>JASTUX010000018.1:0-426978 GCA_031125595.1 Saccharomycopsis capsularis
GGCCGCTGAGTCCCCGGATGAAAGAGGCCAGAGGAACTCGGAAAAATACATGTTTTAGCTGGGCGCGGCCTCCGCTTAGAGCAGAAGCTCCACCAACTGTGTCTGTTGTCAACGCACACGGTTGGTGTATGCGTAGCCATGCGAAGTCCGCAAAGTCCGTAAAATCCGGCAAAGTGAAGCAGAAAGTCGCAAGTGAGATTAATAATCACTCTACCTGTAACTCTACAGTATCCTCCTGGAATGCCCCTACATAAAGGGCCTGTCGCGCCCCTCATACTATTTGAATTGACATTATAGAACCACAAGCCATATTACAAAACTTTACGCAATGACTTTAACATGGTTCATTACAGGCACATCCTCGGGCTTCGGGGCCGCTTTGGCCCTCGCAGCCCTTGGCAAAGGCGACAAGGTCATCGCCGCCAGTAGAGACTCCTCTAAGCTCGGCCCTTTACAACAAAAGGGGGCCGTAGCCGTCGATTTTGATGTGAATGCAGACGAGGAAGTTATCAATAAGGAGGTGTCAGGGCTCATTCAAGAATACGGCCCATTTGACGTGGTAGTCAATAACGCTGGCTACGGCCAGTTGGGTTCTGTGGAGGAAAATGGTCCCGAGCTAGTGGAAAAGCAGTTCCGCACCAATGTGTTTGGCCCTGTCAAAGTTATCACTGCCTTCCTACCACACTTCCGGGCTCAGAAGAGTGGATTGTTCTTGAACATCGGCAGCAGAGCCCAGTACGATCGCTTGCCTTTTGTCTGCGTCTACTCTGCCTCCAAGGCGGCCTTGGAGCACCTTAGCATGGCTGTCGATGCGGAAACGTCAAATTTGGGCATCCGCAGCATTATTGTGGAGCCAGGCATGTTCAGAACCAAATTCTTATCCAGTTTGAACTCCGGTTCTTCGGAAGCCTTTTTTCCGGCAAAGTTTGACGACTACACCGAAGCAAGAGAGCAAACCAAGAAAGTGTTTGCCCAGGCTGACGGACAGCAGTACGGAGACCCAGACAAGCTTGCTGCTCACTTGATAGACTTGGCTCACCATGAGGGTATGTTTAAAAGTGAGATTCCCAACAGAATCACCTTTGGCTCGGATTCCATTGAAAGCATCAAAAGCATCTCCGAAGATAATCTCAAACGTATAGATAAATGGAGAGATTTGATCATCTCTACCGATATACACTGATAAAAGTCTCCTGCCTATTCTTGAAGGTCACCTGAGTGGTTATACGGGCTGATATTGTCGGGCGCTGGGGAGTATATAACAGTATATAAACACGGATGTTACGCTATGAACCACTGCTTTTTTTAACAAGCTTATTCTGTATTTACCACGCCTCCAGGAAATTCGCTAATAAAAAATTAACAGGAATTGCACCGTTGGGAACAACTTTGTTCTTTGCAACATTAATGTAAAATTCTGGATATGTTTCCACTAGTAACTTCGGGATTAGGAAGAAGTACCTTCGACACATTCTACAAAGTATCATATACACTGAGCACCACTTAAATGATAGCATTGGCTCCCGAAGCTTTTTGTTTTGTGCAAAGCTTATTGTGCTGTGCTTTGCTTGCCACAAGAGAAAGCTGTGTGAATCTCTTATCGGTTGCATCGACGGCAGCCAATACGAACGTGCTACCAGGAGTCCACCATGGAAGAAAAGCAGACCAAATAGCTCTAGTAGCCGGCTTACAGCCACAGCACATAAAACTGTGGACTGAGGGGCTTTTTAAAAATTGCGTCTAGACGCGGTTCAATTGCACTTTGAGTTACTAATTACCTCATCCATTTTATCTGTTCTTACGGATGTGCTAAAGCTCAAAAGCTATACAGCAGGTTTCAGGATAACGGCATTAAAGGTGATGAAATATAGAGACAATGCCATAAAATTTCCAGCAATAAATGCGCAGCCTGGAACTGCCCGGCGAAACTTTTTAGGGAAATTAACTTTACTGATAAATAACACTTATGGCAAAATTGGGGGCCCCATCAACAGAGCTCCGAGCTGCCAGCTTGCCTGAGGAAACCTTCTCAGCTTTTTTCAATGTCCCTTCCATTTATGATTCAACTTTACCAGGAGCACATTTGGCTGAGTTTAGCTTTGTAACTTGCCAATTGCCTAAGTTTGGATGTTATTTTGGACAACCACAAAACGCAAAAGCACAGACAAGGACCAGCTGGATCTACATCAGCAAGTAAGCAAACAATAGAAGAAGCCTGTGAGCCTTGGATTTCAAGGAGGCTAACAGATAACTGTCTTTGACGGATACGACTTCAACCGTCCAAACCGATTTTAACATCAAACTTATGGTATAATATCAAATAAACGATAAATTGTTTTTGCCAAGTAAAAACCAAATGGCTTTGAAGCTATGAGCTTTCAAAAAGGTTGCAATTGTATCCTAAGCAGCAGTTGCGAATAGTCCTGCTGTTTTGGGCTGAGCATATCTCCTTGCTTGGTGGCGGTGCCGGAAAAAAATGCTGACGAGAAGAGCACGTAAGGTAGTGGTTGATGACGGACAGGCCAAGGTCATCGTGTTCGAAGCGCTTATTTTATAATTGGGCTAGTCGCAATAGCAATTTTGGTGATAAAGGTCTGGCAGCACTTTACAGGTAGCTCTCCAGATTTCTGGATTATCCTGCCATTAGCAAATCTCAACATTATGTTCTCTGTGCATGTCCAGAAGTGAGCTATCAGCTCATACACGAGAGCCTCACATTCTCACACTATTCCCCAAAACTGACCTCTTGTAATAATATTCATGGCAATACTCCGCTATTCAAGGTTCCCTTTACCCCTCCCCCCACCTAAGCCTAGAAATCCATATTGCCGCACCTTATCGTTACGGCTAGCTACGCAACCATTAATTTGGCCCCAATTTTGAATTATTCGCCGTATAAAGAAACAAGCAACACTTCTGCGTGGGCTCGAGAAACACGGACTGGTTCAACTACAATAAATGGTTTCCGACTCATCTCAAAACTGGCGAAGAACCACAAATATGGGGGCGACCAAAATATGGAGCCAGTTATATCTCAGATAAACTTGAGCAAATTGAAAAGCGAGGACATTGGCATCGAGCCCAAAAGACGGTAATGGAAAGGATATATTTTTGGAGACACGCAGAAGATTTGAAATATGTAAGTCCCCTCGGCCATTTATTATAGCTTCTATTGCTACGCGGCAGATTTTCTCTGGCAGATTTTGTTGGGGCGCTAAATTGCTAATCTCTCATAAAAGTATAGATCCTTTGTTCTCAAAAAGGACTTTCTCCCGGATTCTAGATAGCCATTACACAAATCAACTATCTTACTTTTTTGTTAGCATGTAGTCAGAGGAGTTGTGGAGACAAAGCCGAGGTGCAGAAAACTTTATGCATGAATTCTTCTTCGCTCGCACAGCTGCGGGTGTTGGAGAGTTCTCCAAAAGCGTCTAGATTAATTATCCAAGTGAGGATCCCTTGACTGGGTTCAAGGTCAAGATATTCATAAGATTAAGCACGTGATGTATTATAGAGCCAGAGAAATATGATAGATAAAACGATAAGTCACTAGTGTAGCCTCTCCAAGGTCCCTTATTCCGTGCCGTTATCTCATTCGATCAATGTTTGATCCATGTTATTATCAGCACGTTTTAGGACACACTATTCCGTTGCGAAAAAATTACAGGAACAAAATTGCTACTCCCTTGTATATTACTATAAATTGAGACTCTAAAGGGTTATTGGCTATTACTGCTGTGTCTATTTTCTCGCGGTGGCTCTTACCGCCAGTTTCGGTATCGGAAGTGCCCTCGGTGAGGCTTTCAGTTTGACCAGTATTGAGTACCAAGGCTTTTTCTACTTCGCATTCGCTGTCGCGGGGCTCGACACCGACTTGCTCTACTTGTTGATTATCCCTGTAGAAAATACCGAGGAGCGCAAGAACCTAAAACCGAGGAACTTGGACTTTGCAAGGATGGCCCTCTTGGTCATTGGTTTATTGTTGGTTATCTTTGCTCTTACTGAGGCCGAAAGCATCGGGAACTCTCCAAAAGTGTATTTCACTCTTCCAATTGGCATTGTTCTCATTACCGTGTTGATCCTGTTTGAGAATGTCAACTTAAAAACCTATATAGTCAAGCACAAAAACCAAAAGACTGTCACTATTTGCAACATCTCCGCCAATAACTACAATGTGAAGAAACCTGCGGGGTGAAAACAAAATGATTGAGACTGGTCAATCAGCATACAATACCTCTAGCAGCTAGAGGATGAGTGTAGGCATTCTCTTCCCGAAACAGCTCTCCAAGCTCACCAACTTTTCCTCATACTAGCAAGCTCTTCCTCTGCTACATTGTCTTCATTTGCTTTTTCAGGCTTTTTTTTCGGCTTCATTCAGTACAGCATCTACATCCATGGCAATTTGCCCTTGATCGCCGCCCTCAAGATTGTGCCCGTCTCCATTGGTCTCTGCGCTGAATCCCTTCCCTACTCGCAATCATTCCCCAAGAAATTCGGGGCCAAGAATGTTTTGACCTTCTCCTCGGAGGCCTTTTTGGGGATGCAATCTGGGCCTCTCGCACCCACTACAAGGTCACCAACGGCTCCTGGATCTTCCAGTGTTTCAGCTTGCTCCTCATGGGTTACGCATTCAACTTATACTTCATGGTCTACGCGAACTTCATCTAGTCAGAGACACCGTTTCAGTTGTAGGGCTTTGTCTCTGGCATCTTTCAGAGCAGCAGCCAGATTGGTGTATCGGTTGCCAACTCTATAGTCTCGACGATCCTCGGGTCCTTGGAGATAGATACTTCGGACCCGCAATAAAAGGAGGAGTTGTACAAGAAGTTCCATAATTCATTCTACACACCTGTGGCCACCTCTAGGTTGTTCTTCTTGGCCATGCTTTTAAAAAAGAACAAGAAGAAGCCGGAGGAGGAAAAGCCTGCCGAAGAAAATAGGGGGCATGGATCTTGAGCTAAACGGTTCAGCGTAACTTAATTTACCTTCCTTACATTGTGTTTCTTTCCATTCCTTGTTTCGTCATCTGCCTTGCTGCTCTTTTTTGGGTTTCTAATTTTGTTTTTCATTGGTTTTTCTTAATACAGCCTGGTTATATTATACTATAAACTGCAAACAATAAACAACGTTTCTTGATATCTTAGAAAATCCGTAACTGCAAGTCCACGGCATATTATAAAATAGCCAAAAACAACGAGAATGCCTTTATAAGATTCATGCAGTCAATGCAGAGGTTGAACTCCTAAATATATATAATACATAGTAAGAATTAACAGAGTACACCTTGAATCGCCGATGTACATGTGCAGATGTAAGCCGGGCTTTTAATTTGGGTAAGATGATTGTGACTTGGTTTCATATCTGACCAATAATGAACCAGTTATATAGCTAATTAACATTTGAGCCGCGAATATCTTCCCAAAGTGCCAGGAATAGCTTTTTCCTAATGAAAGAAAATCGATTCTCGCACTATAATATAACGTTTGATTCAACATCGATACAAATGGCACATTTTGGAAGCTGGCCTGATTTCGGCCGCAATAGGCTAATTCCGTTATCCAGTAACTACACAATGACACTATCACAGATAATGTGTAACTTTCTAAATGCAAAGGATTTTCTAACTGTCCATAATGAAGTTAAAATATTAGAAGAGGAGCTCCGAACTATTTACCAGGCCTTTTTACATAAGCTATACAATACGATGTTAACTTTAAGCCCATAACTCGCTTTCAGGCATATATGGTAACAAAAATATCGCCCGCTGAATGGCTTTTTTATATTTGCCGTATTGACCAACCTAGTACCTAATATAATGTTTCGTTTCCGCCGAAACATCGAAAGAGGCTTCAAAAGCAAACCTACTGAAGATATGTTTTTCTCATTTGATTTTGATTTCTTGTCATTTGCTTGGGTTTTCATGTCTGCACAGCTTAATGGCTTTGCGCACTACTATTCACTGATGGAAAATAGACATCTTCTGCGGAGGCGAACAAAAATGTGGGTCGGCAAACGTTTGGCATGCATGTTCCAGGTACAAGCTGGGCGACAGCAGCCTATAGAAGCCTGATTTTCTTTTCAGTATATGTTTATTGTAAATCTGCTCGCCAAAAATGAGAAAAAAGATAACCTGCAGATATGGTCGATTGTTACTTAGGGCAAGCACTAGCAATTAATAGACCTTTATTCCCTTAAAAATTATGCCTTGTCTTTTGAGAAGGAATGTTAGCCTGAACAATATAATAGCCGTTTACCAAAAAAGCAAATGCAGACGGCCTGCAAAGAGCCGGTGATGACTCGTACAGTATACCTCCTAAGAAAAAGGGCGCTCCGTTTCAACACTTGCTGATTAATGTGGCAGTAGTGAACTTTCTTTTTGACCAATGTCAGAATACATTATTTAGGAGGGCTAGAAAGAGATCCAGCGAAATAAAGATTGCTGTAACATAATATGGGAATGAAATATAGAATAAGAACAACTTTTAGATTTCTAGCTTATTGCAGCTTTTCTTCATAGCACACGCATAGCTATACTAGTTCTTACAAATGCATTTGTATAATCCATGTATTGACCGGCAGCTCTCGAGACACTATGTGCCCGCTAAATAAAGCTAAACGTACATCTTGTGGACTGCATACCTGCAACCTACAAAGAATACAAACTAGGGCCCATAAAAATATATACAACCTAGGACTCATAAAATATATACAATCTAAAAATTAAAACGGCCTGTCGCCCATAAAAGAATATGCAACCTGGAAATCAAAGTGGCCCTCAAATAATCAGAAAGGAAAAGCGTATTATGAAATTTAAACTTCGGTTGGACCAAAGAATTCAGACATAATGGCATCGTCAGATACACCCCTCTTAGTTAATTCATGTCTGACAAATTTCATGTATCCACGAGGGCCTAACATGTAAATATCCTTTTCCCCGCTCAAGTCAAGATCATCAAAGTCTTTTGAAGTCAATGGCAGGTAGACAATCTTATCGATTGCTTCAGCATTGGCATCAGCTGACTGCAATGAGATAAACTCTTTAAGCACAAATTTGTCATTATATTGCTTCTTCAATCCAGTCAAGAATTCTGAAAATGGTCTTGAGGGCAAAGTTCTGTTGGAATAAAGCATTGTGACCTTCTTACCTTGCTCCAATGCTTTTTCCAAAATGGAAATAAGCGGAGTAATACCAATACCACCTACAAATAAGAGAACATCGTTGTTGGAATCCTTGTAGTTAAACTGACCGGCTGGAGGAGCAACTCTCAAAGTATCACCAACTTTCAATGAGCTGTGAACGAACCCGGAAATTAACCCACCATCTAATTTTCTGACGGAAATACGGTATTCATTATCGGTAGGGAACTGTGACAAGGAGTATTCTCTTGTTTTTTCAAATTTGGCATCAGGTAAAGTCCATCTGATACAAACGTATTGACCTCTCTTAGGGATGGCAATCTTACCACCGTCAGATGGAGTGAAATAAACTGACTTAACGTTATCAGATTCGTCAATAATTTTAGTAACTGTGAAATCTTTGAATCCTTGCCACTCAAGTTGCTGATACTGGCCAAATTCGGCGTTGATTAAAATTTGAGCCAAGTTACCATAAGCAGTTTCCCAAGCTTTCATGAACTCAGGAGTGGCAGTCTCATCACCCAACATCTCCTTCATGGTCTTCAACAAACTAGTCCCAACGTAAGGGTAGTGTTCAGCTCTCACTTGCAAACCGACGTGCTTGACAATAATTTGATTGACAAATGCCGTCAAGGGTGTTATGTCATCAATATTCTTAGCATAGTTTAACAAAGCAAAAGCCAAAATTCTAGGCTGTCTCAATAATTTTTGATCAGTTTCATTGAAAAAAGGTTTGACTTCGTCATAAGTGGAAAGCATGTATTGATAAAACTTAGCAGTCAAGACCTCACCTGATTGTTCAAGGATAGGAACCGAAGCCTTGATCATGCCCTTTTGGGCTTCGGTCAAGTCTTGAATCTGATAAATTTGTGGGGGTTGAGCAGTTGTATTTATTGATGGAGACATTTTCTATGTTGTTCTATGTTGTTTAAAGTAGTAAGTATTTAGTAAAAATTGAGCAGAAAAGATGAATGAAAAAAGAAGCGAGATTCATCCTCCTTATATACTTCCAATGACAATGTGGATCAATTGTCTGCATTCGTTCAAAAATCGTATGGTCGTACACATTGGGTCATGAATGATCACTGGCATAAGGAGACGCTGGCATAAGGAGATGCCGGCAGTAAACGGACGCCGGCAGCAAACGGGCAGGCTGTACACTTACTGATACTAGAATTCATTAAAAATTAAAGCTAAAATTCTAAGGTTTGTTTAAATTACTGAGTTAAACGAGCAGGGGCGCTGATTTTTGCAGGAGATCATACGACCCTTTTCTTTTTTTTTTTCTTTTTTCCCGAGCTTTTTGATTTTTATTTACTCCACAAAAGGAAAAAAAGGAGGCCCGAAGCGGTGGTATATGCATGAGAAAAAGCGACCGTTGGAGCTTGTGAGGAAAAAGAAATCAAATCCGGTTGACTCGATAATCTGAACAAGTCCTACTATTTTGGCGCATCTTGCTTGAACAACTTGTAGTAAAAAGTTTTGGATACATTATGTGTTGCCAAAAATTGCCCTGAGAAATGCCCTTTTATAGTGAGCTTTTTTGAAGACAGATTTGATAAATGTTGTGTCAAATTTCCGCAACGCAGCCAGAATATTGGTAGAGCCCAAATTACCGAGGACTTAGCATGTTTCTATTCCGCGATAGAATTTGCACACACCACTCTTTAGCATCTACATATCCTTGAATAAAAAATTTTAAACAGTAAACATAAACTGCGTGACTTAAGCTGCTTACAAATAGGCATGCAGATTGCAAAGATAGTGCACACTATTTATTACAAGCAGTGAAGTGATAACATTTCACCAAAAGGCAAAAATAAAAAATTAGAGAAAGAAATTAGAAGAAATCGTCATTACCAAATCTTATAGAGGCAATGTTGGATCACTGTCTCGATACCAAAGACGCAGATTTGATGGAGCTGAATAAGTCACGCCCCTTTGTGTATTTAAATTTCCAGAAGCTGATGCCATAAAAGTTATCCGGTTGGAAGTTTCTAGTTCAAATCCAAGCCTAAAGCTTCTCTCTGCGACTTAGAATTTGGATCAAAGTATGGAATCTCGGCCAAGGAGGTGACTCTTGTACCGTGTCTTGGCTCCGAGCCTTCGTGATCCCAAACAGCTCTGTGTTGAGAAACTCTATTATCCCAGATAGCGGAAGTACCGTGACCTGGTTTGCTTGCTTTCCAGTTGAATCTGACCTGGATGTCGGCGTTCTTCTCGTAAACGTCAAACAAATAGTTTAAGACCACGTCACTCTCAACAGGACTCAAACCAACAATGCTCTTAGTCATACCTCTATTGACGTACAAGGACTTCCAACCAGTAGCTGGGTGGGTTCTAACCAATGGGTGGACTCTCTCGACTCTCTTTCTACCGCCAAATGGGTCGTTTCGGTCAAGGTAAGTGTGGGCAGAGTAGAAGACAGCCTTCTTGCCGTCTAAGAACTTTTGGAATTCTGAAGACAACTTGTCGTAAGCAGCATAACCAGAAGACCATATAGTGTCACCGCCGACCTTCGGGATAGTGTCGTTGTGCAAGTGGGTGATACCGGCAGGTTGGTGCTCGTGCACCAAGTCGGTGTGCCAGCCCAGAGTGCTGCCGCCAGTAGCGTATTTAATGTCAAAGTTGACATAGTTGTTGTTCTTGAAGGTAACTGGGAAGCCCTTCTTTCTAAAGTAGTCGATCCAAATGGTGGATATGCCTGGAAGGCCCGGAACTTGGAAAGTTTGAGGGTGCTTTTCAACTTGACCCCAGTACTTGCCCAACTCCAATTGCTTCTGTGGAGCCAACTTTTGGTCTCTGAAGAAGACAACCACTCTTTCAGCAACAAGCAAGGCCAACTCGTCTTTTTGCTGATCGGTCAAGTCGGCTAACTGGAGACCAACAATTTCAGTACCAATGTGCTTAGTCAAGTGCTTGACTTCTTTGGCAGCACCGAGCAAGGCTTTCTTCTCTGGGTCCGCGTTCTTACCTCTCTCGATGTAAGGGTAGTTTTTGTTTCTGACAGCATAGGCCTCGTCCACAAAGACAGGAATGTTAGCCTTTTCTGGTCTGGCTGGGTACCCCTTGGAGATGTCAACCCCAAATTCCTCGAATCTCTTTCGGGCAGATCCTGGCAAGATTGTCAAGCCCTCTGGGTCGGGGCCATAAACATCAGCACCTTTGAGGCTCTGGCCATTCTTAGAGAGCTGGGTTTTATACACAAGCTCTCTGATTTCATCGGAGTATTTTTGCTGTTGTTTCTGCTGATTTTCCAGGCTGGCAGGCTTGTTTTGGCTTAAGTCGTTAGTTAAGGTGATGGTGGAGGTCATTGCAGATTGATATGGGGAAGTTATGATTTGAGAAAAAAGCGGGATTAAGGCCTAATAAGTGTATTCTTTGTTGATTATGGGAAAGCAAATAGCTGCCTTGGTTGCAGAAAAGCATAGAAAAGTGGCGGTTTTTATATAACACTCGCCATTAGTAATGCTCGGCCGAGTCGTGATCTATAGTTCATCCCTGAGTGCGCTGTGGCTCCGTATGTTGGCAGATGTATCAAGAATCGCACCGTGTCATGGGCTATGGTATTGTTGTGCATTCTTGAAAAGCCCTGGCTGATCCACCGGCCATTCGCCGGATTCTTTCTACCTCAAAAGCGGGCCTCGGAAACTGTGTGACTTTTGCCTGGCCTCCAATCAGAGGCCAGTGGCCAACAGTCGCCAGATCTCCACAGCGATAACACACTGTGGCGTGCTGCTTTTGACATGCTGCAGCGCTCACTCCCTGGGCCGCACGCTGCTATGAGATCCGCCTGTTCAACATACTACAAGCTGTAAAGTGTTTACATATTGAAAAGTCTTTTCACACTATGTAATTTCCATGATTCACGTCACTGAAATCAGCAACTGACTCCCACACTTCAAAAAAGTCAAGTCAAAAATATTTGCGCGGAGCAGCAATTTGTTCGCTGCATTCCTCTTATTAGTCGCCAAAGGGGACATCAAGGGTATCTCTTGTAGCTGATATTGGGCCTAAACCCAGGCTTTTTTTCCCCGCTCCACATAAGCTTGCTCACCATCTTTTCGGGGCCTTTAGCGTTGCAGATTATATCGTTCTTGTCAGCGGCAGTCATAAATTTGGGATTTTTGACAAGAAATATAGCAAATTGAAGAACGCGAGGTATGAGTAGTGGTTCACCAAGTTTTCTCCGATACTTTCAGAATCATACTCCGGCAATGGCTTCTTGCCTCCAGGGTTCAAGTTCTTTTCATCTTGGTCCTTCTTCAAGAAATTTGTTATCTTAGCCTGCTCTGAAGGAAAGTTACTATTGCATGCTGGGTGCAGATCTTTCAATTTGAAATCGTAAACGTTAACACACTGTTTGTTGAAAGGGGCACTTGAATCGCATGTGACTTGAAGTAACTGAGACAATAAACCAGTACACCCGTCAGACTATTTTATTTGAGTTAGAGTCAGAATTGTTTTCCCATTATATTCACCTTTAGTCCCAATTTTCGAAATAATTCTGGCCCATGGTTTCTGGTTAGACTCGTAAAACGAGTTACATTTTTGAAATTGTCTTTTATGCCATCTGCAATACTGAGAAACAATATCATTTTCCAATGCAAAATCATAGAATGCTGAATTTTGGAGATCTAGGTAGATGTAACTATTGAAAATGAACAAACTTTTTAAATTAATTCTTTCTTTAAATTTTCTGGGAAAAAGACAATGTACTCTTTGAAGAAAGAAAGCATGTCAATTAGTTCTGTGTCGTCTTTGTCGCTCACACTGAAATTTGTTCCTACAAGTTGACCAACAAATGCCAAATCGTCATGCCTTTGCTATTAGCTACTTTTTTATTCTCAATAATGGTTAATGGCCCTGATTCCAATAAGACACCGTTCATAGAAGAGCACTCAGGCCCATTGTTAAACCAGAAGATTAGCTTGTTGTCTGGCTCTTGGATTTTGGTAAACATTCAGAAAAAATACTTTGTGTTTGTTGCAGGATCAAGTTCCAAGTACACAACATGCATCTTTGGTACCAGGAATCTTCCAATATCCTCCAATCCAGGGAGATTTTAACTTCAAAATCTGTAGTGTTTGACAGTAACTGGCTCTTGTGCGAGCTGAGCAAAACATCTTTGAGGAAAGCTGCCAAAAGCCCTGTGTGATTAACGCCGCCTTGTAAAAATGTTGCCATTTTAAAAATATTGTAAAGTAAATTTAATGCTTATTGTGCGCGTTAACCTTGAGGCTCCTATTCTTTCCCCTTCTCATTATGGTGCCCATAGGACAAAAACGCCGGCAAGAGAAACATTTACAAGCTCCCGGGTGTGATCAGTGGAATGATAAGTGCGGTGGCATTATGGAGAATGAAGGATAAACATTAGAATGTGCGCCGCAGAGGGCGCTCTTCTGACGCAGTTGGAGGAAAATCTTATCAGCTTTTTATTTTATTCTGCTTTGGATATCGAAGCGTTCAGCATTCCGCACCAGTTGCATTTTCGGAAGTTGTCAAATGTGCAGCCTGCTATAAGATGTCAAACAGCATAGAGGGTACGCCATTTCACCATTTATATGCTTAAAAACGACAATTGCTACAGCTCAAAATAAGGGATTACGATTGTATTCACTTATCATTAGTTTTGCCTAGCTTTCGTTCAATACTAGATGAAAGCAGCAAATATTGCTTTCGGAACATATACAGCTGAAAAATATCATCTCACATGCAACATGTTAGTTCTCAACGACAGCGCTTTCTATGCTTTCCACGCTTTCCAGCACAAGTTTGTCTTCTAGGCTAGGGATTGCCTTTACCGAGACCATACTGCCTGAATTTTCAGGTTTCAATTCGATAAAGGACACACAGTCTCTTGCAACTTCAGCAGCTTTCTTTAATTCTTCCTCATCATTTCATGTCCAAGAACTGTTATTTGCAGTGTTCGCAGTACACTCGCTCTGAAATTTCTTCTTCTTCTATAACTCTATCATCTTTCTTGGATCTCCACTTGATGTAGAGACTACCAATAAAGTTGAGGAAGGTAAGTTGTCGATGATTTTCTGCAATCTGTGTGAGAGGTTTTTATAAAATTTAGGTCTAGATTTTCTTTTAAGGGCTGAGTAACACCTTGTTTATCAAGACTTTCAGAGATTGAATCTTCAACCGGTAGAGTCTCTGCGGCCTTGGTGGAGAAGTCGTCAAGTACTTTGGTGACTAAGTCATCTTCCTTACCATTGTTTTCAACCACGCCAGGTTTGTCTGATTTTCTGTTGTATTGATCTCCAACTGAGAGGTCCATCCATTAAAGTATTCTGCTTCCCGTAACGTTGCTGTTATGAAGTCAAATTGATCTATTCTGTTTACCAACAACTCACTGGCCTCGTTGTCACTCTCACATTTCAACTTTTCGCCAAAAAACGAAATAAATGGCTTTCCAATGAAGTGTGATGGCTTCGAATAACCAATTGCTAAAGATTTTCTCAAGCAATTTCTCAAATTAAATATATTTTGCCCCATTGCTTCTGAATCTGTGGCTAGTTTCTGGTTACTTGTAACACATTTATTGATCACCTTGGCATTGATTTTAGAGAAAATATTTGTGGTAGTAGCTGCGACCTTACCAAAGCTCAATCCATTTTGCAATTTTAGCTTTACAAGGTCCATACAAGCTTTGACTTCTTCAATTGGATCATGGCCGTTAACCTTATTCTGGATATCACGGCCGAAAAAGTTTTGAACAAGCCACCTCAAAGATGGCTTCCAGGAAAGTCCTTGTCTATGGTCATAAATCAACGCTGTGTCAACCATAGTCTTGTGCTTTATTTCCAAAACGTTCAAGTCAGATTCTGATAAGTGTCCAGTTTGTACATCATCCGCACAAACTGCTGCAAGAATTCTCTGCTGAATATCTATCAAGCTAATAGTGACACCTTCTAAATGATCTGCCATGATACCAGAATATCTTGTAACATAGTCCTTTATTTCAAGTTTTGGTTTCACATATTCATCAATCACAACTTCATTATTGAAATTGATCAATGAAACTCTAATCAACACCTTTCCACTTCCTGCCAAGCACATCTCACAGTCAACTGCAAAAGTTTTGGAGCGTTCGTGCTCAAAATCCCTCGTTTCCACCCACTCAGAACTTTCCAAGTTGCTTTCAAATTTTTCAGTTTGTTGAGCTTGAGCTGGTGCAAGGTACTTCTATAAAGTGAGTGCAAGGGACAGCCATTTTCAATAATATCCTCGACGCTCATCAACAACTTGTGCAATGTGATTTTGGATTCAACTTTATCCTACGTTTTTTGCTCCCAGACGTATTCAAAGGAACATTGGCCAAAAACTGATATGTACAATAAAGTTTGAAGTTAGATCCAGGAGAGCTGATTGGTCAAATATACTTGAAAAATGATTTGAATAATTCTTTGGGAACTTAAAAACTATTCAAAGGAATGGTTTTCAGGTATTCTCAATGTTTTCTAAGCCTAAGCCTTTGTGGGCAAGGCCAGGAACAAACAAGACCAAAACTTTTTTATGCTGAGCTTAGGACTTCGACAGAAAGCTTAAAAACAAGATTGGCTGCTACTTATCTGATTTTCCAGTAACAGGCCATTAGCAATGCTTGGGCATGTCTTCAGGGCCGACTGTGGCTGCCACTTATCTTAGCGAGCATGTCAAAACCTGTACCAGAGCAGACCTTTGCCTGGAGTATCTGCTTCCAATCAGCTGACCTTATTTTTTGGCGATATCATTCTGCTGGATCACTAACTGTGGCGCTCTACGTTTGGCACGCTGCACGCCCTGGGGTGTTTGTGTTGTCTCGGGGACTATCGCGACTCTTTGAATACCGTTTCGCATTGTATTTTCCAACCTAAATTACCAAGGCAACATTCAGCGAAAATATTATGGGATCTCAGGGTGGCGCATGTGTCATGATGGCAAAGCCAATCTTGCTGTGAGCGTTGTTCCCGGCCGGAGGTATTATGAAACGTCTTGACGGTTGACGTGATCGGAACGTGCTGGCCAATAGGCGCCAACACATATCAGCAGTGAAGCAAAATTAGGATCATCATGCATGCTATCTCTGGCTTTTGGTTATTGCTGTCAGCAGTGGCGCCGGCTGGCGAGCTTGCAAAAAGAAGAGGAGGAGGTTCTGATAGAGCGACGTTGAGCCACCGAAGCCCAAAGTGTGGCCGCTGGCGGAACGCCTTATGATGCAACCCTCCAGCATGCAGTGTTTTGCCTCTGGCTACAGCTGTTTATATTATCCATCGCTCCAGGCCATATATAAAAGTCCCGATGCCTTTTCCTCCCACTGAGCCTAAATTAGAACCTCTACCAGAAAATACTCCCCTCACTCACTCTTACTTCACGCCACCATGTCCTTCATCGAAAAGTCCGCCAAGAATGTCTGGGACTATTTCAAGATCGACGACCCCTCCGAATTCAGACACGAGTACGCCGACAAGACCATCGACAGAACCCGCAAACCTGCACCAATTAGAAAGTCCAACCTTGCCAAGCTCTGGGATGTGTTTGCCTGGTATCCCTCTCACTACTCTACCTACGAGCGCCGCTTCTTACTCAAGGTGGATGCCAGTGTCTTGATCTTTACTGCTCTCTCCTTCTACACCAAATTTCTCGATTCCTCCAACATCTCCAACGCCTATGTCTCTGGTATGAAAGAAGAGCTAGAGCTCAACGGTAATGAGCTTAACTACTTTAGCACCCTCTTTAATGTTGGCTACTGTATCTTCCAGCTTCCTTTAATCGTACTCATCCAAAAGCAACAGTTTGCCCGTTACTTGCTTATCGTCAGTGAACTCTGCTGGGGCATCTGCACCTTTGGTGCCTCCACTGCCAAGAACGCCAACCAGCTTTATGCCGTCAGATTCTTCGTGGGTGTCAGTGAAGCCGTTAGTTTTCCAGGTTCCTATGTCATCATGAGCACGTGGTACACCCCCGGGGAGCTCGTCAGAAGAGCCGGTTTCTACAACTTGATGGCCAGTGTCGGCACCGCCACCTCTGGTTTGCTTCAGTCTGCTTGCCGTGAGCACTTGAACGGCGTCATGGGAAAGTCCGGCTGGCGCTGGCAGTTTATTATTGATGGCGTGATTACCTTGGGCTGCGTCCTTTGGGGAATGTTGTTTTTCCCTGGAAGCCCGGAGACCACCAAAAAGTTTGGCTTCTTCTCTGAAGATGAGCTTGTCTTTGCCAGAAAGCGAATGCAAGGCAAAGTCGCCCTTCCGACTACCTTTAGCAAAAAGACTGTTAAGAATATCTTCTGCAGCTGGCAGGTGTACATTTTAATTCCTCTCTGGGTCGCCCACCACCAGATCCAATACCAGTCTGATTTGTCCCTTTACATTAAAACCAAGGTGGCCGAGTACGGTGCCAGTGCCCCAACCAACATGGCGGCAGCTGCTGGCGGTGTTGGTGCCCTCGCTGCCTTTTTGTGTACTAACTTCAGTGTCGTCTACGGCAAGGTGCCCGTTGTTGCGGTTGCGCTCTTATCATCATACTTTTCCAACATCTGTCTCATCATATGGAACATCCCCGAAGGCCTTAAGATCACATCCTACTACTTACAAAACATTCTAACATGTGGTCTTGCCCCAACATTCTTCGCGTGGGCGGCAACTTTGTGTCGTGACAGTGCTGAGAAGAAGCAAATTGTGCTTGCCTTGATGAATACCCTATCTTATGCCACCCAGGCGTGGACCATACCGTTGCAGTGGAACACTAAGTACTCACCAGAGTTTTCCATGGGCTACCGTGTCAATATTGCCTTAATTATCGTGTTAAATCTTTTCTTTGCTATTACCTGGGCATTGGAAAGATGGGACTACAAAATCATTCCAAAGCTTACCGGCGAAAGACACTTATACGACGACGAGACCATCACCAGCAAGAAGAGCACCAGTAGCACTATTACTGACGAGGAAGCAGACTACGAAAACAAAGGCAACAGCACTTTGGATGCCACCAATGTAAAGGCCGAAAAGGCCGTCATCAACATTACTGACTACCATATCATTCATTCGAAATAGCGTTACAAAAGTTTTGTTTTTCTTTTTTAGATTTGTTTCTTTTTTATTTTTTACAGTTTTCGTCTTTCTTTTTGTTCTTTGTTATCTAGAGAATACCACATTTTATTTTACTGCCTGTCAAGTACTAAGGGTATGTTTCGCTTCTTTGTAGAAGCTGTTGAAGCTTAAATATAGGAAAAAGACCTTAAAATCCCAGCACCTAAAACACAGCCGCTTGACAAGATTCAAATACCATTTGGCAGAGTAAACATTGGGATAATGAATAAACTTCAAGATCGCCAGAGAAAGTCTTAGAACAAAAGACTTCCACTATTGTTCAATCCAGGAACATCTCCTGGTAATGCTAGAGAAGTTCGCGCTCAGCGTGCAGCGATGAAACTCCTATACCGCGGATCTTCGCTCTACAATGCTCTTTCCGCGATTTCAGCCGGGAGCCGCGACCTTTGCCTCCATGCTTATTGCTTTCCTCTACATCTCCCAAGTACCAACCTTGTGGTATGTGTCAGAGTGAGCGTATTTGCACTATTCCTGCTGGTACTCAATGCATTGCACTGTATTGTCCGTTGTAGCAAATTGCTAAAAGAGAGCGAGCCATATAACGTGCTCCTTGGCCATAAATTTCAAATGAATTCTGAAGATGCAAGTATTTCGGGAGTTGTGAACCAATCTTTAAATCAAAATCTGAAATGAGACTCACGACTCTCATAATAGCGTACAGTATACTCCACACAACCTATGCCCTTGTTGGCTGGCCTGGCCCCTTGGGTCAACCCAATTTCGCCACGCTTCCCAAACGGACCACCAATACACAACAGACCAAAACCGCAGACAGCGCCCCAGTTTCTCAATCTCCAGCTCCACGAGCGGCCACGTTGGATAGTTCTCCTACATCTTCACCATCCAAGTCGAAGGCAACCACGTCATCCAGCACTGACATAGATGCTGAGGAAGGCTACAATGACATTTACGGTTGCAAAGGTGTCAACGTCACCGCCGTCGAAGGCTTCGGCAAAGTCAAGTACGGCTGTTTCTACCAAGCAAGGGTTTCTTACCTCATCAACGTTGGCCTTCAGGCCGTCGGTAACCTTACATGGATTCTCAACAATAATGGCACATATACAAAGAACTACAATGCTTTTGCAAAAAAGGTCCAGGAAAATCTTTTAATGGATTTTGGCGAGTGGCTCCACGACAAAGGCGGTCAGAAGTTTTACCAGTGCGTCGATTCAAAACACATTAACAAATGTTTGCAAATCAATAACGGTTTGGGAAAAATCGCAAACTGCCGCTCCATGCTAACAAAGTTTGAAAACATGTATATTCCTCAAGACAAACTCTCGGATGCGGCCAAAAGCTTGTCCAGCTTCTACAACGCGACCATCCAGGTCAACGATTTGGAGCCAATAAGCCCCACCCAGAACATCTACTATGATGACGTGAGTTGGTGTACTTTCACAATGCACAATGTCACGACGCCTAAAGTGGCAGATTTGATGCCGAACCCCATGACGGCGATTACAAAGGACAACTTGACCAACTACATTGACTTGTTCTCACACATTTACCAAAACCTCGACTCCGCCAGCCCGTTCGACTTGCAGGAGCATCTCACACCAGTGCCGTTATTGGCCTCCACTGCAAGATCCGTAATGCAGTTCAACGAACAAGGAGCGCTCATTCGCAAAGAAGAGGAAATCGAGAAGAAGTTGATGATTATATCTCTTGCCTTTGGGCTCTTTGGCGCCGCTACGGCTTTCCTTGGCGCTGTGGAGTCACTTATTGCAAACACCATCCTTAGCTTTGTTGAGTCGATTGTCACTTTTACAGTGCTTGGCTCCGAGGGCATGGGAAGCCAGACAGTGATTTCCATGCTTATCAGCATGGTGGGAGACGTGTTTTCGGTGTTCAAGGCAGGACTGTCGTTTTTGGAAGGAGCCAATGTGCTACGATTTAACAGAGTAACGGGAGTGTCACAAAAATTGTTGTCTTTTGACGATTATAAAAACTCTTTGGAGCAGATTTACAGCTTGGTGTTTGATCCTCAGTCGCAATCTCAGAACTGAAAACAGTTTGAGATGTTTCGTTTCTATTTTTTTTATTTTTTGAAAAATTAGATTTTTTAGCTTTTCAAATAAACAATTTCGACTTCAACCATTAGATCTCCATGCTATACCCTTAATTATTCTTTTTTTTTCCTTCATTCTTTTCTTTTCAATTCGAATTTCTTGTATCACGACTTTTTATACAAGCGATCCCCGCCTACTTTTTACCCTTTTTAGATAATTACACTCAACACCTCGGAGTTACAGTGATTTTTTACCAAACAATAAGTCTGTTTAACATCCATTCAATTACAACTTCTCTTCTTTTTTAATTAAGTGCAGTTGGTAGTCTTTTTTTTTTGTTTAAGTATAGAAGATATGCTTATAACAGATTCTTTTCAGATATTTCCAAAAGATTAGAAATAAGATCCACGCAATACAGACAAAATATCACTTTGAAATACACCCATTGGTGAATTCCCAAGTCACCTCACCAGTAGCCATTTGAGAAGACGAAAGCTTATCGCCTGTCTGAAAAGGTAAATGGTAGAATTATGCAGAAATTCTGAAACCGCGGTTTGCAGCAACAAAGAGGCAGTTGCTCCTTAAAAATTTTTTTTTTGACAAATAGATTCACGAATGACTATAAATAAGTAGGCTTTATTGTTTATATACAAAAAAGGAAGCAAGCAAGTGCCACTTTTGAACAAAGTTATACTGAGAGCGTATTACGCAGGAAATTTTACGCATCACTACAACTTATTAATAAACAGAATTAATTAGAATCTTTTGATAAGGGCAGATTAGATTGAAAAGACGCGTGAAATTCTTAAATAAAGAAAACATTGGGAAAATTTATAGTATATTAGCGGAGTGCGAGAATTGAACTTTCGTTATAACATGTTTTATATGTTTCTTTGCTGATAGGGAAACGAGCTGCAATTTGCTGCTTATGAGTGTTTCTGGACTTAATAGAATCTATTATCATCTTGGAAGCAATAGTGCGTTCGAGTTCAAGGTTGCTTAGCAGTGTACACGGTCCCCGCATTAGCTCCATACAGCGGCGGGTTCGTTGCCTGCTGGTGTTGCTGTTGTTGCTGTGCCTGGCGCGCAGGGACATGAGTCTGTTGCGCCAGGCCTGGCTTTAACTGTTGCAATTGGCTTCCGTAAATTTGGTGTGTAGGTGACGTGCTCAACGCAGGCTCGTCCGGCTTATGCGGGCCGTTATTGTGGAGGTTCTTTTTGATGAGGTAATGCTCCAAGATCAACGAGTTTCTGGAGTTGCACTTGTAAGCAATATTTATGATGTCCCCAACAATAGGGATCAAGCCAATGAGAAAGTCGAACATAATGTTGGCTAACATCTTGGAGTAGATTTCCGGAGGCACGCCGCCGTCAATGTGGCGCACGCTCTTTACTAGCGACAAGGCCATGGCGTAAGCCAATATGTCGCCGATCCATGGGACCAAGCCGATGATGCCGGCCCAACCTAGCCGGATGCCACAGCAGCATCGAAAGCACAAGTCCAATCGGTAGGCCTTCTTTCTGAACTTTTTCAAAATCTTTGCATCGTTGGCAGACAAACCCTCTGGGATGGCCTTCTTTCTCTTCTTCTTCTTTTTCTTCTTGCTGTTGCCAAGCTCGGCCTCTGGGATATCTTCGAAATAGGGATCCTCGGCGCCCACGGTGACGACAGAAGGAAGCATCTGTGATAGTGTTAATGGCACATAAAAAGGAAAAAAATAAAACGTTAGCCAAGCTGGCGGCTGTTACAGCAGGGGTAAACGTACCTTGGCAGCTGCCCATTTGTACACAAAAGACATTGTGGTAGCTGGTTCCTGGTAATATAGCTTTCAAGCAATTGGTGGTTGTGGATGAACTGGTCACCAAGAGGATCGTAGAAGATGAGCAAAGGCAAAATGGATATAAATACAGAGTGGCAGCTTGCATTGCTGTTCTGCGTTGTATAAGCGGTGTTTGAGGGGGGTGCGTAGTGCACCTGGCATGGGCGCCATTTGGACGGACAAAACGTTCAGGGTCAGAAATGTTTCTACAAGCTGCTCAAAATGCGACGTGACGCGTGTATTACAACCTTTGGACTTTTATCAACAAGACCATTTAAAAGTTAAGCTTTAGTTTTCTTCAAGGCTTCAGCAGTCTTTTTTGTTGGTGCAAAGCCAAACACCTTTTTGTCGAAGTTCCAGTACACTGCAAAGTGCTTGAAAAAGTCATAGCCAAGGATAGCCTCGTCTGATGGGCTGCTCAACAAGCCTAACATGCAGATATTGCTGTCCTTGTACTTTCTGGAAAAGCTGCTAAGTGGCAAGTCAACTGCAGTGGAGCTTCCATTGGAGGACGATAAGTGGAAGGACAACTTGCCCAAACCAGCTGTCTTGGAGCAGTCAATGACGGGGTATCCATCGACTAGTTGCCCAGTGCCAGCAATCTTAGTGGCACTGTATAGCACGCTATATGGCACAACGAGCTCCTGCAGAGCCAAGTCAAAAGTGGCTTTGGCTGGCTTTTTGTGGAAGGCAGAGACCGATAGATTCTTATTCTGCTTTGAAATCTCGAATTGATCGATTTTAATATGAGGGATGTTTCTGATTAGGTCCATGTTCGTATATTGCACCTTACCTTTAACATACTTTTCATCTGGTTTTCTCCCATAATATATTTTTAATAAATTGTCGCCTTCTGGCTGTATCGAAAATGAGCTTTCGGAAATCTTTTTCTGGTCCTTGAGGCTTGAAAGAAGGGAGAAGCTATTTGTGTCATCTGAGCTGGAAGGAAGGAGGCCCACTGACCCTTGGACGGCATCATTGCTCAAGTTGGCGGTACCGTATTTCATTTTCACTGGCGTGAAAACATTGAGGTAAGCTTTTTTTTCCTCCCACATTCCCTTCACAGTCTCGTTGTTGCTGTACTTTAGCTCGAATATGGTGTCATTTTTTTTCAACTTGTTGGCCTGGGCAAATGTCAACAAGTCGCTATACTTGTGTAACTCATGCATTAACGTCCCGTTCGTTCTATTCTGGCTTTCAACAATTTTTAACTTTGGCGACCATGTTATTTCTGAGTTCAAATTAACTGGAAGAAGCGGTCTGTACTTTTTCTCGCCAAGGCTCAAGTAGATGTTGTAGCCACTGTTCTTGAGGTATAAGGAGCTGTAAAGCGTAGATTCTTCTCTGTTGACATAGTCCGATAGTCCTGAAAGTTTTCTGCCGGCCATTATCTTCAGAATTGGAACTGCATGAACCGAAACAATTTGTGATATTAGGACCACCAAGATAAAGAGTGCAATATGGGTCATTTTGACTTTTGATTAATCACTCGTGAAATTCGTAAAACTTGAAAAACAGCTTCAGGCAAAATAACTATTTGGGCAAGATATATATTCTCTTCCTGCCAAAAATTGTTACCACTAGTAAGTTGAATAACGGACAAAATACCAGGGCCCGTGGACATACGTTTCTTATGCGGCTTTCAAGGGATCTTGCTCCTCGGTGTTGGTGAAAGCCTCTCCCATGGATATTCCTTTTTAGCGGCAGTCACTGTAAATTTACCTTGCAAAGTGGGCCTGCGCACCGGGATAACATGAAACGTTCTAGCGTGCTGCTCTTCTTTGGAACCATAAAGAAAACTTATTTGTGGTGTATGTTTGACACTGTATGCATTGAAGACATGGAAGTCGTCTCATGAAAAAAAGGTTCAAACACAATTCTGATCGTTGAACCTAACATGTTCCATCTTGAGGACACTCGGCCATTTTGCACGTTTAAATAACGATCAGAAGTTCATTTTCTACAAATTGATGCTGCCAAAACAGCACAAATGTCGATCGAAAAACAAAAAATCGGCTTCAGGTTTGAGTTCACACAAAAAATACATAAAAGCCATATCACCATTCAGTGTAAAGTAAAAGTGAATTAAGTTTATCAGCTACCAACTTCTTCAAAAAGTGATGTCCTAAAAAGAAATATTAGGCCAAGCTGCAAAAAACTCAGACTCAGAATGAACAGATGCAGATTAGAGTGTATGGAGCAAAACGTCTTGTACCATGAAATAGGTTGGAACAAAAAGAGGAAAAAATTGAAAACAAAATAAGGCAAAAAGAAAAAACCGATAATGATAAAAGGATAACATAATGTTAAAAAACCAAAAGATTCGTTAATCGTTAAGAGACTGGTTGATACGCTTATAGTATGTGTGACACGAAAAGAAAAAATAGCAAGGCATATAATCAACGTTAACCAACTTCGTGATGATTGAGAGCAGTCAGGTGTCAAAATTAAATCCAAAGGTGTCAAAATTTTCAGAGCGAGCAAAATTGAGACCATTTTTTCCATTACTGCTACTGTCTCCGTTATTTTTGAGCGCATTGGTATGAGCAGAATTTATATTGTTGGTGAAGCTATTCCCAATGTTTTCTTCTTGGCCTTGCTGGGAAAAATTATGCCCTTGGTCCATGTAAGTGGGATTTAAAGCGCTAAAGTTAGCGGCATTGGTGTTGCTTCCGGTAAAAGGCGATGCTCGCGATTCTAATTTGACCGAGTTTGGAGATACTGTGTTAGATATAATTTCATTGTTATTGACATTAGTGGCCAAAGGAGAGCCTATACTTGCTACCGAAGATCTCTTGTTATCTATGTTGTTGCTTGGAGAATTCAACCTCGACATAGCACTATTATTGGTACCACTATTTATTCTTGCAGTGGCTACATTTGGGGAGTTAACATTCGAACCTTCATTACTAACACTATTGTTCTTGTTGTCTTCGGCTAATGGGCCCACGCCAATTCTTTGAAGTTCTATCTCGGCACTGGTGTGCTTGAATCGTGTTTTTGATGGCTTCAATTCATCCGGAAGACGCTTGATCTCTTCTAGTTTTTTCAAAACAAGTAAAAACTCTATTTCCTTTTTGTTGTTTTCGTCAATTTTATTTTGAAGATACTCGATGTATTCAATTGATTTGGAAAGGATTTGACCCTTGTTTGGCTTACCATCTTTGGTACCAGATGATTTTTCCTTATTGTTGTCAAAAAAGTTCTTAGGTATTATCGTTCCAAGCTCTTGTATTTTTTCGTTTATATTGTCCCTTCGTTTACGCTCCACTGTCTGCCCAGGCTCAATTTTGGAATCTCTTCTTTGGAAGCTCTTCGGTGTGTAACCACTGTTGAGATTATTACTGTCAGGAGTAGCAATGGCGTCTGTGTTGGAGTATGAGCCGGCTAGCGGGTCGCCTTGAAAGTTGTTGTTCAAGCTGTTCATTTTACTGTTGGACTATTGAACCTAGATTCATCAAAGCAGTATATTAAGTACTGATGCTGATGGTTTTAACAATCACAGAGTTTACTTTGCACTGAGAATACTGTTTTCAGAAATAAAAGGTATATATATGATGCGCAAGTTTGAAATTTCTGTGGAGGAAACCTGAAGCACAATTTATACGTAGTAGTTGCGTGTGGTTATCAATCTATAATATATTCTTAGAGTCAAGGAAAGAAAAGGCTTTCTTCTTTTACACAAGCTAAACAAACAGAAGAGAACAAAAAAGCACAAGGAAAAATAAAAGCGATTCGCAGGAAAGTAAATAGGGTTGCCGCCGCAATCCGCACTAGCCGCGTTTGACAATCCGTCTCCGCATCCGTGCTGCCAGAAAGACAGAATCCCATGCGCAAGATGTATATACCAATCGCGCAGAACAGAGCCTCTGTTCCAGGAAATCGATGTGTGACTACTCTGTCATTTTTGCTGTCTTACGAGTTGATCCAGCTTTCAGCCTGGTTGAAGGCCGCCCTGGAGGTAAACGTTAGCGTAGTTCTGCCAAATGGAAAGTAGCTCACAGCATAGTATAACTGCGCCACTAGCTGTATGACGGCAAATATTAGGGAGAGAATTGTGCTTTTGAGCACTATGGAGGAATAGATTGTGAAGAAAATGCTGGTGAAGAAAGCAAAAGTGAATGCGATCCGTGGGCCGGAAAGCAAATGGGCAATGTAGTTTTTGATCCCTTGAACAAATGCAAAGCTCACTATGAAGAAAACTGAGCCCAACGTCCAGAGTGACACGAACTTTCGAGGTTTAAGTGAGAGTATTGGAAACATGAAAATGCAAATCACGTAGCATGTAATTGATCCGAGCAAAAATATCGTGAATATGATTAATCTGTCCCATTTTGAAAGCTTGAACCAGCCTGGGCCATTAGCTACATTTTCTTCTACCTCTTCTGTTATTGGTAGCTGAATTGGGTTATAGTTTTTGAACGGATTCCAGTTAGTAAAGCTGGTGTTGAACGGTGATGAGGTGGAGTTTCCCGTTCCAGTTGCGC
This sequence comes from Saccharomycopsis capsularis, assembly GCA_031125595.1. NCBI lineage: Eukaryota > Fungi > Ascomycota > Saccharomycetes > Ascoideales > Saccharomycopsidaceae > Saccharomycopsis > Saccharomycopsis capsularis. The sequence goes on from JASTUX010000018.1 coordinate 25,551, forward strand.
CCGATGAAGCCAGGACTGGGAGTGGCAATGCAGGCTCGTTTTCTCCTATCCGTATGGGTTGATCTCTTTTGAAAATATCTAGTATTGCCATAATGAAAAATGCCTCTTGGGTGATAAAATTGTTGTTGCGGTAATTGCCGAGAGGCGTTTAAGTGGTTCTGACAAACTTTATACGCAGCAGATCTCTGATTGCGCAGAGATTCTGAGAGGGCAGGGTAACAGAAACCAGTCAATTAGTACATCGCCCATGCCGATCCTTGTCATACTTGAAGAACCTTTTTTATTTAGTTGTGACTGAGATTCTGTTGTATAAAATCATGGTGGCACCTATACTGCTACAGTTCAGTTGCTCAAAAATTTTTTAATGAACTTAGTGCGTATAAGCAATGTTAGGTCTATAATTTGAAGGGAAATTATGCAAAATCAACAGATGCTACTAAAATTCAAATATGATGTAAAGTTCAAATGAAAGGGGATGCAAAAACAGTAACTATGAAGGCAAAGCAAAACATAAAACAAATGATAAGGCGAACCGAAGTGTAAAGGCTGACTGTAAATGTGATAAAAAGTGCTGGATGTGAAATAAAGAATATATGCCGAAAACTTATGAAGCCAAAAAAGGGCACAAATACTGAAGAGTAATGAACATAGAAAGAAACCTGCTTTTCTGCTTAATAGGTACTGTAAAAAGTTCCTGTTTGAGGATACTGTGAATTAGCATCAATGAACTCCCCTTGTGCAAAAAGATTTGATGGGTTGGTGGACGTGTTGGAGCTCAAGAGAGTTTCTTCTGTGCAATTGAATGTGACACTTACCCATGGGCTGATATAATTTTTTGAATCATTCACAAGGTAGACTCTTGCAGCAACATTTCTGACAATTTTCTCTTCAATGATTTGGGGATTTGTATGTAAATGCTTGCTGCCGAAATGCCTCATAAGGTTATCTTTTCTAGAGAAATGAGCATCGCAGCCAGGGCAGTAATATACACTAGTGTGGTTTCTTGAGATATGCCTTCTAATGTCGGTGTCAGATTTAAAGTTTTGAGACAGGCAATATGTGCAATGGTAATGCTTAGTCATTTTAGATATAGCAATGGGAGACCTTGAATAAGTGTTCTTGATTCAAGTAGTAGTTATAGCAACAACTTTATTCTAAAGGATTTATAATTACTAAGTTAATTATGTGATATAAACTTTTCAACTTGCCAAAAATCATGGTGTCATTTTGTTTAAATAACATTTATTACTTCTCGAAAAACAATTGGTGCTCATCTTCTGCGTCTAGGAAGTGGTTCAGTAATGTTACAAAACTTCAGTGCTTCAAAGATGCTGTGCAAAGAAAAAACGACTTCCAAACATAAACGGATAGGGTATATCTGCAAACCCTTAGCAAAGGTACACTCATTAATATTCTACATTAAAATTGTTCATCTAAAAATAACATGTTAACAGGAAGAAAAATAGTTTTAATTATTGCTTCTAAATGGGAAACCTTCTTTCAAGGTTCTGTTAAAACAGAAGCTTTGAATTAAGGAAATCTTATGCATGCTGTTCTGTTTCTGTCAGTTGCATGCGCTGCAGAAATTAAAATAGCCCAAGACCCTTCTATGGAAGCGTCATATAATGGTTGTTGTGGTTATTAAAACTCATATTAGCCATGAAGTTGTCAAAGAAAAAGTTTACCATTTTGTCTATATTTCTGGCCGCATTTTTGAAATAAGTTACTCCCTGGGAATAGGTTTTGTGCTCAAAATATACGTTCTAATCAAGGTCTGAACTCAAAACCCTTAAATCTAATACGATGAACCTGTAACTTCTGGGCTGCGAAAGGCAGGCTCCGGCCAGAAGAGTAGGCCTCAAAAGTTCAAGCAGGCCAAAAACAGCTTTTTGTGGTTAAAGAAAGTTCAACGGTGTAATCTAAAACTAAATGTAGTTTAGCAAACTATGAAGCTACATGTCTGTCAACCTTACATGTTTGTTATTTTATGAATTGCGACATGAGTAATGCATCACAATAAATAGTTTCAACCGTTATTTTGTAACAGATATCATGGTTCCTTTGCCCTCTTCTTAGCAGGCCTTGGCGGTCCGGGGAGACTCTTATTGTTTAAAACAAATGTTTCCTCAGCTCTTCAAATGTGGGCTCTCTTTCAGCAGCGCACAGTTCTGCTGGGTTAGCGGCACCTGCACTATTAGCTACGGATCTTTTTGTTTACTTTGGGAGGGACAAACCCGCATATTCGTTTTTCCGCCAAAATCTTTTGCCCATGCAAACTGCCCCTACCCATACAAAACCGCCCAGCTGCTGTCTTCTATCTTTATCAGTATTCGCTGGACTGAGCTCGTTTGAGCTTTGTTTAAATTGTCTGAAGGAATTATCATTGCTCAAATGTTACTATTGCGGTGTGAAAGTCGCTTTACGTGCTCGGAGAGGATGGTTTTAGTGCTCTTAATAGGCGCCGAATGACAGCGTTTTGATGTCGCTATCTTGTGGCATTGACTTTGATGAGGGTTCCAGGCTTACAATTAGCTGAAAAGGTTCTCTCAGTATCGAAATATTATGGGTTAATTATAAGAATAATCAAAAGCAATTGCTATTTTGCCATGCCTTATGACTTTCATTTCAAAGTCATGGAAAAGTTTTCAAGTATTTACAAGAAACCCCCAATAACTTTCTCTAAACTATTACTTTCTTTTTCCATTTACAATCTTGCCAGCTTCTATTAAGCGACTGATGGGCAAGCCATTCAATTTTTTCTCATTGTATGGCTGTGAATGAGTTGTAATAGAGAAAAATCCTAGCCATGCTGGGCTGACTGGGGACCGGAAAGGGCATGGGTGCGCCTTCCAAGAGCGTTCTTGATGAAATGTATAATTCTTGAAATTGTGGGGTGATGTATAATTATTGTCTGATTGTGACTTTGAATTAGGTGGTGTTGGGTAAAAATGTTTAGAATCATTATCCAATAGAGGCAAATTCGATGACCACTGATGAGGCTCGCTCCTGGAAGGTTCTTTTTCCACTGAAGGCAAATGCAATGACAGCAGAAGCTCACCTCTAGCAAGACCTGGTAAACGAAGAGCTGTACCTTGATTAATTTGTATATTATCCGCGAAATTTTGAAAGTCTGTGTCTTGACCAGCTGTCTTTTGGTAACCGGAGACATTAGTGAGAACCCCTATGTGGCAAGAATTCTGGCTTGCAATTGAAACTTCTGAGTTTTGTCGTGAAACTGGTGGTTCCGAAACAGTACTAGAATAAAATTTTAGTGGTGGTACTGCTGCTGGTGCTGTCGGTATCATATTGAAAGTTACACGTTGCTGGACGGGGTAGACTCGCTTCTCGATGCTCAATTCATGCTCCAATTTGTCTATCTTGGCATCTATCTGGCGGCTAATTATACTATCAAGTCTCGAAATATCACTTTCTCTGAACGTTTGGTTCAATGACTGGCCCAAAGGTGGCAAAATCACCGTTTTCGATATTTGGGTGCTTTCTTTTGGATTTTCTGGTTCAATTTTTTTTGAAATGTCCATGTCTATTATTGAATTTATATCAAGTTTCTGTGGTCTTTTACACTCTTTGTCTAGCCGTTTTATTGACTCTAAATTGTGTGTGCCTGTTCCGTCTAGCTGTTTTTTCTTCAGCTTTATTTCTGGACGGAGCTTCGGCGGTATTTTTGGGCATTTTAAGTAATGTCTTTTTAAATTATCTTTTCTCGATTGTTGCTTTCCACAGTGCTGGCAAAAAATTGGTTCCTTGTTTCTGTGCTTCTCCCTGTCATGCCGAGGAAGGTCTTTTATAATCTTGTTACATTTGCCACACTTGCCGCTGCGCTGCTTGGGCACTTGAGTGTTAAGAGTGTTATGAGTATCGTGGTTGTGAGCGCTCATCGTTGCTCCTTGTTGCAACATCCTGTTTTGATAATTTTTTGAACAGAACTTATCAGCTAGTGTGAAACGAGAGAAAGAGGCAAGAATTGATGCGGAGATTTGAATTTGAAACTTTGTTTGCTAAATAATGGCGGAATAAAATCAATATTAGCAAGGACGTTACGCTCTTTGTGCTGGAATATTTTGTTTGGTCAAGAAGCTGGAGTTTATGGTTGGTTGCGAAAGAGAATAGAAGCCTTTTTACAATACTGGATAATGAGTGGTTGATGCCCGACTTATATCTGGTTTTAGTGCTGCGTTTTTGTTTTTCTTTCCTTAACTGGGCCGCTTGCGGGAGAAACAAGGAAACAATGCAGCGCTGCGCTAGCGGAGGGACAGAGATACAGATGGTGCCAATAATCTTATTTGGGATGACTGACGATGATCCTGTATTGGATAAGAGTCTGGAAAATGAGCCAGATGTCTGTGAATTTATCAGGACCAAGGGAACTTCTTGTATTTAGTCTCCAGGTTCATGCCTGGGCAGATATCTATGGATTGATTTGGTGATATCTCAATGGCTAGTGAGCGTGTGCGGTGTTTTTTGAATGAGCTCTAGGAAGTTACGGGCGATGAGTGAAACCTTACTAAAATGCTGAACGTCAATAAACAGTGTGTACGATTAGGAACAAGGGGTTATGTTCAAAAGTTGTCGTTTAAAAGCAAGAGGTTGAAAACTAAGCAAAATGAAGAGATAAAGAGAAAAAATGACCAAAAAAAGGAAGAAAAAAACAAGCAAATAATAACAAATCTTTTATTGAGGGCTCGAAGTGCAGCGATCACCAGGCTTTTTAATAAAGAATTCTTTTTCTTTTTTGTGTACCCTGCTATCAATAAATTAAGTTCGGTGACTGACTGTGTGCATTCCTCCTTTCCATGTCGATTGAACTTTGGACTGGGTTGTTGTTTCGCTTCTTGTTTCCCTTTCTTGCAACTTAAAACGTTCTGAGGCGCTCATTCAGGTATACTATTGCATCTGCGGTTATTCTGTTACTCATTGGTGAGTAAGCATCTGTTTGTTGGAAACCGCTGCTTTCTGTGCTGTCGTTATTTCCTTCTTCTTTTGATACCATGGAAAGCGGTAACAATAATGTATACGTCACTGCACGTTCTCGTTCACTTGGTAGATGAAGTCTTTTAGAGCTTTTCCTGCTGACCACTATTTTTCTCCTGCTACTATTTTAGGCAGGAAGCCTTTTGGCTGGTGTCGACTACTGAAAGTGTATAAACAGTGTGCAATCGCAATGTGCTGCCTCCGATGCCTCTCTTATGTGTGAGTGGTTGCTTCGGCTGCTATCACTGCCACTAGCTCCATCTTCTACATTCACAGCAGGTTTGTTCTGGGAGCAGTATTCTCAAAGAAAAATGTTGGTGATGTGATTGCTACTACGCTAATATCCTTCACTGATCGATGCAGGTGTATAAAAGTTTGGTATTGTTGCATTGTACGTTACTTCGATAAAGCCAAATTTAGGTATTTTCAAGCACTAAAACCTTTTTACTAATGATTGTTCACAAATGTTCAGTTAGATGGAAAGGACAGTGGCGGCGGTTACTTATACTGTTACTTTCTATCGTTATAATAAAGTTTTTGCTCCGTACAAAGCACATTCAGGCTAATCATAGATCAAAATTTACCACCGAAATGATATTAGAAAGGAAGAGCACTACTTGTCAACTATCCGCTTTTCGGCGTCGATAGTTCGGCCTGGTTTACTGAGCTGTTGCTGTTAATGGAAGAATATCTTGACAAGAGGTACACTAGCTGTTTTCATCTTCAACATTCTTAAGAAGCGCATCATTTGGTAACAAAATCTTGATTCTCATGGAACAAAATAAAAAGCTGAAGCCGGAACTTGTTTCAATTCCAGTTTAAGAGAACTGCTTTCGATACGCGGTCACCATGAAATTCTGTCTAAAACAAGTTATTGCGGAATGTGAATTTTTCTCTTCCATGCCACTCAGTGTGCGGCTATGACTCGGGGTTGTGGCCGTAACCGTATCAGAACAATCTAAGTAAAAGTGACGTGTTTTTCGCTGTTTCTTTCCCAGTGGCAATCCTTTTGTACCAAGCCAACATTTTGTGTTGAGCACTTGCTGTCTATGGCATTATAGCCGTTAGTTATATGGCTCTGAGATAATCCTTATCAGCTCTTCTGTTCAAATATTATGCCAGATAGCTAATATTCAGCGAAGGTTTTCTACGAGTTGGATAGAATGCTTGCTCAAAGTAGTGCTTTTTTCAGTTTTGATAGTTACAACATAGTGGTAAATGGCCGCCAGATGTGGCGACACTGGCTACTGAAAAGGCTCTTTTGAGTGGATGCCTTAATCCTTCTTTTGATTTGTACAGGTAGCAAAGAAAGAAATAAGAAACTAAAAGCAGACTAAAAGCTCATGTGAGGGTAGGCCTCGCGTCAATCTTGGTAGCAAAGCGCCGGGAAACCCTGTAGTCCATGGACCGGAGCTGGGCTGACTTGATGCGTGGGGAAGAAACAGCAGTATCAAGTAGCGCCACGGGAAATACCGGGCTGTAATAGCAGGGAAGGATGAGTAAGAAGGAGAAACACGAGCAAAAGCGGAAACATTGTCAGAATTAAGGATGCTTATGCATCCGCACACTGTTTGATTATATTATGTAAGCATTTACGCCAGCGGCTGTAACCTTAGGGTGCCTAAAATGCCACTCAGAAATTAAGTCAATGTTGTTGCAGCTTAGCACCGGTGAGCTACTCCAAAAGTCCATGTCTCTTTGATATTATGGAAAACTACGATACTGCTAAGATTATGGAAAACAGGTTATTCTGCATAGTTTGCTGAGCTATATCCACGATAGTTTCATTCAGAGTGAAATTTAATGCCATTGTATTGTGAGGGGAATATAGTATATATACAGCAAGGTGAGGAAACAGCTTTGTGGAAACAGCAAATCCGGCGTTTCCAGCCGGGACAAAGATCGTAGAAGGAATAGAAATACCAAAGAAGAAGCCAAATGAAGAATACAAAATCAGAATCAAAGCAGCATGTTAAAAACAAAAGCGAAGTAAACTAGAAAATCAGGGAACATGCAAACGCACTAATGATATCAAATCACTAGCAAGCCTTTTAGTTGACGTTTTCCTTTTCTTTGCCAATAATGTTGCCCTGAGGGTTGTACTCGCAAACAACATAGGTGCCTTTGCCGTTGTCGCACTTGGAGTAGGCACACCCGAGCTTCGTGGTGCTCCTCCACACCAACTGGGTGTAGTGGGAGTACACGCCCTCAGTATATTCGGACTTTTCGCTGTACCACGCCTCGACGGCCTTTGAGGCAAGGTCAGCCTCAGAGATGTCAGTGCTCGAAATCCAGTACAAGTTTTCGCCCATGCCTTGAGTGCCCGAGTGGACCAAGTAGCCAATGGAGCATAACTTATTTGCGTATGACTGCGCTTGAGACTGGAGTGAACTGGAGTCCCACGACAACGGGCTTGCGCTGTCTTCGCTTCTGTCGTTGTTGTGGTCGTCTAGTATGGTCTGCTGGAAGTTGTCGATACCAGCAGATGGAGATGACGAGGCGCTGAAAGAGCTGGAAGACGTTCTGGTAGAGCTGATTGGGGCTGCTTGACTCTCGCTGGCAGATGTTATCTGAGCTTCGTTAGAGGTGAGGACTGTTTGTAAAGTAGATTCCTGAGAAGAGGAGGCAGTGGGCTGTGAAGCAACTGTGGAATGCGCCGCGATTCCAATAGTGGTCCATACCACAATGCTGTTGGTTTTGTAGACAACTCTGGAGTGTGCGGTAGCAGTTATCAAGCCGAAAACGGCAGCGACTTTATTTTTGGAAAAAAGCTTCATGGCAGAGGAGGGGAATGTGGGTATTGGGGCACGGGGGTGTTGATGAGGAGGTTAGCAAAAGAGGACTTTAAAGTACCTTGCGGGAACAGCAAAAATAAGATGTAGAATAGCTTAGACAGATACTCCTATATTGTTGTTGTTTTTTGTTCTTTACCTTTTCCTTTTTGACTTCTATGAAGGCCGGTGCCCCTTATATACCTCTATCTATTTTCTTGCTAGTGAAGTTGTGTTGCTGTAATTTCATCCTCGTTAGGCACATGTACTTGACAGCAGTGTGCTTCCAGTAATGTGATGGCTTTTCTGGTCTGGACAAATTACCAGCCGAGATCATTTGGGCCTCGTGATTTGGATCTGTGCCAAAGGAAGCTGCCAATATAGATCCTCGGCCACGTCAAGCGCACAGGTTGTTCTGACAGATAATGCATTTTTCATCAGCACCTGTATAGGAAATGTTGGAAGTTAGCACTGGTCAGACGCGCCGCCATGCAGCACGGCCAGCCATCATGGGCAGCCCGCTTTTTTTTTCACGCTGCCTCCAGAGCCTCTGGAGCACCAGTTTTTCCAGCGCCGCTGGCATCGATACACATCTTGTAATTTACTTAACCCGTCGGCTGATGAGACTTTGCGAAATTGGCTGAAAGATAATTGCTTTAGCGGGAAGTGGGTAAGCGGACAGACTGGTCGGTTGGAAGCCCGCTCAGTTGATCCGTACAGTTATCACAGGTATTCCGCACCGAAAAATAAAAGCTCGCGCGAACGCTTGCAACAGATTCGGGAGGCTTCTCGAGAACGAGAAAACAGAAGCACAGAGCACTATTCTTGTAAGCACAAAAGCCCAACCTGACAGCTTTGTTAGTGCTGACGTTGCGATGGCGACATCTATCTGACGATGGCAGCGCATCGCTGCTGCATCTGGGCTTTGGATGTCAGTCAAGATGACGCCGCTTTTGCCAGAGATCAGCTTCAGCTAACTTGCGAACGGCAGCCCTGCTAGCGCAACACCCAGCATCCCAAGATTGTCAAGGCTGTTGCGTCTACCTGTAATTTGCTAGGCTCAGAAACTTCTGAAACACGGAAGGCGTTTAGACGAGTTTCAAGATTTTGGAGGCGGTTGTTGAATGAGGATAGTAGCATATAGCTCTTGTCCGTGATTGATAACAATTCTGGCACTTAAACTTTTTTTCTGGAGGAAACCCTTCCAGCACCCTGTTCTGAAGTCAAACAACGGCTCAACTTCTATCTCTTTTTGATAAAGTCCGAACAATCAGCCGGTCTCAAACTGCAGTTCGACCGAAATTTGTTTCCTATCAGAATAGTTTTGTCAGCCTCACTCAAAAACGGCTGTTTCTCTCTGCCTGCCGTGCTGGAACACTGCGCCTGTACCCACATGCGTGCGTCACATGATTAGGCACCTTCCTCTTCCGGAAAACCATGGCACAAGGGCCATCCTGCTGGAGCAGGCTCCTCATGCGGCAGGCGACAGAGGGACGTATTCCATCTGTGTATAAGGCAACGCGCAGGAACTCGGACACATAATGCATTTCTCAGCAGCCAGCGGCGCATGGCGCAAGGTATGCAGGACCCCATCTCAACAACCGGAATCCCGTTTGTGCCTCTCCAGCTGTCCCAGCTGGGATGCCTTTGCCTTGTCGGCTAGGGAGGACCAAAACGCCGATCCAGGCTTTCTGGCCGGTCTCACCAGGATACCACAGACTGTTCGCCGTTGCACCCCGGCATCCTAATGCCACAGACCTTGCTGCGCTGCGAGCCTGGAAACCCCAAGGGGCGCCCTTCTTTTGCAATATTGCCGGCTCCGCCTTTTCCAGTGTCATTTAGCTGCCAAAAGGCGGGTATGGCACCCAGGGCACGAAACAGAGGGCAGTGCTCAGCCCTCACCCAGCTACATGCGGGATTACCTGCACCCTTGCAACCTGCCGCGGGCGCATGCAACCTGAGTAGCATGTTATAAAAATAGAGGACAGAAAAATAGGACACCCAGATACCCCTGAACTAGCATGCTTCAGACAATAGCGTAGGTACCGCTCACTAGCGCGTGTATCGAGCATAGCGACGGTTCGCTATGGGGTGATTAGGACACCGTGGACGCGAGAAATTTGGCCAGGCTCTAATCTAGGATATGGCGATTATTGCTGCTAGATTGGCAATCAGCACTACTCTGGGAAACGTCTATCGACACTGAAAGACGTCTTGCCCCTCAGATCCATGGTAGAGCAGCGCTGTCCCCTCCCGGTAAAGTGGGTTGCTATCGGCTTGGCCACTCTTGCAGCCCCGATGTTGCACCTGCTTGGAGTACTAGCGCCGCGTGTTCTGGAACCCAAGTAGGTCTCGAAAAGAGGCTAGAATAGCACGCTTTGCGAAATCCTAAAGCCAGGGTCTCTGCTGCGGTCGCCAGGAACCGACACCGCCAACGTGAGGCCTTTTGTGTCTGGCCAGCGACGCTGCCGGGTGTCACAGGCAAGCGAAGCTCAATCCGCCGCTATTGTTCAGAGTAGGCTATCGGCCGGTACCTTGCGCCACGTTACAGTTGTATCTATTGTGCACAGATTGTCGCGAGATGCTGTTAAGTGCAATTTGGCGCGTAGTTCCTGTTACGGCTGGCTCTGTTTGATATCTACACTGTGTCTCTTCCCAGTCCGGCGTGACTCTTTGGATCACCCGATTGGAGACTTTCGCCACGAGCCCGTGTGGTAGGGTGGCAGTGATAGTCTGGTCAGTTGGGCTGGGGCTAGCAGCAACCCCCCTATTCCAAGGGCTGTATCAAAGGTTCGCCTCTGCTAATTGCGATGCGAATATCTGCAGTGTTTTGACGGGGCTCCTTAATTACAGCTAGCCAGGAAGTGACAAAAGCCTTTCAATTCCAATTTAGAGACTATTTCACAACGTAACAAGCAAGCAGGAGAGCGCTTGGCCTCACAAAATCCTAATCAATACCCAGGTTGGCAAGTTCAAGCTTAGTGCTTATTACAGCTAGCAGCGTTGCTCTTATAGCAGCTGAAATCTGGAAGAATGTCAAATAAGCTATCTCATTGCTCAATGATAAAAGATTCTTGGCTCTGTGGCAGTCTATAGCTGGAAAAATTGGCGGATGCACTTGTGTACGGTCTCTGGAGCAAGCTTAAAACTAACCGGCCAGGAATTTGTGAACCAACAGCGACTGATGTTTTTTTACACACCTACCTTCAGAGCACCGGGACCCTCAAGTTAGGGCTCCCGGAAAGCTGGACGAGTCAAGGCACCTGTGAGGGCTTATTTAGAAAACTATAACTGATATATGTAATGGAATGGTGAGAAGTAAATAAGTATTTGGTAAACTCTCCTTTTTAGGCCTCGCCGGAACCCTTGCCCCTTGTAGCCGCTTTTGTTCTACTTTTCAAAACAAAAAGACACCTCTAAAATAACAGAGACCATAAAAATAGCGAAAAGAAATTTTCTTTTCTCAAAAAAACAGTCGTATTATTGCCCAGATTGCCCAGATTGTCTAGGGAAGACAATCTGGGCAACAATATCACGCTTCCGCGATAGGCGACAACTGCAAAGTGCACCGCATCTTGGCGTCTGACCATTACGCGCCTCCCACATTGAGTCGAATCTGAGATGCCAAATACTAAGCCTATGCAAACCTTACAAGTTCTAACTTTGCATCTTTCAGTTAATTTAAATAATACATTACTATAGATTAAAACAAAACCATCAAAATGCAAGACAATAACATTAAACAAAATCAACAAGAATTTTAAAACAGAACAGAACTAAAAAAGTAAACAGTAAGCAAAGTTTATAATGACAGAAATAATGAACAGCAACAAACAAAAGAACAAACAAAACATTAACAAGAAGCAAAAATGCATTATCTAGTGTTTTGGCTCACCTTGGTAGGCAAGTCCAAGTGGTTAATGTGCGGCAAGCTGACTGCATTGGCACCATTGGTATTAACTGGGGCGTAGCGTCCATTTGGAACACCCATGTTGACACTTCCAGGAGCACCATAACCACCCATTCCAGCAGCAGTATTAGCAGATGCACTGCTTGCATCATAGCCATCAATCATAGACCTAGGCAAATAATAGTTCTGCAAAGGAGGCAAGCCGCTAGCACCAGAAGAATTCTGCTGAGGTGGTGGCAATTTGCTGTTATTGTATTGCTGAGGAGCGGAGGAAGGAGCAGTTAATGGAGCAGCAGGTAGTGGAGGTGCCATTTGCTGTAACTGTTGGGGTTGAGCATGGAACATTTGATTCTGGAAAAACTGAGCATTATTGGTGGCAGTGGTATTCATATTGTTCGTTATGACTCTGTTTGCCATAGACGGGCTAACTTGGTTATTATACACAATTTCCTGATGGGGAAACTGCGCTTGTTGATATTGTGAGAAACCAGCAACGCCAGATGTAGGATCAGCAGCAGGGATAGTCATAAAAGCAGTGTCTGGAAAAGAGATTGAACCGTCTGGGTTTGTTCCAGTCAAAATATTTCCCATTAGTGGATTGGCAGAATTCATAGCGTTGGCTGCAGCAGTAATACTACTGTTGTTCATAGCAGCGGCCGTGGCCTGGGCAACAGATCCGCCATTTTTAAGAGCTGCTTTAGCTTTACAAGCCGGACAATTTCCCTTCTTACCGGCTCTTCTTGGAATGTATCTATAACCAGGATATTTCTCACTATGCTTCTTCTTTTCTTCTTCAGCCATCTTATTCCAGTATTCCTTTTCGTCAGATGGCAAGGCTCTCCATCTTTTGCCCAATTCTCTGGACACATCAGGATTGGTCTTTATAACGTTACCTTCGTCCAAAACAGCTTGGTGGTGATGCTGGCGGAATAAGATGAAGGCGTTTCTTGGTCTCGGGATTCTTGGCTGGCCATCAGTTCTGAATGGACATTTCTCATCGTGCTCAGGGATGATTGGCTTAGCAGCAGCTAACATGGCACCTGTGGTAGGAAACATAGCAGCGGTGGTGGTAGCAGCACCATTCGGGAAGCAGCTAAGAGAATCGGGCAACCCCATAGTAACAGGTACCATAAACTGCTGCTGCTGCTGCTGTTGTTGTTGCTGCTGCTGCTGCTGTTGTTGCTGTTGCTGCTGTTGAAACTGCTGTTTTTGGATATTGTTGGAATCATACATAACTTGAGATAAAGGTGGCAATGTAGTTTGAGGGAACAAAGAGCTTTGGCTGGAACTGTTCTTGCTCATGTTGTCCGGACTGCTATTGTCGCTGGAGCCCGTGGAGCTGGAGCTGTTATTATTGATCATTTGATAAGAGTTTAACGGGGAGCGGATATCTTGGTTCCACTTAGGCTCAGCCATGGAGTTGGTGTAATTTTGATAACTCATCATCGGGAAATATGGGATTATTCGTATGTCGGATGGCAGCAAGATGAAGTCTTATCAAAATCTTTTCAGGAAAACAAAATAGATTTTGAGCACTTTCTATAAAGGTCTTTGGTTGATGCCATAAAAGCACGATTAAAAGAAGCCAGGAACAAGAACACAAAAGTATCAGCGCTTGTAGTTAGCTTTGTGGCGTCTAAGAGAGGAAAATTTCAAAAACAATACGTAGTGCTTGCGCTATACAGTAAACAAGCAGACAGGAGGTCGGGTTAGTCTAGGACTAAAAGAGAAACAGTAGTGGTTAGCTGACCTTTCTTCTTTTTGTTCTTTTAAAAGCAGACTGTAGCGTAACAACAAAAGAATGAATAAAGCGGGGAAAATAACGATAAGCACAAAGGAAATGATAACAAGAAGAAAGAAAAAAATTCCAGAGAAAAAAGATGTTCCTCAGACACATTCAGGGGCATAATCCTGTTTAAATAACTAACGCCAGCATTGGGACTTCCAATGCGTCATACATAAGTAGGTGCAAAAGCTTATGGGAAGGCGTCCAGATTAAGGTTTGCGGAAGACAATTTAACAAGGTGTAACGCCAAAAAGTAAAAAAGCACACAACAACAAGAAAATCACTTGCTGTTGTACTGCAGGCGTAGTGGCTGCGCTGAATACAGAGTGCCACCTCAAGGTGCATGCTAGCGCGCGTCCAGACGCAGCCTTGTAGTGTGAATTCGTACCAGGTTCACGCACCTTAAGGAAATCTCGAGGCGTAGCGGCCAAAGTGAGGATGGGCCGTCTGCGGAATCGATTGCATCAGCTCTGCTTGTATGCATGGACAATAACGGGACGCTTCCGGGACGCGGCAGGGCTCTACGAGTCTAATAAAAGGTTGAAGCACGCGTAAACTTTTGCTGCGAACGCAATCTGTGCGGCGGATGAATCCCAGTCTGGGGAGGCCTAGACCGCCGAAGCTGGTACCCACAAAGCCTGCTAAAACATGGGAGCGCCAACCCAGGTTGCCAGAGGAAACAGTTCTGAAGTTAGAAGCCAGAGAGCATGCTCTGTTTGCATACAGTTTCGGCGTTGTTGAAACCAGAATCTGGTATATAGACAGGACAAATCGAGAGTGGCGGCAGAAATTTTACTCTGGCAGCCCAAAAGGCGGCTGTTCCTAATCGGTGCACAAGGAGGCACAGCATCCCGTTGGGGGAAGCGACTATCAGTTGCTTGGGAGCGGGGGCCGTAGCGCACGAGGACGGCCAGCCAATTGTCTGTTGTGCGGGCCCCTTGCAGAACAATAGTGGTGCCTTGAAGAGAGCTGCTGACGAGATTTGCGGCGAATCACCAGCAGTTGTCAGCTCCCAGCTGCGGTGGGTAGGTGCCGGCAGACAATATTGCCCGCAGCCCCTAGCGATTGTGCCTGGAGTATCGCTGTTTGGCAAAGTGGAACAAATGGCAGCCAAGAACATACAAGACAGAGCTCGGCTTTGCACTTACAATTGTGCAATGAAGCGTTGCAAGCTATTGTGGTGTAAGGGACCAGAAAACAGCGCGGTTGGTTAACGGTATTTTCAGATGTCTCCAGATCTCAGTGCCAGATGTCTCCAGGTTGCAGTGCCAAGCGACTTGGCACCTTGCAACTGGAAAAAAAAGTTTCGAAACACACAAACGAAAACCAGAGGCTTATATGGTTCGCTATAGCAATTCTATACAAGAGTCCTGAAGCAAAAAGTATCGTAGTGAGTTCTTTTAGCACATAGTGGCGCGAAAAAAAAAGAGGGTTTGAGTATGCTATGCAAAAGTGAAAATATTAATAAGTTTTTCAACAACTTACTGAGTTCTGCATTTAATTTTTGCTCATTTTTGAGATCGCGTGATCTCGATAGCTTGGAACCCTTGTGAAAGACACTCTTATGTAAACGAGGCTATAGGGAGGTGGATCAAAAATACTAAGAGTCACCAGCTGGTGACTTAAGCCGGGGCCCATAAAGCGTCTATTCGTAGAATCCAACGGAGCAAAGTCTATGCTACGTTTTAACTGTTGGCGAAACAATCTATTGGTCTTTAGTCAAAATTCGATTCTTGCCCCTCTTCATTTCTTTTATTAGTTTTATTTGAGCGTCTTGCAGTTGAAATTAACTCAAACAGAACGGCTACAGAAAAGACAGTTAATTTGCCCATACCGATTTGAAAGTTAGTGTCCTTGCATTTTAACGTCGCGACTATTGCACTTTGGAACTGACAAGGTGTGATCCGTTGCACAAAAAGGAAAGGTGGCCAAAGCAAGCCTTTGCCGTTTAAGCTCCAACAGTTTACCAGCACAGAGTTACAGTCTTTTTTGTAGTCCAAATCTAAACTGCGAGTTTAGCCGTCGTAGTAGTACAACTCTGCTATAACCGATATTATTTTTACAGACTCGTAGATAATTTTGATAGACAAAGCTTCGAATGGCGCTGGCTTTTGAGGCCCACAAAGTAAGTACTTTACCATCAGCGCTGCACTTAGTGAAAAGCCTTATCACGTGCAATTTTAGCTGCTTGTGGATCTCCAAAAAGGTTCAATCTTCCCTATTTTATTTTATCATTTTACTTTTTTCGCTTTGCATGTAAAAAGGTACACTACAAAAATCAGAGCAAAAAAAGTAGACCCCTCCCTTTTGAGGAAGTATCCTTTCTCTGTATGTGATAGTGCAGGTCTCATTGCGGGCAGCAAAGGCAATCTAGATGGTTGTTTAGAACTTAGAGCCAGGGCTCTGATATGTATAATAACATCCAAGTACAGGGTACAATTTTGAGAAGCATGCGAAATGGCGGCTGGCTCTGGTTACAGAAGAACAAATGTTTGTGGCAGTGCAGCGATGTTCGCGACCGTGAAAGGCATGTTTCTTTCTTGCCCGTGAGGAAAATGAAAAGAGTGAAAACCGTTGGGACTACTACTCAAATGCTACATTGCGGTTATCTGATTGTGTCCGGTTCGTTGTGAGCTTGTTGTGAAAGATTGTTGGTTTGTTGTAGGCTGCTGGGGTTGCATTTTTACCACACGTAGCTATTTTTGTCCTGGGCCCCAATGATTACTCGTAAGCTATCCAGATATTCCGTCTTGATATTAATGTGCTGGAGAAATTGCGGTAGTGCTATTTGTCGCAGCAAGGTACCGTCTGCCAACAATTTAGCTTTTCTGCAGTTAGTACGTCTGAGTTCGCCTTTGTTTACTTTTTACTTTTTCTTTTCTATTTCCTTTTTTATTCGGTGAATAATTGCCGCAGCGCAATGCAGCGAACATGTGCTGCCTTGCAATCTTGAGGTTTTGGCCGCCTACCGCTGTTTCCTGTTGTGGTCGCGAGTGGAGGATGCCACGATAGGTCACAGGAAGGTGTTTGAAAAGGTACATGATCCCAATATTTTGCCTTGCAAAGGCGGAAGCTAAGGTTGGATGGCAAACGCTAGCATGGAAACTTAGAATCACTGTTTGTAAACCTATGACGATACCGTTTCAAGACGAGTATTCCACGCAAGCTCAAAACTGCAGCCTTTTTGCTTTTTGGCAGTTGTATTTTTGTTTGCATTTCAGTCTCTGCGAAAAAATCTTTGAAGCTTAAAAGTTTCACTACGTGTGGTTTAATGAAGAGACTTTTTAAGCAGATCTTCGCCGGTGCCCCTGACAAAAGCACTGCAGAATTTATGGTTTTGTGCATAGTATTATAGTTAGATTGCCCAGCCAATAGCTGCGGAAACCAAATCTTTGCTCTCCCTCGATATGATAGCAAAACACTAAACAGCAATTCACCAAGGAGCCGCAACAAGCTCATGGCCAGCATGTTGACGTTGGTGTTGACTTGTTCCAACTTTATTGTAAACTGCGAAAGTGCGACATGTGCACTATTCACGATTGAAACCGGGATATCCGAGAAGCACAAAGTTGGTGATGTAAACACTGATGATATCATACGTGCTGAACCCTTCTCTATTAGTGCCTGGTAAGCTAAACTTACTACTATCTTGAGTTTCTACTATTCGGCGTCGCGAAGTTGATGTTGTTAACATAAATTCATGCAGACCTGATGCTCTGGCCACAAATTTATTTATATGTTATATGCTTTCATTAAATTTTCTTTATCTTATGTTGAAGAACAGAGCCAAAATTCTAGAAAGCGCTATTTAAAAATTCATTAGGATACTTTTATTGTGACACACTTCGACACAAGCGTAAAAGCCCTTTTTTCCCATGAATCGAAAGAACCGCTCAAGCGAGGAATTCTATAGCGATAAAAAGCACCCAGAAAACAGTGACAAAGTGGAGATTTGGTTTTTATAGCAAGCATGCCTGCTGCTCTTTGGTTCCTGCGTTTTTTCTATTGCAGAATTACCATGTCGCTTGCCAGCCTGTGAACAAGTATGCTTAGCATCTCTAGCCCTAAAAGCCCAAAATAAAAGCGCCCGGACAACCACACTGATCGTTCCCAAGTTAGATTCGGGTGCACTACAGAATAGACACGCACACCCAGTCCTTGTCTCCAGAGACTGTGTGCCGCAAACACTTAGTTTCTGTACCGACAAGCAGAGGCTGCTGCCTCGTAGACAATGCTGACCACGCGCAAAAAGACCAAGATGCATCTTACACAATCTTCCAATCAGACGGTGCTTTTCTCCAGAAAGGGTGCATCTCCACGACAACAACGCAGAACATTGCACATACTGGAAACTGAGCTGCGTTTCTCCCTCGTGAAGGAAGCAGCCTCTGTCATAAGTTGATGCGAAATCGGTGACGCTGAGGATTGGAGAAGGTCGAGACCCTGCAGAATCTATTCTAGCACCGTGGACGGCACTGGCTCTTTCTGGCCCATCAAACACTAGAATTTTTATTTAAGGCACGTATTTTGACCAATAAAGAAGCACTATTCAAATTCCCGCCACACAAATAGTATTACTCCGCGAGTGGGCTACTAAAAATCTTTCCATTTTTAAAAGCTTTGAATCGGTGTCAAAGGTACAATAATAGCACTCCATTTCGATTGAAGCTGCACTTTGATTGTTCCCAAAAACAACGCTTGATTCTTCTCCTGCCTTCTGACTCTTCTTTTTGCTCAACTCCGCCCTGCAGGTCGGCTTATCTGCTTGTGTAGAACAAAGTCATCATGTGCAGTCAAACAATTGCATAGTAACAAAGCAACAAAAATATACGGGTGCACCAGTGGCTCGTAGATCAAAGTTCGAGATTTTGAGTTCTTGTGCCCAATCAGCGTCCCGCCTCTCTAGTTGACTTTTTTTTTTGAAACCGGCAGGCAGCACTGCAGCCTAATAACCACCAGCTGAAATTAAAAACGTCCGTGTCTGAAAGTAATCAGTGTCCCTTGAGCTCGCATATGCGGGCTGTACATAAATAATGCACTGCATTTTATATAGGAAAGGCGTCCCGCAGACTCAACATAGCCCTCCTTTTGTTTATTTTTTCTGTGACTTTAAATTTTCCTGCCTACAAAGCTTAGGTCAGGGTCAAAGAAAAATAAAACAGCAACAATAAAATAAGGAGAGGAACCTTAATTTTTGATTACTTTGATGAGCTCTAAATCGCAATACGAACAAATAAGAATGAAGAGGTCTGTCTAGCAAAGCATAAAATCACACTAACTCGAAACCTTGTGCGTTTAAAACTGTCTCTTGTCTATGATGTATGCCGGATGGTCAAATAGCCAAGCCTCCATATCCCCATCAAAAATTGTTATTCTTGAAACGATAAATGTGAAAACCATCTTTACCACAAAGATCATTTATTTATTATGTAACGCATGGTAAGACGATGCAAGAAAAACATGTATGGTCCAAAACACCGGACGCAGGCATTCGCTGCTAAAATTATACCAAACGCTGTGTTTAAACATTGAATCAGTCTACAAGTTAAATCTAGAATACAGTGCCATTCGCCGTGGGGCAATGTTTCCCGAGGCATGTGCTGTAACGAAGACTTGTCATCTTACAGCACATGATCGAAATTAATTTTATGTAGTTATTAATTCAAAAGCTTTCTTCAAAGCCTTTTTCCAGCTTGCAGCTTAATCAAGTTTGGAGTAAAATGATCTGATTTTTCCGAATATTGTACATTGGTATCGTTCGTTCAATGTTGCGCGCCAAGTGTTTTGTTTTTTTGGTCCGTAAATCTGTCAAACGATGCTTAATCGTTTGCTATGTCCTTCCGCCAAGGCTGATTGTTTTAGACATTAGGAAAGGTTTTCCCACAGATTCTATTATCCTAAAAGTGAGCAAAGGTGAAACTTTCATTTAGAAACTCACCAGGTCCGCCCTAATTATTGATAAAGTTAAAAATGTCTAAAAAAGTAGCCACTAAACCTTGAATTAAGGGTTTCGTTTACTGAAGGATTATCCAGCCCTGTGCCTCAAGCGCGTATTTGCATCTACTTGAAAATTATGTTCTTATGAAAACTCTCCGAGTTGCATTTACAAAACTGTTAAGTTGAAGCATATTTGTAATACGAAGCACCGTGCTCCCAAAACTATCAGAAGTACAGTAAAAATCTCTTTTTATTGGATGATTGTTGTTACTCGAAATTAGCACAAGAAATAGGTAAAACCTTTGCTTGACAGAAGTCCCTTGTGCTTTCGAATGGAATAGAGCGATTAACATATAGAAATAAAACAGATTTAATGTCGAATCTCACAGAGTGTAGGCATTAGCTTCTAAGATAGGCCCAGTAATATTTTGTTTCAAATAAAAAGGCTTATTTTGATTTTTTAAAGATAAAAGCATCTATATAATTATTTTACTATAAAACTTTACTCACAATGTGCTACATGCCCTAAACATATTTACATTTTGATTAATCCTCTTAATCTCGGTAGCTCATTCACTTTACAAAGCAAGCCCTCTAGAAACTAAACACTATAATGAAAGAATATATCGAAAGGTGTTGCAGCAAAATGCTTCTGTATCTCTTAAAATAATACGAAATTCGCTATTGTCATTTGTGTTAGAAAACAAGACATGACATACTTGGAAGTAAGCATTTATTACCTAATTTGGAACTTCTCAATTCAACTCCATTTTGTTTTATTTCTGCTTCTATTTTTCTTTTAGTGGCAGAAGTTGGTCCAGTTGGTTACGATTATTCCGGTTGTGGAAATGGTAGACCTTGGTACGCCTAAACATAGTAAATTTGAGTAAATTTAATAATTTAGTATAGTTGTATTTCTTGTCGGCTCACGAAACATTACTATCCACCAGAGCTTTCCTCAAAAATTAAAAGACTAGAGTTGCAGTATTTGTTTTCTAGGCAATCTCGAGAGCGAAGTGTGCGATACAAAGTCCATCTTAGCTGAGCTACTTTGCTAATTCTCTCGACAGTCAGTGATTTTAAAACCAGATTAAGGTTAAACCAAAAAGATAAAGGCAACGGCTTATTCAACGAAGTCTTTCAAAATTTCAATACAGGGCTGGGGTGAAACTATCTCAATCATTAGCAGTCCATCTTGAATGTTGACAATTATCTACATTGCTGATAAATTCTAGTTTTAAAAACAATTTTCTCTGGTGTGAAACATTGACAAAACAGGCAACTACGCTTTCAAAAGATTAATTAGATTTGAATAAGATGTTCCGTCAGTTTTTTACTCGACAAAGTTTCTTAGAATCAACAAATCATGTAAGGAAAGTTTGCAATATCTAACAACAGCGTGGCGAAACTTGTGACAAAAAGACAGATTTACTGTCGCTACAACTATGGCAAACCGACTTTTGTATCAAACCAACTCCAAATCTTTGACTGTTCTAATATTATCTGGCCCTATGTTATCGTTAATTAGCCAACGTACATTTTGAGGATACTTGATGCACAATTCTATTTTAGGAAATGAATAATTTCCGCTTTGAGGTAATTTATTACTCTTTTGTCTCCGAGAACCCTTCATGTCAAAAGAGCACAGCAAAAAAAAAAAGTCAGATGATATATCACCTGAAATAAACGTGACATGATTTAGTCCTTTATTTTTTATTTCATCATGCAGGTTTCTTTTTTTTTTTTTACAAAATCTCAGATTTTTTTTCGCAAGATGGATACTTCAAGGGCTAATCGGCGCACTGATTACACTGACGCTTTGACTAAACCAGTCAATAATTATAATAGACTCTATTTGTTCCAAAGTCTTTGGTGTTTTCAACATTTAATAAGCCAAAAGGTTAAGCTTTCGGTAAAAACAGGAGACAAATAAAGAAAGTAGGCTGATCCGAAACTGAGGAAATTAATGGCAAAGATTGTATCAAAATTATTTGATTTCGATTTAATCAATTGCCTCAGCTTACGTTCCGCCCCATAAAAACTCGTCAGTTCATTATCAATTTTTTTCAATTTAACCCAGTGGCTAAGCCCTTTACATCACTGCTTGATATTCTGGAAAATGTCTCTACCAGAGGTGTTGCAGAGAGGTAACGATTTCCTCAATGAATATCCAAGAGACAGCAATTTTTGGAATCCAATAAGTCATTTGACGTGCCTTTCTGTCATTGGGCTTTCCAAAGCGTTTGTTTACGCGGCATACAAACCTCAAATATTTGGGTTAGAAAAATTGGATGGTGCCCTTTTGCGTTCCAAGAATGAAAACCGTGGTTTACTTACCATCATGAACCACATGAGTGTTGTCGATGATCCCTTCTTTTGGGGTATCTTGCCAATGAAGTATTATCGTGAAGTGGATCAAATACGATGGGGGCTAGGTGCTTCAAACGTTTGCTTCACTAACAGAATCTTGTCATATTTTTTCAGTCTCGGGAAGGTTCTCTCCACCGAAAGATTTGGCAAAGGGCCATTTCAAGGATCAATTGATGCTGCAATTAGAATCTTGTCCCCTGATGATACGTTAGATTTAGAGTACTACCCAAGTTGTGTCGTGGCTGAATACAATAAGTTAAAGTCCAGCGATAAGAGCTCGTCCGCCTCTTTCAATGATGGCCTTTCACAGCAGACAATGTCCGAAAAGCAAAGCATACTAGTTTCTTCGAAGATCAAGCCTTCAACACAGTTAATTGAATCATTAAAACAAAGAGAGAATTTTCCAATTAATAGAAAGCAGGCAAGTTGGTTCCATGTTTTTCCAGAAGGATTTGTGCTACAGTTAGAGCAACCACATTCCAACTCGATGAGGTACTTTCACTGGGGTGTGTCAAGAATGGTGCTAGAGGCCACGAAAGCTCCAATTATTTTACCAATTTTTTCAACTGGGTTTGAGAAGATTGCACCAGAATCCGCCGCAGAATCTCCGCTAGAAAGAATTTTGCCTCGTAATTTCCGTCATGAGATCAACATAATATTTGGGGAGCCAATCAGCGATATCGTCATTGAAAGCTTCCGTGCCGAATGGAGGAAACTCGTCGATAAGTATTATGACCCTGAAAATCCATTCGCTTTGAGCGAGAAGCTTAAACATGGCCAGGAGGCCCGAGAACTTCGAAGCAGATTGGCCGCCACTTTAAGGGAAGCTGTGGCAGATATTAGACACAATCTTGCCAAGTTCCCATTGGAAGATGAAAGATTTAAGAATCCAAGTTTTTGGAAGAGATTTACTTTGACAGAGGGTGCAAGTGATCCAGATATCCGATTCATTGGTAAAAACTGGGCCATCAGAAGATTGCAAAAATTCTTACGGGAAGACTTTGATACGCAAGTCTCAGAACAAAGAAGAAAGGAAGATGAAATCAACGAAAAAAAGTAAACATTTGTTTTATGCATTGTAAATAGAATTGAGAAAATGAATGCTTTACAAATTAATATTCCACATTGTGGAGCATCCTATCGCTTGCAAATTTTCAGCTACAAATATTGTAAAATAATTCACCTGTCAGTGATAGATTACATCGATATACATTGAACAAAAGTAACGTAATGCACTATTTGGCAGCTTTAACCAAATCCAAAAACTTCTCTTTTGATAACTCAGTAGTCAAGGTTTCTTTTTTATTTCCAAGCAATTTTTCTCCTTTTATTTCGTTACCAATTTTCACTTGTGTAGACAACACAGCATTGAATAATTTGATGACACCTCTCTGAGCGGTCTTCTTGAGCTTTCTTTCGTAATCTAGTTGTTCTCTTGCGTTGGTGGAATCGGCACTAGGTAAAAGATCCTTCACTCTAGCCTTTTCGTGTCTTTGTCTTTTTTCGGCATTTATGAGTCTGCGAGCCTTAAGTTCAAGCTTTTCATCTTCCTTCTGTTTGAGAAGTTTCTTCTTTTGACGAACGAGTATCGGATCGTTTCTGTCATGAGCTTTCAAGTGCGAACCAAGAAGCGCGCTAACGGCATTAGAGAATGATTCTGATCCATCATCGTTCTTGCTCTTTTTAGGTTTATTAGTTATAGAGGTTGGAATATCATCATCTTCGCCATTACCATCATCGCTTTCACTTCCGCTATCATCGCTGCTGCTATATGCTTCTAAATTCACTTCGTCATTACCGTCTAATTCATCTTCGCTCAAATCACTTAATTGTTCAGCTGATGACAATTCTGATTCTGATTCTGAGCTTGACTGGGAATCTAACTGTTGTTTTTGCTTCTTCGTCTGTTTCGTAGGATTTTTAATCTCGGCAGAAGTTGTTGCTTTTAAGGAGCCATTCTGATCCAACTTTTGCTTCTTTATTATTCTGATTGATCCTTTACCAGCTGATCCTGCCATGTTGAAAAGTATTGTTTAAAAATTTGTATCAAGCTTGAAATCTTGCAATAAGCAAATGTAATGGGCAAAAAGTCGTGTATTCCTTAGGTCGCAAGGCGCTTGTAGCTAGTTATGATAGGTAATATACGACGAAAGTTGACAAAGAGCGCTGACTCCATGTATAAGGTTTCATGCTTTATGGGGAAAATTTTTTTGTATTTATTTTTCTGCTCATCGCATTTTTCGCCTGTTATACCGCTCAGATGGATCTGTGTTCCAAACTGAGATTTGTAATATATTACGTAGTATTTCAGGGTAACAGCGCAAATAACCAGTCTTATCCGCAGGGCAGATTTTTCCGTGCCGGCAAGCGGCGGAAGACAAGAGATTCGACACGGGAAGGAAGAACTCCTAGGCGCCGGCGGTGGGCTGCCATAGCGCGTTGTAGCACGGGTCTGCCAGAATTTTGTATGCTTTGGCTTTTCTTTCTGGAAAATCACAGCGGTGTTTCTGCGGACTTTGCTACTTGGGCGCTTATCATCCACAACATCTCTGCCACCACCACTATCCTGCCTTTTCTACATCCCATATATCCATTCACTCATTCGCTCATTCGGCCCATTTTCTTCTCCTCGCCAGCACTTACTTTGCGCTGATCCCCATAGCATCTTTTTCTCCTTCCCGCGATTTTCTGACTTGAATTTATTTCTACTTTTCTCTTTCTGGATTGCCTTCTTGTACACCCTGGTGTGATATCAACTACTTACTAGTAAGAACCTCGCGCTAAATCTCATACTTCATAAGTGGTGCTTGGCAGACGTTTCCTTTTTTAAGTTAGAGTAGTATTTTGATTGTTGAAGACTCGAGTGGCAGAGCACCACCAGCAAGGAGCTTGCGATAACCACTACTAGTTGCCAGCCAGGAATCGCGCCGTGTCTGTGATCCTTATTCCCGACATCAAATGAGCTCACCTGGTGCCTCCCGGGATATTAATCCCCACGGTCGTGCTAAGGGCCTTCCCAAATCGCCCAAGGCCAACGCGCTCCCAATCACTGAACAGCAGACCACAAATGAAATGAAGAAACCTATTATCAATACTAATATTACTTCTGCACTTAAGTCACAGGAAAAGGGCAAATCCAACAAAAATAAAAATGTCAAGTTGGCAGAACCTCAAAAAAAGCCTCTACTCTGGAGATCTCAAAGTCTATATAGCCCTTTGAGCCCGAAATTCGCATCTTCTTCCAGCAACACTGCAATTCCCGAAAGCCATCAGCATCACAATATTCCTAGCAAGTCATTTATAAAAGAAGTTGCCAGAACATCTCCTACATCAAGCGTCCATCTCCAGGGTAGCGCTAAACTTCAAAGGTATCCTTTAAACTCTAGGCAAAATACGTACAATAGGCTCTCCAAAAAAAGCGGCTCTATATCTTCAGCTGCATCCACAGTCTCTTCTCCTTCTTCTCCATCTTCTACGATGCACCTTTCAAGCAGCTACTTTCATCATTCCCATGGGTATGGGTCTCATCACCACCACCATGGCTCTGGCAGCTCTTCAGTAACGCCGTTAACTCCTGCCGCTGCTCAGAAATTGCTCGACCAGAATAGGAACATCTATGAAGTCCAGGAGAAAGCATACATCAAGAAAATGAATAACGAGTTTACTGATGATTACGCAACCAAGGCCATTGATACTAAGTATAACCGTTTGGATATGGAATCGGACTCTGATGCATCAGATTCCGAATTTTCTTATGACGAAGGATCTGAAGATGAAGCCGGCGGGCGTTTTGAAGACTTGGAAAGAATACCAACGAGCCCAGCCGAATTTCCAGGATCCTCGCAACGACAGAATTTATTTTCTCAAGGGAATGTCAGCGAAATACAGCAACTGCTATTTCAAAGTTCTTTCTTGGATCCTCCTCAGGCATTAGGCAAAGCTACCGCTCTGCCTGCTTCATTAAAACCATCAGCTATCACCCCTACATCAGCTATAACGTTTTCTAATGCTGCTGGTAATATTGATAAAGGTTTGAAAGCCAATTTGGCAAATAACATAGGTGACGTTTCAAGGTTGCCAGATGCCAAGGAGTCTATTGCAGCGGATCAAACAAAACAAAGTATGGAAGGTCTTGATGAAGCTGCTGAGGAATTAATTAATAAAGCATGTGAAAAAGAAAATGAAGATTTAATTGCTCCGTCTAGCACATTGCATCAGGGCTTTAACGAGAATCTTTTGCTTGAACAGCAGCAACAGCAGCAGCAGCAGCAAGAATTGAAGAATGCACAAGAGCAACAATTGAAAAAGCAAGCTCTTGCAACTGTGCTCAATAGGGCTGAAGAAGTTGAAAATAACATTCAAAGCTCAGAAAAGCTTAAAATAACCAGCGACTCAGATGAGCAACATGAAGATGGCGATGAATTCAAAGAAATTTTTGGTGATGCAGACGCAGAAGATGAAGAGGATAACAATATAACGTATGCAGCCGAAATTTCGCGAATTGCTTCCGACAAGTTAAATGATACTTTCCAAATTGATGATGGCATTATATATCCTTTGGTTAAACCCAGGCTCAAATCAGAGTTATTAGAGGACCCAAAGTTTTTGGAACGTTTCGAATGGCAAGTGATGTTGGGTGTTGTTATCAAAAGTGATATTGTTACCGCAGAAAAAAACAAAATGATGAAAAAGTTGAATTTTGGCACTAACGAAGAGAACATTAACATTACCAATGCTCACGGAAATGAAGCTTATTTGTCTAGTTTTTTCATTAACCAGTACAAAGAAAACTTGTGGCTTTCATTAAAAGCAAAAAGGTACAGCCGTGATCTCGTTGAACAAAAAAGAATTCTTAGTTTTAGCCGAAGCTTGATGGATGAGGTTATCGAGGAGATTATGAACTTCAAATATGACAAGCAAGCAGCAGAGAAGACATTTTATAAAAGCATGATAGAGGAAAATAAGCTAGGCCCACATATTGATGTTTCAGTACTTGAACAGGGTAATTATAAAGATTTGATAAAACTTACTGTGAAGCAAGAGCAGCAACTAGAAACATTTTTATTCCATGATGCTTCCAAAGTGATTGAAACTTTGCTCGAAAAGTATGAAAACTGCGAACAGTTGTGGATCACCCATGAAGAGATGTATGTGGCCAAGCCTGTTTTGAAGCAAGATCCTTTTGCTAAAAGATTACAAGCACTTATCAGCTGGAAAAATATTATTAGTGCGCTTTATTCGGAGAAAGATATTTTGATTAGTTGGTTTAAGAATGATGCCTACTATCGTAATAACATTGAAAATTTCAGCAATCGTCTGAGCTACTCCTCAAACCACTATTCCCAAGAATATCAAACCCGCCATTCATCATCTCTGAGCTCATCTGTTGTTAGACTCACACCATTAGATGAGACTCAAACTTCCGACAAGGACAACAGCACTGTAATAGAACAAGTGGCAAGTGAGAACGACAAATCTGTAACGCAAAAATTAGAAGCTAATGAAGGTGTTAGTCCGGCAAATGTTAATCCAAAAGCTGACAGTGACGCCAATGAATTTGTCTTGGATGATGAATCTGAAGAGTTTCCTCAAAAATATAACGACATTAACGAACTCAATGCTGCTTTGTTTGCTGAAAATATTCTTAACTATAAAGATATAGCAGAAATGGTGCACAAGAAAATTTTTAGTGTGATTAATCCGTGGTCTAAAAAAGCAAAAGAATCATATTTGTCATCTAAAGAAATATTTGAAGAAATGAATCTTCCTTCATACTTGCCAATTTTACTTGAGCTCGTCAAGTTTCCATCTGACTTGATTAGAGAAGTTGTGAGGATCAGATTGCACTATGCTAAAAAAGTTACTCAGCAAACTTTGATGGGTATCGATCAAACTATTATTGACTTTAAGGTCATTATCAAATTATGTTTTCAAGTCAAGGAAAATTTGTTCAAATTTTTGAATGGTGTTCCTGACATTAATTTGGTCGATTTGGAGATTGACTACGAAGAATCTGATGTTCTTTTATTAGAGTTCATTGACTATTTACTTGTGTTATTCCATAGAAAATTGTTGGACAGTTCTAGAAGCCCTTACTCGTTTACAACTTATAAAGAACCTGAGATTTTGGAGAAGGAATGGCTGTTCTTAAGGAATATCGGCTATTTTTTGGAAGTGAACTCGGCATTTAAGCTTTGTCGAAACTTTTTGTTTTTGATTTCCGGTTTGGTAGCTCGCTTGCTCAACTACATAAACCATCAGATGGATAACCCTGCTCTTGAAACCAAATTGAAATTTATCAAATGGTACACTACAAGTTTTGACAACTATAATAATGTTAAAAGAAATTTGACCAAGTTTACAAATAGCTCAATTAGAATGGTGCAAAATGCTATGGTGCTTCATCTTAACTTCAACAAGGACTTTCAAATTGCAAAAATATTACTTCAGTTTTTGAGAAAAAAAAACCACTCTCTCATTATGGTTAACGGGACAGCTAATTTACATAATGTCTTGTACAATAAAGGCAAGTTTAATAATGGCAATAATGACAAGGAAAACGCTAATGACGCTGCTAGTACTATCAATTGCAACGCAAATAATACTGGAAGGAATAGCAAAAGATCCTTAATGGTGTTTGTCTTTGCGAGCGAGGAGCTTTCCAATTTGACAGACCGAGAAATTATTGGTACACTACAAGGCTCGAGACTAGGATGCGATTTGAAAAAGCCTTCAATAGAATCTTTAGATGTTGGTAGTATTAATGGAGGCATCAATATTGCTGACCAATCTCGTGCCAAACTCGCAGGAAATGGTAAATTGTCTAAAAACGCCCAAAACAAGAATAGGGAGATTGATAGCGAGCCACAAAGTGGATTGTACAAGACAAACAGCGCCGATGCAGCATCCACGGCTAGCGTGAAAGGTGCGGACTCATCACTAGATAAGGAGCCTACACCAGGCTATGGCGACGAGAAACGGACAGGTCCTAAGGTTGGATACATGATTGTTTTACCTGTCGTGCGACACATAACATGGGACGGGAAAGTTCGAAACATCAATTTGGGCGACAGTCAATTGTCATCATTTCCCAAGTTAGTCTCTGCCAGATATGGTAATGCACTTTTGTTAGCTCCAGGCTCCCCTATGAACTTAAATAATTCAAAGTTGAATTTCATTAACGACATGAAAAAGTATTGCGTTGAAGAATCAGATCTCTTGCAGCCTACGCAGGATCCGAAAAATAATAATGAGAGTTTCGAAAATGCTATCGGAATGTTTGATAAATTGACAGTTAATCCAGACGCACCTGGAACGGCCGGCGGGCCTGTTACTGCAAGTACTAGTAATTCTTTTACTTCATTTTCAGGAGAGCCGCTGCCAGAAACAAGAGCCACTAATGGAATAGATAAAAAGCTTCTTAAGCTTATAAAAACTTTGCGTGTTGAAAAAACATGCAGTTTATTGCAAATTCAAAAGGAATTGGTAAAAATCAATAAAAATTACAACAAAATGTCCTTTATTATACTAGAGAAAGGCCTTAGACTCAAAGAGCAGATTTTGTTGTTTATAACTGAGAACACACCTGACGATTCCAGTTGCTTGGAAATTGTCAATAATTTGTTTTATATTATTAGGGACACAAGTTTAATGTCTCTCAAAGACATTGAGCCGCCTAGAAGAGGAAAGTTTTTGAGTTTGATGATAGCTGCTAGTATAGAATGGATCAAGGTTGTTGTTGATGTCTGTATTGCTACTGAACAAAAGACTTTTAGATGGTGTGTTTCAGCTTTAGAGTTTGCGGTGCTACTTTTTCAAAAGTTCAATGTTTTGTTGCTAACCGATGCTCAGTTTGCAATTTTAAAGGCAAAGGTGGCAGGTTGCTTATCTTTATTGATTTCGCACTTTGATATTATGGGAGCCAGATCAAACAAAGCTGATAAAGTCTTGCTTTCCATTTCCAAGCTTCAAAGAAAAGCAATTCAAAAAGAAAACTTTTTGGCTTTGCATAAAAATACTGAGCTCAGTGAAAAGATTGAGCAGCTTGATCAAGAAATCACTGAAAGATTGCGCAAGAACAACGCCATTGGTAAGGTACTTGACAACGAAAAGTCAGAAAATAAGTTCTTAGCCTACTTGTCTTCTAGTTTTTCCAAGTTTTCATCGAAATGGCAAAAGGGTGATTATTTGGGTGGTGGCACGTTTGGTTCCGTTTACACGGCCACTGATTTAACTAACGGCAATGTTATGGCTGTCAAAGAAGTGAAGTTTCCAAACAGTCAAATGGTTACCAACATTGGAAAGGTCATCAAAGATGAAATGACTGTGCTTGAAATGTTGAACCACCCAAACATTGTTCATTACTACGGTGTTGAAGTTCATTCAGATAAGGTTTACTTATTTATGGAGTATTGTGATTGTGGATCGCTAGACAGTTTATTGAGGTATGGAAGACTTACAGATGAGTGGTTGATTCAATGGTATACCTTTCAAATGGTTGAAGGTTTGGCTTATTTACACCTCAACAACATTACTCACAGAGATATCAAGCCGGAAAATATTTTGTTAAATCGTCGTGGTGTTATTAAGTTTGTCGATTTTGGTGCGGCTAAAGTGATTGCTTCATCTGGAAGAACAAGGAACTTGAACCCAACCGGCTCTTTGAAGGCTAACAACCAGACCGGTATCACCGGTACGCCAATGTACTTGTCCCCCGAAAGTATTACAGGTCATGGTGATGGAGTTTTGGGAAGTGCAGATATCTGGGCTCTAGGATGTTGTGTTTTAGAAATGTGCACCGGCCGCCGCCCATGGTCAAAGTTGGATAATGAGTATGCAATCATGTTCCATATTGCCAATGGCAATAAGCCACAGCTTCCTGAGAATGGAGAATTGAGTGAAGCAGGTCTCAAGTTCCTTAACAGATGTTTTGAATCTCGTCCAGATAGAAGAGCCACTGCGCAAGAGTTAATCAACGATCCATGGTTAGCAGACATGAAGGCCCAACAAGTGGGATACGAAAGCAACACGTCATCTACTGATTTATCGGAAGGGTATTAATGAGCTTTAAGATTTTTTCTTCTATACATTTGAGCTAGGCATGCTAACTTTTAATATGTTGCTGATTTTGTTTTTCTTTTGCTCCATCATATAATTTAATTTTTGATTTTATTCTTTGGATTTTTCTTGTTTTGGTTTTGTCTACAATTATGATTCTAAATTTTTTGTTCCATCTGCATTAATTATTTGTTCCTGTTACTGTTTTTTTATACCATAAATTTTTATTCTTTACAATTAATTGCTTATTTTGCCTTGGTCATTTACTTGATACGCATTATGTATAAGAATAACAATGTTATGATGACATAGTTATCATGTATGAAATTTTCGGTTGCAATCATTACAACTTGGCAAGTTCACTTCCAGTCATCGTCAAAGTTTTCATGGGTTAGCAGTCTAATCAAGGTTCCTCGTATCATAGAGTAGGTAAAACTGCAGGCGTCCAAGCCATGAATAGGCTAATTGTCCAAAAGCTATGTGCGGCTGGCAATGGCCTTTCTTAATGTTCACTTGTAGTCAACAATGCTATTTTGATGTGGTTCAAATAATTTAACCCAAAGTAGATGCACTAGTCTCCTCCCTGTAAAAATAAGACCAGAAAACTAACATGGGTAGCTTTTGGTGAAAAGTGCGGCGACAGACCCTCCAGTCTCAGTAGATTGCAGGACGTGCAGGTGAAAAATGAGCCCGATTGCAGGCGCAAGAGGCTCTCGGTGAGTTTCTCCGAACCAAGTTCACTTACCTCTTATGAGGTAGGCTAGCTGCACTAGCTCGAGAGCAAAAAAGAGGGGTTTGGCGAAGTGAGAATTTTTGGTTTCTCGAATATTACAACACTTCGTTGGTGATCCAAGTTCAAAGTGCAGGGGAGGTTTTTGCTTACCAATACAACTTAAAAGGTTCTCTTGAAGAACGAGATAAACTCTTTGGCTCATCTGTGTTCCACCAGCCCTTGATTTGCGTTTTTCGCCGAACTGACAATTTTGAAACTTACCTCGGGAAAAAAAGTAAAAAAACCGAAGAAAAAAGAGTCAGTCATACAGTTACGGACTGCAGTCAGCTCTTGGTTCTTAGGTCACTGTGGAAAACTAACATACTATTTATCTTCGCTACCCATTTGTCAAAACTTTTGTGTTAGCGACTTCACTACCGATATTGGGTTGATACACTTGTGAAGGACATTCAATAGTAACTTTCAGCACAATATAGAGAATTTCCCCGCCTTTTGGCTGTAGGACACCATAACATTATTCCAAAGGATTCTATCAAGCAAATACCCAAATATTCTTGGATCGAAACCAAGCCGAGATACAATACAATATATCAGATTATCATGGTTGCTCCTCCTCCACCAGTGGTGCTAAACGCCCAAGCAGTGAGTGGTATTTTAGGGTACGTACAGTTAACGTCATCTCATCTTGAGATTGCTGTAAGTTCAGAGTCTCCAATTTTGGACATTTTAAAATACTAACAAACAACCGAACAGATCTATTTCTATTGCCTGTTGGATAATAGTCTTTGCTCCCCAGATATACGAGAACTTTAACAGAAAAAGTGCCGAGGGCTTATCGTTACTCTTTGTGGTGTTGTGGCTCGTGGGTGATGTCTTTAACGTCATCGGCTCCATTTTTCAGAATGTGCTTCCTACCATGTTGATCCTCGCCATATACTACACTTTGGCAGACATTGTCTTGTTAATCCAATGTCTTCTCTACGGCACCCACAACAAAGTTGATCCTATCCATTTATCCCCGGCCAACCCACTTTCAGAAGACGTACTTGATGAGATGATAGCGAACAGCCCAGAGTATCAAAGAAATAACTTTTCCGGCAGCACCATCATCGCGTCGGTGGGCGACCGCGAGACTGATGCTTTGCTTTCCTGTGATACTGAACAGCAGCAAGCTGTCCAACAGCTGAAGAGCGCCGCCAATGGTACTGCCTCGTTTCAAAGCAAATTGAGAGGCTACTTTTACAACGGCTTGCTCATCTCCTTGGTACTCGTTGCCGGTATCGGCGGCTGGTACATTTCGTACATCCGCAGCGCCAAACACGATGCTAGTACCCCGCCTGATCACAAGCATGACAATGATGAGGACTTGGAGATTGACGCGGTGGGCCAGTTTTTCGGCTACTTGTGCGCGGTCTTTTATCTTGGCTCTAGAATTCCCCAGATTTTGCTCAACTACAAGCGCAAGAGCTGCGACGGTATCTCATTCATGTTCTTTTTCTTTGCCTGCATGGGTAACTTGAGTTACGTGTTGAGCATCTTATGCATTGGCGTCAGCTGGAGGTATCTCGTCATCAATATGAGCTGGTTGTTAGGAAGCGTCGGAACCTTGGGCTTGGACATTATCATCTTTGTACAGTTCTTTTTGTACAATGAAAACAAACGGAGCGACGATGACTACGACAGTGTAATCGACGATCAGCAGGAATACCCAAATTAGACCGAGATTACTAGATATGATATTTCAAGGAGTTGCGAATGATTCAATTCCCAAAGGCACCAGTTTAACTCTTATATTTCTATCTAAACGATAAAGCTATGTATTTTAAATACCAAAATGATTTTTATTCAAAGCTTCATCATCAATAACGGACCAGTGATATGGCCATAAAAGAATTTGCATAAATATGCTTGTATAACTTTTAGTTTGCCGTTCTATCATTTTTTGTCTATTTTAGTATTATTATTATTATTATTATTATTATTATTATTACTGCTATTATTATTACTATTATCACCGTTACTAGCATCATTTTTCATGTTCTGGTTCTTTTCATATTCATTTACTTTGTTATTTTGTATTGTTTTTCAGACTTTTTTTATGTACACTCAAATAGTTTCGCATACTTTAGGCTTTATTGCACTCAGTAACTGTGATAGTTAGCTTCAGCAATGAACCTCAATCCAATGATTGTTTATAAGCTTCCGTCAATAGCCTAAAATGTTCTTTTTCAGTTTCCGCCACAGGCCCCTCGCATTGGCATGTTACCGTATATAATAAAAAGTAATTATTGTATAAAAATGTTTCCCTCTTTTTGTTAGCTGCCGCAGAAGCACCAATGTTGTTACCTGAAGCAGAGGCACCGGTTACCAAAAGACTTAACTTATTCAAAACGTTTTCAAACTCGTTTCTTAAACGGATCACGCTGGTGGACAATGGATCAATTTGCTGAGCTTCAAATGGCTTTTTGGCGGCGTTGGATACCAGATTTGATCTTGATTGATTCACATCCGATTTGGTGAACGCGTTGGTTACCACAACGCCATTAGCAGTAGCGCCAGGATTTTTTTCACCGTTATCCTTTTGATGAGACCTCAAAATCTGATAGTCTTGTGCAAATGGAGTGGCGGCTTTGAGTTGTAGATGGTGTATATCGGAGATCAAAGAGGGATTGGATGTATCAACAGCGGCAATCCTCAATAGCGATGCAAGTAGAGTTCCAAACTGCTGTGTGATTGAATGTGGAACTAATGATTGGTCGTTGCTTTTGCCTCCACGAGCATTATTAGCATCATTGTTTGAGCTTCTTAAGGAGCTGAAGTACGAAGGAGCGCTAGAAGTACTTTTTATTAGAACTTTCTTCAAGTTTGAGCAGTTTGCATCGATTATTAGTTGGTATTTGGGCCATAGTGTAATTATTTGCAAGTTAAAGTAGTTTTCCATCACCGGTATTTTGCGATGTTGTAGTTTAAACAAAAACATTTGACACATCTTGATACAGATGAGTATGGAGTAAAAGTCGTAGTTGTTGAGAGAGGTCAAATAACATCTAGTGAAATTGATGCCCACTTGAAATACGTTTTGAAATATTTCCTGAAAAATTATGAATATATCTTCTGGATTTGTGATTTGAAAAAACTCACTTAAAAACAAGTACTCCACGGTACCATTGTCAACTACAGCCAAGTTGAAGGATCTAAAAGGAGTCTCTAGCCAGTATGTTAACGGATTTGTCTCGGCAATTTGCGCAGGCAAAACCGTTGGGTCATCTTGTGTGAGAATATCCAATCTTTGGTTCACAGATAGAAAGTCATGTAGAGAGATAATGGCAGGTTTTTTGGAGGCGGCCAAGTTTCCAATATTTTTGTTAGAAGAGGCATTGCCGCTGCTAGTGAATGGACTGAGCCAAGATGTGGCGGCGGATCTGGTGTTGGTGGAAGGATTCGAAGCGTGGGCTGCAGTCATTTCATGGTTATTTAGATTTCCTAGTAGATAGTTTTTATCAATATTGTATAGTTTGAGCTTTTCCAATGAGTACAAGTATTTCCCGAAATTTCTAAAATAGTACCATCGCACTGTGAGAATATAGGCCTGTCGTAAATCTAAAGCTAGCGGCTCATTATGAGCACGCATAAATTGGTAAATTTCTTTCATTGATAAAAGGTTCTTCTGTAGTACCTGTAATGTGACATTCCTACTATACCTGATCAATTTGATTTTAGAAACTAGGAAATCCTTGATTTTCTCGAGCGCTTTCAAAATTAGTAATTCTATCAATTCTTTCATCTCTGAGAGAAATTTTTGTAAATTTCTAGGATCGTAGTCTTGGTAATCTGCGGTTGAGCTACCTTCTTGTTTGTCTTGCCGACTTGTGTGTTCTTTGATGTCAGCTTGGTACTTATGATATAGTTCCAACTTTAAGTTTATGTAGCTGAGATTGTCGCACCACTGAGTATTGACTTTGTCTTTCATTATCGACGATATTATGTCCGGTGATATTATAAAATCTGATACTATTGGAGTAAATTTCTTCTCAAATTTGGAGTTGACGCTAAGCTGGTAGTTGAGTAATTCGGATTGGCCCTTCAAGTTGTTCATCTGGATGGATAAGCCGGAAAGGTTTTTCTCGAAACTCTTCATATACTCAGCTAGCTGATCAGCAATTGATTTGGAATAAGAAATATGTTTATCGAGCTTCTTTAGGGAGCGCAACTGCAGATCGTAGAAGGATTTGTCATTGAGTCTTGGGTCAAGGTGATGTAATGTGTCAAAATAAGCCTGCTCAAATAGATCTTCCTTTGTCACATCTTTTTCGTCTCTCACTTTCGACGGCGGAAGTGGGGAAGTATTGACTTTCCTCGTGTCCTCTGGACTATTTGTATCAGACACGGCGATAATATTGGTCTGCTCCTCGTCATCAGAGTCCGCTAATATGCTTTTGAGTATTTCGAGTCTGCTGTTCAGTGTTTTCGATGGGACCGTAAGCGCTGGGGATGGTGAGGTGATTGTGCTGTTGACTTGCACCTCGGGCACCGCCAATTGTGGGTTAACACGCTGCAGCGCCATTTAAACTAGAGAAAAGGCTAAGCGCTGGGAAGCTGTGACCTTTGAAAGTTGACTCGCTAGTGTGATAAGGACCAATTGTGGATATTGAGGTTTGAAGACCACAGCTTTCCTCTGACAGCGGTTGCGGTTGTATTTTGGGAGCCTGTCCTTTTCCTCTTAACCACTTCCGAGAAGTATTTAGCGAAATTTCATGACACGTCAGGTGCACATACCGGAAGTGCCTTGCAGGATCCTCGTCATCATAAATGAACATCTTCATCTCCATACACTGCGGATGTAATAAACCGACTCTAGGGCTTCGGATAGCGCTTCAAGGCAAATTCAGTTGGTATGTCATTTAGCATCCGCTGCTTGGGAGTGTCTGGGCTCTTTGCCAGCAAACAAAGTTTGTTGCTGCCGCTATTGTTGTTTCTCCCAATCTGAAGCGCCTTCCGAGGAGCCAGCCGCTGTATTGCCCTTTTGCACCAGTATCCATCGATTTCAATTCAAAAGCTCCACAGCACGTAAATCGTAAGAACATCGGTGCTTGCTTTGAAAATTCTTTCTTCAGCTCTTTTTACGTTTTTTGGATTGACCCTAACCCCAACCAACAATGCCTTCTTTGCACGGCTCAAAATATGTATCGACTTTTCGCTAAGAACTTCGTTTGTTACTTTTCAGCGATTCTCAGTGTTACATCCAAACCAGAGCCTTTCATTAATTTTTTATTTATTATATAGCTATGATTATATCTGGTGGCAGCCCCCAATCGCCAAGTTATCTTACTGTGTACCATACAGTCCTTTTATTTGTGCTTATGAGAGTTGAAGAGTTACTTCATATTTACCCAGGATTTAAGCTTCACAATACGGAAGATCCTTCCTGCCAATGTCTATTCAGACAAATACGACTTTACCTGAACCTGTCTTGGAAAACTTCACTTTTGACGGTAAAATCACTATTGACTTAAATGTAAGAGAGACACCAAATACCGTAACATTGAATTTATTCGAAATTGGTGTCAAGCCCGCCAAAATCAAGGATGAGCCTGTATCAAATATTGAACAGAATAGCGGCAGACAAGAAATCACTTCTATCTCCGCAAAGAAACTTGCAAAGGGCACCAAAGCAAAAATCAAAATCCAATTTTTAGGATTTAAATGATTAAATAGCTGGCATCTACAACCTTACTTACAGAGATACAAATGGAAACACAAAATACTTGGCCACTATCCAGTTCGAAGCAACCGAAATCCGCCGTGCTTTCCCATTTTTTGACGAGCCAACCGTCAGATCTGCCTTTGAAGTGATCTTGATTGCTGACAAGGGTCTTGCCACCTTAGCCAACATGCTGCTAAACTTCGAGAAAGGCTTGGGCAATGGCAAAAAGTCTGTGGCTTTCGAAATTACCCAAAAGCTCTCTGCCTACTTGGCTTCCTTTATTGTCGGTGATTTGACCTATGTTGAGAATAATGATTACAGAACTCCTGCTAGAGTATGCACTATCACTGGCTTTGAAAAAGGAGACTAATTTTCGGCCGAACTGGTCACCGGAACTTTGAAATTGTTCGTCAATGCTTTTGATATTGAGTACTACCTACCTCACATGAGCAAGGGTGCTATCCACGATTTTGCTGCAAGTACCACGGAGAACTTATCCTTTATCACCTACAAAATCACTGACTTGCTGCTCAACGAAAACGCTGCTCCGTTGGTTAGAAAACTCAGAGTCTCAAGATTTATTCAAGGCGAGTTAGCACATCAGTGGTTTGACAACTTGGTGACCATGAAACCATAGAACAGCTTATGGCTCAAAGAGCCATATATTACCTACTGCTTACACATGCTTTTCGAACCATATAACAAGGGCCCACATTTCCTATGATAAAACTTTGAAACCAATACATTGATCGTTGCTTTGAAATTAGACCGGCTGAGGTCATCGCACCTTGCCGATGTTGATGTTAAGAAGGCCGCAGAAATAAACCACATTTTTGACACCATTTCGTACAGTAAACGCTCTTGCTTGGTGAGAATGCTCGCCCACTGGCTAGAAAAAGAGACTTTCTTGAAGTATGTTTCCAAATATTTGAAGATGCATAAATTTGGAAGTGCCGAAACTGCCGACTAGTGGACCGTATTATCCGACGTTTTTGGCAAAGATGTTATTGGAGTTATAGACAAGTGAACCGAGAACGTTAGTTATCCTGTGGTATTAATGAAAGAAGGTGGCAATAAGATTACTTTGACACAGCATCATTTCTTGTCCAACAGTGATGTCAAAGAAGACGATTGCAAAACATTGTACTCTATATTTGTCAGTTTGAAAACCAAAAAGAGGATTGATAGTGAGTTGAAATTGGAAGGCAAAGAAATTATCTTCACTGTTGATGGTCCTGCATTTTTTAAAGTCAACGCTGATGCAAGCGAATTTTAAAGAATCTTGTATACCTCAGAAAGATGGACCGTGTTGGGTGTTGCAAGCTACAAAAGCTTACTTTCTTTGAAGACTGTAACTATTTGATCAATGATTCTTTTTCTTTGATGGTCTCCTGATCCAGTCCACAACTAACTTTTTGAACTTGATTTCTGACTGGGCCGAAGAGTCAGGTTACATCGTTTGATCTTCCATTTTGTCCTCTCTTGTTGAGATCCGCAGCGTTTGAAGATTCAAGTCATCCTTACACGATGAGACATTCAAACCGTTTGCCGCAGAACTTATCAGCTACAAGCTCCCTATTCTTGATTAGGAATTCAAAAATGAAGCGTTATTCTTGGAACAAAGATTAAAAGCGACATTATTTAGTGCTGCGGCAACTAGCGGCGAGCCTTCTGCTGTCAAAGCTATCAAAGAAAAGTTTGAAAAATATGCGATTAGAGGCTCAAATACTCTCAATACAAACATCATGGATGCTGTTTTTACCACTATTGCTACTGAGAGAGATGAAAAATATTATGAACGGCTTTTGAGCGTTTACCAAAATCCAGCATCTATTGACGAGAAATTCTTGGCTTTAAACCCGTTAGGCCTCTTCAGTGGCCCTGACTTGATCTAAAGAACGTTGCAAGTACTTTCAGATGAGGATGTTGTGAAGCCTTAAGATATTTCCTATACTTTGGATGGTCTCAAATCTCACACAGATAGTATGATTGCATTGTGGAAATGGTTCCAGGGCAATTACGAGTCCATTGCAGAGAAATTCCCACCTGCGCTTAACAGGTTTTTCAGGATTCTTACCTTGTTTATAAGTAACTACCTCATTGAAGGCAGTAGGAAGGAGATTGTGAAGTTTTTCAAGGATAAGAAGCTTAGAGAATTTGGATCAGTTTTTACAATAATTTATTGATAGTCTTGAATCTAGATACTTGTGGCTCAAGCGCGACGAGAAAGTGGTGCCCAGATGATTGGAGAAAAAAGGTTTCAAGAATGAGATTCCTGTTGCCATGAGATAAGCTCACCATAGGCTTTATATATCCTAGTTTGTATTAGACTGTAGTAATAGCACGATAATTAAGAAAGAAAATTTGTCTTCAAAAATCTGTTTTCTTAAGTCAGAAACCCAATGCTTTGCATGATGCAGATTATGTGTGCGGTTAGCACTTATGTCAGCGAAGGTCGAAAAGTAAACAGAAAAGATCCTCTCTTCAACATCAAGAAACTTTGGTGCAATAATTGTGGTTTTTGGGCTGATTGGGTGGATAATTGCACGTTAATCAAACCAGCAATTTTGAGAAGAAGCATTTTTCAAATATTGGCAAAATGACTGCGCAATCAAAGGAGACCAGCTCCGTTTTGCTTTCAGAAGTCTACCAAGACTCCTATGATCCAGTCTCGAAAGATGCATCAGCCCTAGTGTGAGTATCACTTCTTTTATCAAAACTATTCAAAATGAAACTATTGATTTAGCATTCCCTATGTGCACCCAAACTAACAGCTCTTTTAGGTACCAACTATCAGAACAAATACGAAGCCTTGCATGGAACCACGAGTTCCTCGCTGCAGGCACCGACGATGCCAAAGTTCTCATATTGTCCCCGCTAAATCTCACCGGGGTGTACACCTTACCTACGCCTTTTCAAAGGCAATTCATTTTCCAAAAAAACCAGCTCAACTTGTCAGACATATACAAACATTCGATAGACATCTTGAAGTTTGACAGCAAGTACCTCGTGGCGGCCTCCTACGGCACCGCGCAATTGGTTCTCGTGAACCACACCACCAGCAGCTTGAAGCAAGGCCTTTCGAGCAACAAGAGCGAATCGAAAGACATCAATGTGAAAGATCTAGACTTCCAGGTGCTAGGAGCAGATTCTCCTGAACTAGCGAATAGCATAAACTCTATTGACTTGAGCGACGAGGGCCTTGTTGCCGTCACCGGCGATTTCAGACGAGTGACGATATACAACGACCCGATAAACGAATATCAGGAAACTAGCTTCCAGCTAAACAATGTTGGCGTCAAGGTCAAATTTGCCACTCTCGGGAACGAAGACTACTTACTTGTGCTCGAGGCAACCAATCTCCTTAGAGTTTTAGACTACAAGAATAAGAAATGGGTACTTTCGATTTATCCTGTCTCTTACGACTCCAATAATGTCAAAGTAGAAATCTTGGACTTTTTCATCATCGGCCGCAACGATATCCTTGTCGTAGGGTCCAACGGCTGGTTTAAAAAATACAGCTTGGAAAACTTACAAGGTGGCGCAGGGTATACTCAACCTTCGCAGTCTGGCATGTTGAGCGGATTTATTAACCCAACCAGCAGCAAGCATCCAGTTACAGTGGTTTCGAACGACGCTCTGGCAAAACTTTTCACTTTTATCAAACACAATGTTGCCTCATACGACTTAGGGACCGTTTTCAGAAGCTCTACTGCTGTTGACAGTCTTTCAAATAGCGAAAACACTTCCGTTGCGGAAGTTATAGTCGAGCAGAAGACTATCAAATTGAACTTGCCAAGCCATGAGATCCTTGCTGGGTCAGTTAACGAAGATGGCGTGTCAGCAATCGCCAGTGGTGGGAAGTTGTTGTTGATTTCTGCATGAATGTATTAAGAAGTTTATCCTGAAATTTATCCTAAATTTTAAGCAATTTTGCATGTCTTATCATGTGTAGTGGCTATTGTATATAGTGTATAGGGCCGTGAAAGAGGCCGTAACATTTGATGCAAATGCTGATGCTTATCTCACTGGAATTCTCTGTAAGCTTAGCCAAAGTTAAAATGACATCGAGCAAGCAGGCATATACGGCCTCCAAATGAACTAAAAATTGTAAATTACCTAAGAGCATAAAAATGAATATCCACATAGCCAACAATGAATGTCCCATCTATTATACAATGTTGCATTGCAACGTTCTAAAATCTAATTTGTTTAAAATAACTTGAAATACTGTGTAAAAAGTGTAAGATCTCACTTTTATGGAAAATAATCTTCTGTAAATTTTACTTTAGCAACTATTGCAGTAACTCTTATTTCTCATATTTTAAGATAAAAAATAATGTTTTGTATTGTTGGATCCCCACATGTCTTCGCTTGGACCAACACCTCTGTTGGG
Organism: Saccharomycopsis capsularis; assembly: GCA_031125595.1. Lineage (NCBI taxonomy): Eukaryota > Fungi > Ascomycota > Saccharomycetes > Ascoideales > Saccharomycopsidaceae > Saccharomycopsis > Saccharomycopsis capsularis. Next base: position 67,204 of record JASTUX010000018.1, read on the forward strand.
TTGACCGGAATTATTGTTGTTTGACTGGTTTTGGTTCCAGCTTATCAAATTATTGGCCGCTTCTTCGGATTCTTTTTTGACATTTATCGCATTACCTCCGCTAACGTTAACACGATTAGCGTAGTTGAGATTGCCCATCATAGAGCTGTTTGGAGTTCCAGCGGACGTTGGAGTGCTCGCGCTTGTATTGGCAATATTAGCATTGTTGGTATTAGAGTCCACAGCAGAAGTAGTGGAAGCAATTTCTTCATTAAATTTGCCGTTAAATAGGCTCCTTGTATCAAATTTTCTTCTCTTGTTGACAATGGTGTTGTTGTTGCTACCACCAGCGACATTCGAACTTTTGTTTCTCTCATTATTGTTATTTTCAGCATTCATCATGCTATTAAGGGCATCTAGATCTGCATAGACCTGGTTAGCAGCTACTTGGCCAGCAGGGTCTTTGGCCAAAAAATCATAAGGAAGAAAGTTATTGATTGCATAACTAGCGGTTATTGGACCACTAGCTTCTGTCCAGGTGCTAATATTATTGATCATATCATTAGCACGGTCAGTGAAAGGAATAGAATTTGCCTCGTTTGGTAATGAAGTATTGTTGTTTCTTGTAATATTGGAGTTGGTAGGGTCATTGTTCAAAGCAAGGTTACTTCCATTGGTGTTAAAACCGTTGCTTTTCGCTCTTTGAGCATTAATGTTCAAATGGTTTCCATTTATATTATTTGAATTGTTATGGAGTGACCCACCGACAAGATTGTTCTCTTTGATGTTTGAAGGGTTGAACAAACTTTGTGAAGCAAACAATTTTGTCTCGTTTAATGAGTTTAAATTGGTGCCGGTGATGTTACCAACCAATCCGCCATTATTGTTGGGACTATTGTTATTTATGAAATTATTGTTACCGCTATTATTATTGCTTTCCACGTTCATATTGAACAAATCTCCAAAAAATTGCCCGCCAGCAAAACCAGAGTATGCATTATCATTTTTAGAAGCCGAACTTTGGGTGGCATTCTTAGCATCTACGCCGAAGTTACCATTATTTTGAGTGCTGCCCGTTAATACATTATTCTGTGCGTTAGCAGGACTCTGCTTTGGATTAGATGTGTTTTCCTCATCCTCATCCGATATAAGCAAATGGCTCAAACTCTTAGGGACAGCAGACTTTTCTAAAACGCCACGCTTTCTTTTATTTTCCTCTTGTTCTTGCTTATATTCTGTGGCTTGTTTATCTTTGAAATAGTCTGGCAAAATCTCGTAGTGAGACACCGGTCTTCGGACCACAGCTGGGGGCATTTCCTCGCTTACTTCTGTGTCCTTGGAGCTGATACCTGATTGATTATTAGAACCAATAGCGTTACCATTGCCAGCAATGTATCTGCTAATAGATTTGTTGCTTCTATATCTATTTGTAGTATGGTGATTGTAAACAAGCTCCGTAGAATCCGGACCACATCTTTCGATAAGGTTACCAATGGTGGCTCTCAACAATTGATCGAAAGTGTCTCTGAAAACAACCGCATACTTCGATCTTTCCGCCATGACAAATAGACAAATTGAGCAAGCTTTCAAATCATCCAAACTTGTAAAAAGAGTAGCTGTCATCACTGGCCTAGTATGTTTTGCAGTATCCCCCAAAAGCTTTCTCCGTTTATCTTCAGTATTTCTGATGAGCCATAAGCAGTAGATTAAAGTGACACCAGCAACAAACACGTTATTTATTGCCAAAGTGGAATGACCATACACGGTCTTTTGATGAAAAACTTTGAATAACTGACAAATCTGCCCAGCTGCGGCTTGGCACTCCTTCAAGAGCCTATCTTCTGGCTGCATCAACTCTAGATAAGGTTGAATCAAAACTCTCACAGTCCTAAAATAGTAAAGACCAAGAGTAGCTTTTTCAACTTCCTTGGTAATCACTGTACATTCTTTTCTCCAATTTTGGAGTAAGTCAAAATAATGCTCAACTAAAGGCAATTCTGACTTTGTTGAGTATTCTGTGTTAGACCCTACTATGTTAAGACTTTCAATGGCTTTGGCTTCGATACGCTTGAGCTTAATGGTCTGGTTTATAAAAAGGATTTTTTCCCTTTTCATGACCGATGAGCTGTTGTTGTCGAAATCTTTCATGACAATGGTTATCGACGGATCTTCATCAAACAAGGGTAAGTCTGAATCAATTTCTTTTTCGGGAAATGTGAAAGACTTGCCTATCGAGACAGAAATTAATCTGTCCAATAGATAAACGCACCAGAAACACTTCATTTTTTTTATTCTTTCCTCATTAGAGCAATTCAAATATAATGAATATTTATGCAATCCTAAGGAGACAACAACTTTCATAGCATCCCCTACTATCCGATATAACTCTATAGAATCTCTGTCACACCTTATAAGGCATAATATCGTCAAAAGGTAGATCTCAATCTGCCTGTAAGGATCTTTGATTTGGCATTTGGATAAAAACCTCAAAGCGGTGGAAAATAATCGAAGGGGCTCTAAATGTTTGTAGTCACCGGTTGTTTTCAAAATAAAAGAGTTCAAGCTATATATAAGCCACATACGACAGCATGCAAAATAAAAATAGTTCATGTCGTTCATGTACCCGCCCAAATTCTTAAAAGTGTATGCACTGTGGAAATCAGTAATTTCTTTTTCATCAAGGAATGGGAACTTATACTGAAATCGAATAAAATGCGTGTCAATGAGCGCTCTTGAAAGGGTATCTTCAACGTCAAACTCTGGATCTATTAGAATAAATTCTTTTAAATCGTATTTATTTAATATGGTCTTGGATAGGTCGACGGACCCAGCGATCGAAAGATGAGGAGAAAAACTGTCGAGAGCGGGTATTCTAGTTCCAGTTAATGTTGAAGTCTTTGCGGCGGTTGAGACAGCAGACGGAGGTGGAGGCGGGGTCATGGATGACTTGGAGTCACTAGAGATAAGTAAAGGCTTACCATTTGAATCAAGCTTGGGTATTTGACGCATCGGATCATTAATCAACGAGAAAGTAGGAATCTCGAGGCTGCCCGAGCCGTCCTCGTGGGAATGGCCAGGATCAAACGTATTAGTACGCACTAGAGGGGCACCTGCTGAAGTACTCGAGAATTCGGCGCCGTTACTGATGATAGAGTTCATAGGGGTGATAGATGATGGGGAAGATGCGGCGGTAGCAGAATTGGCAGCATTTGTGACAGCTTCTGGAATAGATGAGAACATCAGCTCGTCGGTATCGTGATGTTCTATAAAGGGACTGAGCTTACGATACTTTGCAAACAGGTTTGCTTTGTAGGCGTTGTCCTCGTCGATCATGCTCTCTAAATAGAGTATCCGTTTCTCGAGGACGACGGTGTACTCATCCTTGACAGGGCTCTCCACGGAGTACTTTTCTGGCTGGATACACTGGACGCCAGCTTTAATGCAAGTGGTACACAGGGGCATCCGGTGATCACATTTCTGCTTTCGTTTTTGGCACAAAAGGCAGGACCGCGATCGACTTTTCTTGTCACCCGAGGCCTTGCGAGCCATGAGCTCCAGCACTAACAGGCTCTTGGACTTTTTGGACATGGCGCGGGTGTTCTAGTGGACAAACCGCTCCAAATGGGGCCTTGCTAGGGTCACTATAGAGTCCTTATATGTGCCTGGCAAATTTCAGGCTATGCGCCGTTTGGGAACAGTGGTGGTTGGCGTTGCAACAGAGCAGTGAGCGGAACTCAGGGTATAGACGCTGAGCGTGCGAAAGCATGATGAGATATGAACAAAAGAAAAAATATTGGAGCGGCCGGGCTTCGCGCTTTCCTCCGTGGAGGAGCGTTGCCCGGTGGAAAGTGTGGGCGGCCCCAGAAATCGCAACCGAGGAAATAGTCAACTGCAGCACTTCCACTCACCCTTTGAAGAAGGGCCCTGGCCATGGCATTCTGCGAGCTGTCTATGTGCTGCTCCTTTCTGGTCTTTTGTATTCAGCCTCTGTTTGAAGTGCCCCCGTTTCAACGATTTTCTTAGTGACTTCTTGGCCGCCCTTTGCTGTTTGGTGTACAGGCTTTCGGACATTTAGGTGTTAGAGACGCTCGCAAATCTCTTGAAAAGCTTGAAAGAAATGAGGACGGCTAGAGCACACAAAGTATTCTTTATCCCACGAGCGATACGCGGTACACACCTGTGTAGTTTCTAAGATAGGCTACTTATCTTTTGTAGCCCAGTTGTCGCGGACTGGGCGATTATGAGTTCGCATACAGAGAGTAGAAGCTTTGCGGTTGTGCGTAGATTTTTTTCAGATTGGCTCAAAAATTGTAATCCCTTTCTGTGAGCATAAAAGTGCATTGGCGAGCCAATAAGTACTCCATAGGTTGTTTTGGGGATGAGAGTGAGTCTTTTAGATATCAAAGACTTGCGCTTTAGGATCTTGGGGCACGTCCCTATTGCAAGGTTGCGCCAAAAAACGGAGTACTGTTTTAGGAAATCGTTCTGTTCTTTTGTTACATTATGCATGGGATGAACCCGGATGATTAGTTCGAACCGCAAAAGTTGTTTCTGGAATTTAGTAGTTGATACAATGATATTTGCTATTATGTGACTGTAAGCGCGCTAAGAGTGGCGCCCGGCCGTTTTAAAGTCTTAGTAGTATGACCAACGCCTGGAGCCATTTGCGAAACCAGAAAAACAAGAAACACATTGCTGGATTAATAGCTATGGTATCTTATGATAAATATATAATTAATATTCACTAAGTAGCATTCGTAAAAAGAAGGTAGTCAATATTGACAAACCAAAACATAATAAATTTTAATATACTCTAGTAACAGCACGAAAATTTCTGTGAGCCTTTACACTGCCAAAGTGACATCGCAGATTTTATCACTCTTTAACTTCATAAAGTCTTTAGGTTAAAGGATTATTATTCACTTATAGGAATATGCGTTGCTATTGTTGTTCATCAGGGCTGCCCCATCCCTGACTCCGGAAACACCCGCCAGTTCGATGGGTGGTCGGACATCCCAAAGAAGTCCGAGGGCCGGAGGAGCGGGTAGTATCGGGACTCCAGCTCAGGCAACACATGTAGGCCTAAGCGCACCACAGCCACGGGACTGCCGCCTCAGGAACTTTGTTGTGTGGAGCTGCAGGATAGAGGCTCTGAGGTTTGTTGGCTTTCCTGAGAATGTGGCAAAACCAGAGACTCAGTTCCTTCTGCCGCCTTTCTCCTTGTCACTTCTCGAAACCCCGTACCAAGAATCCCTCAGGCCATTTCAATTGACGCTTTCAAGGCACTTGCAACAGAGATTCATCAATTGAACTACCGAGGTTATCTGGTCGAGAAAAATCATTGACTGTTTTTATCCTCTTCAAAAGTAATCAATCCATTGGTTTATTTCGTAGTTGCTTGAATACTCATTTTACATTGATTCGAAGGCCAGCCACCTTTGTGTTTTTTTACCAATAAAATAGCATATATTGCTCACAGAAGTGAAAAGCGCTGCACTCAAGTAAATATCCGCAATGCCAAAGAAATCAGATAAAAAGGTTAAAACTTTCAGAGACCTCAACGGGCAGGACAGCAGCTCCGATAGCGAGGATGAAAAGAACTTTTTTACGGGTGGTGAGAGATCAGGATTGGAGGTCGAAAAGCCTCCCGAAAACAATGCTAGAGGCTTGGTCGATGACATATTGAACCTTGCTGCGGAAACAGGTCAGAGATATCCTGAGCTTGGCACCGCTTCATCTGCGAGCACATCTAGAGCTAGGCAATTTGGCGGCAGAGGTTTCAGACTTGGCACGGAAGACGAAGAATCCCAGCACATAATTACTGAAAATAATGATGAGGATGAAGATCAGGACCCAGAAAAGGTTGTCAGAACTTGCACATTTTGGAAAGACGGTTTTTCTATTGATGATGGCCCTTTGTTCAGTTATGACAATCCCGAAACCCTCAAATATATTGCACAAATGAAGCAAGGGCATGCCCCATTATGGCTTTTTGACATCTTACCTGGTCAAAAGGTCAACATCAATGTCAAGCAAAAGACCGATCAAACCTACAAGCCCCCAAAGAAGGCTGGTCCAAAGTTTTCTGGAGAGGGACATAGATTAGGCTCCCCTGTGCCTGGAGAAGTTACCATTGGCGAGTCTTCTAATAACGCCAGTGACCCTATTGACAGTGGCAAAGAAAAAATAGCTCCAGAAGCTGGCGATGCATCTTCTAGAGATCCAGGCAGCACAGCTAATGAGAACCAAACTATTATACAAATACGATTGGCCGATGGCAGAAAATTGAAGGTTGCTGTTGAGAAATCAGGACCAGTTCAGCAGATTTTTGACTTTGTTGATAAAATCATAAGTGACTCTAGAGAATACTTCTTGTCATTGCCGTATCCGGTCAAGCCAATAACTGATAAGGAAGCCACAATACAAGACGCCAAGTTAGCACAGTCAGTTGTGATTCAAAGGTGGGCTTGAGTTAAGCTTTCTTCCATCAGCTGGTTAACCTCTGAGCGGCTTAACATTAATAAGAATAGTAATTCATTACAAATTTGTATAACTTTTTAACTGGCCCTTGGTTTCTTTTTCATATGTTTTTATCTGGAACATCATTTTTACTTGTAGATTTCATAACATGCTCATGCATCGGAAATGGTAGCGCTGAAAATTATTATAAGAGCCCTTTAAAACGATTGACACACAACCCTGGGTGTTTTATTTTTCATCAAAGGAATAAATACTGATATATTTGGCAATTGCCTTGTTGAGGATGCCTAATAGAGCTATTTCCATGAGCCTGCGCTTCGGCGCTTCAATCTCAAGCGAAAAAAATAAAAAAAATTTTTAGAGCTGCAAAAATCAAAATCACATCGGCGCTTAACAGTTAGAAGCTTAATTAATAATAACCAGATAATATTGAAGAAACCATCTCTTTAGCATAGTTGGACAATATGATACCATTGGTATTGAATTAAAGTGAAGCTTTTAAAAAAATAACATATACATAATATCATGGTGCTTGTCACATCGCAATCACAGATATGCTATGTGGTGCGACATCAATTTCAACAATTCATGATTCCTTTCCAGCGAAGAAGCTATTACTTCAGCAATGGGAAATGGTTCGATTATACACGAAGAACTAATGTGAGGAGATACTATTCAGTGCTAAACAATTTAATTCATGAAGATAACAACAGGCTTCCCCGCTGGGTGCAAAGAGGTACACTCAGACGGCATCTTCAGACCAAATCAACGAATGATAATATGGAGATATCACTGAAAGACAAACAAAGCGGCAATGGAACACAAAATACCCAAATAGACAACATAGGTCTTGCAGGTATCAAGAACGAAGACATTCACACAGGGAACTTATCCCTGGTTCAGGATCTTACTGGCACAAACACTTTTTTTTCTCGCAATTTAGACCCAAAAAACATGACGACCGAGGAACATCTTGATGACAACTCAATTCCTAAGGCACAGACTAGTGATACCCAACCAAGAACAAATGAGCTAAGTGCTGAGTCAAATCACGGCTCACAAACCTCGAGAATTCCCACTATAAAATCATCCCTCGGCTATTACGAGGCAATAATAAACGACAAAGAATTGTATCAGGCAAAACCATACTTCAAAGCATTCGTTTATGCTATGAATCCCACCACTTTGAGAAATTTTCTATCTCAAAATTACTGTTATGATGCACTGTTTTCCAAGCGACCGCGGATTGGCTCGTTGGTGGAAGTGCGTGATGAAGAAAGCGGGGACATACATTTTGGGGTAGTAATTGAAGAGCAACGAGGCAATTTTCACGATGAACTTTCAAGAATACGGGTGTTTACCGTCAAAGGAAAATACTTACTAGTTAGGGCGGTTGATATTTCCTTTCATTTACACAAATTTTTTGACTCAAGGAAGATTAATCAAATGTTTTTTCCGGTTTTGGAGGACATTTATGGCGGCCAAGCCGATATAGATGTTATTGATTATCAACTGGATGCAAATTCCAACAAGGAAATTCTGGTGATACGAAATTTGATGATTTACTACATAAAAGGCTCATTGAATTTGTTGAAAATTTTGGATTCTAGACATTTTGACGAGATTGCATTTTCCAAACTTGCAAGGCAGAATTCATTAAACGGTATGACTATTGATGATTATATCAATGAAATCCCCATATTTTCGCAAAACATGTCTTTATTTAAAGAATCGCTGTCTCTTTTAAGTCAAAATAAGCTCAACAAGATTTTCATTTACTTTTCAACTTACATCGCATTGGCAAACCGCCCAGAAAATTATATGATGATTATCAACAGAAATAACTTTATTTATGAAGAAGAAAACCAATTTTCAAATTACGTGCCCAATGTCCGATTTGCAATACACTCCAATCATAATTCCTTGCTTTTACGCACTGTATTAAACAACCCCAAATTTGATGAAAAGCTCAGTCTTTTTTCTGACGAGGTAAGAAATCTTTTAAGCGCCGATATCAACGAGGAGAACAAATTTTATAAGTGGATCAATGGATCAATATTTTTGACTAATGAGGAAAACACCATGTATGACGCTATCATTGGTTTGTTCAAACTCTTCATTGTTTATCCGCACGAGATGCTTGGAGAAAGATTGAAACTAATTTTGAGCCAAGTTAAAACCTCGAACACAGACCTTCGCTGCTTTGCAAATAACACCGACGAGGTTTTAATTTCGCCTGATATAATATTTGACTTTTTGAAGTATTTTGGCATATACAAAGATGACACTGACATATATCTTTCCAATAATTTTTTATTTCCCAACAAGCCCTCTTCTCCAAGCAAGTCCATCAGCTCAATGTCACAATTATTAGCGCGAAATACTAGCAAAGATTTAAACTTTTCAAACATATATTCATTCAGCCGCGATGCTAGCGTTCAAGAAGACTCGTTTGGCCATGTGCGTTACGTGCGGAACACTCCAGTTTACGGGATACCTTTTGTTCATGGTCTTGGGGAGAATTTGACAGACATGGCAATTTCTCTAACTGATATTGATGCAAAAAACTTGGTTGTGAACATTCATATCCCAGATATAGGCTCATTCATACATCCTGGTTCTGAACTTATTTACAACCTTTTATTGAATGGAACTGATCTTAGGGCACCTAATGGTGTTTTGAACTATATGCCCAAATCGGTCATCAATAGCTTTGCTTTCAAAACAACAACTAAGCAAGGCGAAGTACGCGAATTTAGCAGTACCGCGAAAGGTTATAACTGTTTGACGTTTTCTTTCAGTTATGATATTTGGGAAAAGTATCAATTTGAGTTTGACAAGCTCAAAGTCGACGTGAGAGCTGAGTTTTTGGAAAATGTGAAGGTTTTAAACACAGCTCAGCTAGATGACGTGTTGAACAACCAAATGGAATTTTTCGGGTTGTTTCACAGCGAGCGGCAAGATTACGGCAACGATGTTCACCTTTTTAAAAGAGAAAAAGAAGCTCTTCGCCAAATTTTCAACATTTGCAAACGTGTCAGCTACGCCAGAAGTAATGAGTTTGCGTTGGAATCAGAGCTAGGCAGTGACGAACATTATCCTAAATTCCGTGTTGAAGAATTATTGGGCGAGATCAAGTATATCAAACCGCCCGAACAGAACGTGCGACTGAAATTATTTGTGCGAGAAATCAAGTTATTAGCTAATGAGCTCGCTGCGCGCTATGCGATCCAACACAAATTGCCGGTTTACCATCACTCGCAGTCCGTGATTAATTCATTCTATAACTCAATTGACAATAGCATTGGGGTAGCTGATAGTGAACCTGCCGATTACAGAACCATTGTACCGGAAAACTACTTGTTGCCCAGCTTCAAGGCTTTCGAATACGAGCACTTCACCTTTGGTAAGATTGAGGGGAATGTTTTGCCTACTTCTTATTTCTCGGGGTTGAATTTTTTGAATAAACCAACAATTAGTTTTGACCCAGGGAAAGAAATGGACATGTACTTGACAGAAAGTATCATTGTCAAATCCGAACTAGGTGCCGACGACAAAAGCCCAGAATACAATAAACTCTCCCACAGAAAGCTCGGTCTACGGTATGGTTACGTGAAGGTGGCATCACCGTTTAGCGGGCTCGAACAGCTCGTCAACCAATGGCAATTTCTTCTTTCCATAAATTCAAACATGGTTTACAATTCCAAGTTATCAAAAAGTAAAAAATACATGCCTTACTATAATCGTCTCAAAATCAAAGGGTTTCCGGATGGCCCATTCACAGAACAACAAATCAAAAACTTGTACTATAAGTACATTGCGAGACGCGATATTGTTATTAAGGAACTCCAACAAAAAATGAACAAATATTGGGTACTCAGATACTTGCAGCAGGAAGTCAAGCGGAGCGCCCAGAACTCAGGACTTGCTCCTATGTTTATTTTCAAGTGCGTAGTTACGCAAAGCGCAGAGTACCCCAATTTGGCATCAGCTTACTGTCTAGAGTTGGGGGTCTATGTTAAAGTGCAACTTACGTCGAGTGATGAGGAGTTGATTGTGGGAGACCAAATCATTTGCTCAAAAGTGAACGAGTTGGTTCCTGTTGACGGCACTTTAATCTTGGGCATTTAACGTCCTTTAATAGCTTTCCTTTCATTTCTTCATATTTTTTGTTTCATTTAAACATTTCTCAACAAATCTCGTAGTGTTGGGATCTCAAACTTGCATTATTTGTAAATATCACATAATATCACTTTTGCAAGAGAGACTTTTATGTATCATAGATATCTTTGCATACTTTTATAATATATTAGCATTACTAACTTTTGTTTTTATCAAACGATTTTATGTAATTTCCAAAGTGTCCCGCAATTCACAGTGAAGGCGCTGGCAAATTTGCTCCAAGGTGGAGGATCGTAATCAAGGTTTTCGAAAACTTTGAAAGCGAACTGATATCAGTTCTCAAACTTAAAATGCCAGGAATGCTACGTATGTCTTTCAACAAATGTAGTAGCATGATATTTTTTAACCGAAGTATTCGAATCACTGAAAAATAAAGACTTTTTAAATGTCCATTTTAGGACGTCGATACTTTGGAATGCCAATGTGTCGTTCAATCGTTCAGCAATAATTAGTATCGACTTGCAAACAAGTTTTGTGTCCTCAATGAGATTGACATTGCCCTCATTTGCTTTCATTTATGCCATTGTTACTGCCATGGGTTGGGCTGTTATCGAGAATGCTAAGCACAGAGATAACTACATTGCGAGATATGCCAAGGCCTGGAATGGTAATATCGTAAATTCGTGTCTTATTGGCAATAATGTTCTTTTTTGACTTTTGTGATTAATATTACATTGTATCGGTGCTTGGTGGGGCCTTGGTGGAAAGAAGCCGTAACAGAAGGCTCAGTATCCGAAGAAAACATTTTTGTGAGGAACTTTTGGTCTGCTTCATGCTCGGGCCTCTGATTGAATCTATGTGAGTTATCGACATTGTTTTTGGTGTGACTGAGGCTAGAATTTCCGGGCTTTATTATGGCCCATGCGTTGTATAGCTCGTTGTAGGATCCAAACATTGACAAAGGAACATTCCCACAACACAGGCGTCTGACCTTTCTGTGAAGGGGCGCATATTCTTGAGAACTAGTGTTAAAAGATGCTTGAATATTGTAATGTTAGTGGAAACATTTTTAAGAACCTTATTGATAGATTTATTGTCCAAGTCATTGTGTGGCTGCTCAGACGTTTCTAGCGCCTCCACAAGACTGTTAATCTTTTTTAGCCGAAAGTAGCACCATAATGATCCTGCCCCTAGACTTGGTCTGGTTGTTGTTGACAAAATCGAACTGCTTCAAAGCCTGATAAATCTTGGTAAACACAAACAAGAGCTTTCTGAAACTTTCAATATCTGCGTTTTCTCTCTCGTCTCTAGACATCTCTAGCAAGGTTGACAATCGTTTGAAATTAGCGCTTGTCTTATCCAAGCTCTGATTTTTGTGAGCAAGATTTCATTCATCTTCGCCGCTATGGTTAAAGTTTGTAAGTATTGCAGTTATAGGATGCGATGGACGAAATAATAGCTGCTAATAATTGTGGTGGTTTATGGTTATGACGAGGCTCTTGACGTTTTCTGCACTGGCGGCATGTACATGACGGTCATTCTTTGTCTTGCCGCCGTTATCGTTCAGGGCGTATTTACGCAGAAGCAGTGCCGAGGAGCTCTGGACGCGCTCGAATTGAACAAGCAGCCTCTGCCTCCTGAGCTCCAGGTTTGGAAGCTTAGCGATGTTGTGTGCCAGCGACTGTGTTGCCAAGTCAGGGCTGAAAAGACTGGGGACTAAGTCGGCGTTTTTGATTTGACTTTGAAGGGCTGCACTGTTCTCCTGAGGTCTATTGAATTATGGTGCTGAAAAAGCCGGATTTGGCCTGTGCACCTTTTTGTTTGTGATGGCAAGATGCTTCCGTTTGAAAAACATACTATCGTCCTTTTAACACAATAAGTCTATTTCTGCGAACTCGCCAGACTCCTTCGCGCAACCTTTTGGTATATCTTAACCAGCGGCAAAATAACTAGGAAATAATATTTGAGAAAGTAGGTATCCATCGAGGTCGCCAAAAGTAGCTCTGCTGGACGAAAACATGGCCGGAAGATAAAAGGGCAGCCTGCAAGGACGTATCCGCCGCAATGATCCCGGTCTCGTGTCTATGTGATACATAACTGATGGCTAGAACCTGTGAAAAAAGTTTTTATCAGGAGATAATTATAAGCTTGGAGCATGTATTCCTCACATCTCACAATAAATAAGCTGAATATAGTATATATGTAGATAGCAGTAACAATGAGTAAAAAAGAAAAAACTAACCCAGCGGAACCAACTTATAGACCAAATAAAATGCATAGAACAAAAATTAAAACGAAAAGCAAAAATAGATAGATGTTGGCTATTCTAGGCAAAACCGACAGCAATTATCTCATTTGATACGTGTCAAAGTTGCCCGTTGTCTTTCCTCCTCCCTTTCCTTGTCGCGGAGAACGCTCACTAGCTCATCATCGTCAGCGGCTTGTCTTGCAAGCAGCTTCTCGTCCTTCGAGTACATGCTGTAACGCCTGTTCCAGAGGAAATGGTTGACTCGGGACCATTTATCAAGACCAAGCCCATGATTTATATAGGCAAGAAACAAATGGTTGTTAGAAATATGATTATCTGACTCTACCTTCATCATCCCTTGGTAATACTTGTCTAGTGCATAGAGAATCTGAGCACACATTATGAACAAGGCCACGGCCACACATAACATCAATACGTCCCTGTTCTTTCGGGCTAGCTCACTACGAAAAATAGGGTCGTTATATCTTGAGTCTTTTCCGGACATGTGGGCGTAGTCCTCCCAGTTGCCCGCGTTCCAAAATCTATCATCATGCATGTTATAGTGGGCGCCAGCGTAAAATGGTGAACCGGCACTATTAGCTCTTGAAACTCCATAGTTAACGTTGAGGTTCGACGAAAACTCCCATCCGCTCTTGAACCGGTCATACATGCTTTTCTTCTGGGGGTCCCGAAGGAGATTATAGGCACTATTGATTTGCTTGAACCGCGTTTCTTTTGCCTTGTTGTTCAACTCCTCCCCGCGGTGATTCAAAAATGTTCTAGCGCCGGATATGTCAGGATGGTACACTTTACAAAGCTCACGGTACTTTCTCTTTAATAACTTGGTGTCTAGTGCCTGGGACTGCGTTATTCCCAATATCTCGTATGGGGTGGGACTAGTAGCCCTTGGCCATATTGGAGTTTCCGCATCGCTAGCAATTGTGGAAGCTTTGCGAGAGACAATTATAAGATTGAAGAAATTAACGGTTTGAATCGGCTTCAGGCAGCAAGTGTTGGCTTTAAGCCACGCCATTTGGTTTGATCTCAAAAGCATTGTTGGATGATATAGTTTTCTATTGGAATATTGAAAATTAGTAAGGAATATTAAAATGGACTGCAGAAGATTCGGATGAAGATTGCCGGTCAAGTGCGGCCTTATTATAGCTTGAACACAGTTACTATTCTTAAGAGTAGCATGAGAAAGGGTCCAAAGTACAACTAAGCTTTACTAAGGATTGGGGAGAAAATAGATGGACTTTGTTTGCAGTTTAATGTGCTCATCGGATCATACTCAAGCTTGAAGGCAACAAAAGTAATTCTGAACCCAAACCCCGTACACGAAGCTTCGCAATCCCCCCATGCGACATAATTCTGCAGTATTATGTTTGATATGTGTGACTAACACAGAAAGACACTGTATCACACGTCAACGTCGGCCGGTAGCAGTGCTTTGCAAAATTTAGCGAAAGCGGAGGGCACTGCGATAAAAAGAAATTAGCACTCTATAAAAGCATAAAGAGGTCTCAGCTGTCTTTCATTTTCTCTTTTTCAAGCCATATCATCTTATTATTCATCTTATCTTAAGAGATTCTAATCTGTTGACTTTTTTCTTTCGAACCGCTTCTCAGTTGCAAGGGCTCTATTTCCAGAACTTTCCGGATCAACCATTAATCATTATTCGATCCACAAGCATCACTTAAAAATCATTAAAATGCCATTCGACGACAAATTAGGGATTGATATCGCCTATGAAGAAGCCGCAAAAGGCTACACTGAAGGCGGAATCCCTATTGGATCTTGTATTGTCGATGAAAATGGCAAAGTTCTCGGAAGAGGTCACAATTTGAGAATTCAAAAAGGCTCAGCGGTTTTCCATGGTGAGACCTCGGCTTTAGAGAATGCTGGAAGATTGTCTGGATCAGTCTACCAAAAGTGCACATTGTACAGTACCTTGAGCCCTTGCCATATGTGCTCGGGCGCTGCTTTATTGTATAAGTTTAAGAGAATTGTGATTGGTGAAAATGAAAACTTTGTCGGTGCTGAGGAATTGCTTAAGTCGGAAGGTGTCCAGCTCATCAACGTCAACGATCAGAGATGCAAAGACATTATGGCCAAATTTATTAGAGAGAAGCCAACTGACTGGAACGAAGATATTGGTGTTTAAGCTTTATTTATTTCTCTTTACGAGTGTTGGTGAATCTCACTTTTCATTTGCTTGAAGTAAAATTGGAAGCATAAACGGACTTTTTGCAAAAGACTTCTCTGGTAGGTAATAGACAATAGGTAATAGACAATAGGTAATAGATTGTTAATAAAATTTATGAATTATGATAACTGACGTTTGATTTTCATGTTACACAAGATCAGTAGTTTTATTGAACTTGGTCCCTAAATTTGAATTAGCAACTTAGTAAGGCGTTTTAACACAGAAATTTGCATTGAGATCTCTTTTCACGACTTGTTTTTTCTAAGTCATTGAATTTTTTGTTATCTAGCCGAAAAATCAATACTTTATTAACCAGCAAAAAATGGAACAGCTCTATCTCTCAACGATACCTGTTTTATAAGAGGCACTAAGACAGTGATTTTTGGCTCATGTTGATCCATGCTAGCGCCATCGGTGCAGCCGCTTAGCGCCGACACAACATCGAGTTAGTTGTGCGCGTTTATTCAGCGTCCCTTGTTCTTCGCTGATGAGACCATCAATGATTCAAAAACTTGACATTTCTCTCAACCTCCTGAGAAAAAATTCGAATTAGGTATTTGTCATTTTGGCGGTTTACGCATTGATACCAGAGATTCACAATGGTATCAGGACAAAATTCAATCAAAAGCTTTGGGTACTTGAAAATCCCTATTTCTCAATCCCAGCAAATCACCCTTCAACAAACGCCTAATGGTTCACAATGTGATTCTGGCATTTCATTTAAAGACCAAGTGCTACTCAACAGCGCTAGACAAATGCTTTACAAAACCGGCATATACAAAATTAGCAAAAATGATATGATAAAAATAGGACGAGACTCTTCATCAAATAATTTTGTGCTTGCCAGCCAATACATTTCGATGAACCACTGCTCAATTTGGGTGACCCAGTTTGAAGAAAGCTCTCACCCGCTTTTTTATTTGAAAGACACTAGCTTAAACGGCGTTTATGTAAACGGTAAGAAAATTGGAAAAAACCAAATTATCATTTTAAGCCATAATGATGAGATTGAGATCAAGTTTGCCTTTACAGCCATTTTCAAGTACCGACCTAAGTATGAAAAAGATGAAAGTGTTCTTCACGACCGTGAGAGTGAAGACAGCGGCCTTTGCCAATACGAGCAAGTCTCATTGAATTGGTTTATCACAAAGAGAATTTTGGGCAACGGTACCTTTGGTAGCGTCTATGTCGCAGAAAACATTGAAAAACTCTCAACAAGGCCTTACATGCTTTCTAGTTCTAAAAAAAGCTTAGCTATTAAGCATAAAAGGAACTCCATCTGCGCAGTAAAGATCATCAAAACATTAAACTATAGCTCTCAAATTAGGGAAGCAGAGATCTTGGTCACTTTGAATCATGTAAGTAAAAATGAGATTTTGAAAGAAATGAAAAAATGTGTACCCAGCATCCATTACTAACTTCCACACAGCCCCATATTGTCCAGGTTTACGAGACAATTTGCGATAATGACAAGATATACATATTTGAAGAGCTTATTTGTGGAGGAGACTTGTTTTCCTACTTGGCCAAGACCGACTATTTGGTTTCTGTTCCAGAGCCTGAGGCTATTTTGATAATTTACCAAATACTGCAAGCTGTAAAGTACCTACATGATAATGGGATTGTCCATAGAGATTTAAAAGTGAGTTTTGATAATTACCTACCGGTGTGTATGCATTCGAAAGCCTTGTGCACTTAATTACTAACATCTCAAAAACCCAGTTGGACAATATTTTGTTAGAGTCACCCGAACCTTTGACGAGAATTGTAATAGCTGACTTTGGTACTGCATGTAAACAGGAAGCTCCGGCGAAAGGTAAAAGGATGAAAACTGTGGTGGGAACCCCAGAGTATACTGCTCCTGAAGTTGGTTTTGCTAAAGAAATGTTGATGAAAGAGATGAAATCAGGGAAGCAAGATAGCTTGAAAAGGCTTGTTTTAGCCAACAAGGACCCTAATGTTTCTAACGTCAAATCTTCTTATGCAAATAGAAACGGCTCTTCAATATTTGACTTAAAGGAGAATGAAGGGCCACAAGAGGTTGAGAGCATAGGATACACAAAAAAATGTGACATGTGGTCAGTCGGCGTCATAATGCACATTGTGCTAAGCGGTATTTCTCCATTTTTCGAAGACGGCGATGAGATGAATATTATTGCTGCAGCCGGTTTATGTAATTTGGATTTCAGTAAGAAACAATGGAGCAAGGTCAGCTTAGAAGCAAAAGACTTGATTGTGAATCTTTTGAATCTGGATGAACAAAAAAGGTTTAGCGCTCAAGACTGTTTAGATCACAAGTGGATAGCAGAATACTGGGATGTTTTAAAAGATGTTTATGAAACTAGAATTTTGAAAAAAGTTTGAGTCGGTGCTAAAGTACTTCTCCAATATTGACTTGCACTTTTCTTACTCCAAAATTTCTAACCTTGTCTAATAGCAATCGATATATATTTTTCGCCAAAAAATTATGCTGGAACCACACAAAACTTGCTTTGAAAAGACCTTGGCGTCACCTATCATAGGAAGCGTCTTTTTTGCGGCTATCGAATTGTTTTGGAGGGCTGGATAAATCGTCATAAATAGGTGGTGTTTTCCTGAACAGGAAAAAAATTCGGCATGTACATGCATGCTATGCATAAACTGACATTAAATGCCAACAGGTCGCAGAAAATTTTCTTTTTTAAGACAGAGACCCAGAAAAGCGGATCACTTTACTTTCGTAGTAACCGGTATCACGACCAAGCATCGGAAGATTATTCTCGCCACGTTTTATCAAGCAGGCATATTTAATACGCAAGAAACAATAAAATGATAAGAAAAAGGCTAGGTCACTTGACCCGTAGATTGAACAGCATATAGTCGAGATCTTCAAGCTTTAGCGAATAATCTCTTCTCCTTCTTTTGTTTCAAGTCTGCTGTTTCTCGAAGATATCGCCGCCAGAGTCTTCAAGCGGCGACTATCCGGAGGTATCCGCTGCGCTCTCCTGCTAGGCGCCCCACACACCCCGTAGCGTCCGCAGACCGGGAAAAAGATGAGCTTCGCTGCTGTTTAATGGTCTTCTCATATACAGCACCATCGCCGTTTTCTCTTCTTCGCTTTTCCTTTCTCTGGTTTTCACGCTCTCGTTACTTTCGAAGAAGCCCAAACATCCCTCTACTAACGTTTTACATTCTCTGAATTGGTCTCCACAGAACGGCAATTCAACCTGCTCTACATTTCCGTTAGCTTTTTATCTGAGTATTCAACATTTTGCCACAATGAGGTATGTTGCTTTTGAGCACTTTGATCTCAGTGGCGAACCGCTACGCCTCCGGGTTTTCAGCGCTTGTTTCAGAACAACTTCAGCTCCCAAGACTTTTATATATCCTGTTACACTAACAGGCTTTGCTTGCGGATGACACGCCACTAGGTTGAGTTTGGGATCATCTCAGCGGTACGCCCTTAATGATTTGGCCGATGACTAACATGCTTCACCATCTAGTGCTGCCAAGAGCCGCATTAAGACCGATGTCATGAAATTGTATGTACTAAGACTGTCTAAGAAAGTCTCAGTTTCAACTTTATTCGCCCCAATGCGTAGTACCACCATCTCTTGGAAGAAATACTAACTTTGTACCTTATGCAGATTGATGAGTGACTATAATGTGAATTTGGTGAATGATAACTTACAAGAATTCAATGTCAAGTTTCTTGGACCCAAAGGAAGTACGTATATTTTTTATGCTTATATTTTCAAAAACCGAATTACTTATCTGGAAACTTATCTTTAAGAATTGCTTACTAACTAAATTTAGCCCTTTATGAGGGGGGAATTTGGAAGATTCATGTGGAACTTCCTAGCGAATATCCATACAAGTCTCCTTCTATAGGATTTCTCAATAAAATCTACCATCCAAATATCGATGAAAGCAGTGGCTCAGTATGTTTGGACGTTATAAATCAGACCTGGTCACCAATGTTTGACGTGTTCAACATTTTTGAGATTTTTTTGCCCCAACTCCTCAGCTACCCTAATGCTGCGGACCCTCTCAATAGCGAAGCTAGCCAGTTATACAATAACGACTCTGAAATGTACGAAAAAAGAGTTAAAGACTATGTTCAGAAATACGCCTCCAATGACGCATTCGAAGACGATGAGGATGACAGTCAGGACGAAGACGATGAGTTATCCTCAGCGGAATCCGTATCCTCAGAAGACGACGAAGAAGAGGAAGATGACGAAGAAGACGATGAGGAAGATGATGACGAGGAGATTGCAGAAGACGAAGACGAAATTGATAAAGGCAAATGACAAGAACATTAATTATACAGGGATGCTTCCTTCTCAGATACCTTGACGACTGCATGATGGAGTTAGACATTATTCTATCATAGATTTTTCTTTTTTTCGTTGTTCATGTTTTGTTTATATCATTTTGTGTTTTCATTTGCATTTTATGTTGCAAATACTTTTTTATATATAGCAATTTTAGTTTTGCACAATACAATGACCTTACAAAGGCCTTTTTTGATTACTTTCGGAGTGCTTTCTTTGATAGTCATGTATGAAAGTTCATTATATGTCTAGTTCCGAAGTGTCCGCACATTAAAGATTCTATATTCAAGCTACTTTCTTTTGAAAAGTTTAGAAAATAAATAACCAAGTTTTGTTATTTTACTCATTCAGTGTGTCGATAGTAATATCATTTTTCAACAACTCATCATCTACATCAACTTCGCTAATCACGTCATTGTCGCCATCGTCAGCATCCAAATCGTTAATGCTGTATTCAAGATCAGCATTGCCGCCTAGCTTTTCATCCAAATTGCCACTTTGATTCATTTGCTCCATGTATAGTTTTCCAATCCCCAACAACGTGGCGATTTCGATATCGTTCCAGTTAAGCAAGACTTCGTTATGTCCTTGGCTGTCATCGGCTAGAGAGGTATCTGAAAAGGAGTTGTTAAAATAAATCACTACCAAAGTGTAAAAAAGTCGGTAGAAATTGACAAACTTGAGGGTCGAGGTTTCTATGATTTGATTGGAAATGGTTGGCGAGGCTAGTTGGGTAAGATTGAAAAAAGTTGGGTGGACCAACGCGTCTGGGATAAAACTTTGCAAAGCATCATTAATACCCTTCAAGGCTGTCAATGAAAAAAGCCCTAAGGATTTAGAATTTGCGATCGCCGGCTCATAAATTGCGTAACTGGCAGCATTATCATTAAAGGATTGGTCCACACCAGTGGTAAAGGTTCTGCCGGAGGAGGGGTTAGACTGTAATTCTTTTTTGGAAAACTCCTCAACTGGGTGAATTTGGTTGAGCGTCTTTTCAATGGCTGCCAACCTTGTTTCTAT
Source organism: Saccharomycopsis capsularis (assembly GCA_031125595.1). NCBI lineage: Eukaryota > Fungi > Ascomycota > Saccharomycetes > Ascoideales > Saccharomycopsidaceae > Saccharomycopsis > Saccharomycopsis capsularis. The sequence continues at coordinate 87,575 of JASTUX010000018.1, forward strand.
TAGAAGACAATCATAACTGATACCCACCAAAGCACTTGTCTCTTCCATGACAGATTGCAAAATGTTCTCATACTTTTTATTGAGTACTTCAACAGTGAAGATTTTGTTCGACACAAAATCCAAAGAATTGATCTTCACAACAGAGGCTGAATCAGAGCTCAAGTTTGAATTTTCAATCTGCTGCTTCACAAGATCAATGGGCTTGTCAAGTAATAAGTCGATAAACTTTTTCATTAATTCATCGGACAAATCCATAAAGTTGGATGTTTCAGAAAGCGATGAGCCACTGGAGCTGCTATTAGACAATGCTTGTAAAATGTAATGTATGCTCTCCATATAGTCAATTAGCCACTCAGGAGATTGAAGGTCGCTATCATTGATTTTGATAGAAGCATAGCTTTTAGTGAGTGAGTTTTGTTTATTGTGTAAAATGGAAAATATTCTCTCCTGTAAAAGTGACTGAAGGTTTATGAGGGTTTCAATCAACAATGGTTTTCGGTGACTTCCATATGCATCAAATTGTTTTGAAAACATTAACTTATACATATCAAGAGTTGTGTAAAGCTGACCAATCACAGGGATATCTGCCTGAGATCGAAAAATTTGCTCGTATCGAAGTTTTAAAAGACTTGCTAATGCCCCAATAATCTTATCCAAGAAGTAACTTTGTAATTCTGCGGCGTTGATTGTGATCGCAATGTCGCTGTCGTTGCTGAATGGAACAGAGGCCTTGCTTTGCGATTTCAGCTCGGTCACATCATCTAAACCCAACAAAAATTGCAAAACTTCCTTTTCATTGACAATAATGGAGTGAATAGAAAACAACAAGTCGCCCATGTAACGAAGCGGGTCGTGAGTGGTCGAGTACATTCTAGTTTCACTGTCTAGCATAATATTGTCAAATTCATTGGTAACAAATTTTGATCTGATATCTATAATGTTTGTCACAATATCTTTCAAGGTTTTACTAGAATTGATAAGCTCTGCAATTGGTACATCTTCTTGGCTATTCAAAGTTTCGGAGATTCCCAAAGAAGCAGCTGCTAAGTCGTCCCTTGAGACAGAATCGATGAGAGAGCGGATGCACTTTTTCAACATTTGCAACTCCTCCCGTGACAAAGAACTGAGCAGATTAATCTTTTGGTTTATGTAAAAGTTCATGTTATTTGACGCTTTATCTATCAAAGTCTTCATTTGTTGCATAATATTGAGACCAATCTGGGGGTTATTCATAGACAAGAGCAAAGAACACTTGTCATAGATTTTGTAAGCCTTTTCCAAACTGTCGAAAAAATCATTGGTAATCTCGTTTGAAGACGATTCAAGCAAGAACTTTTCATATTCATTGAGTTGAAATTGATTTTTAAAGCTCACCAATAAGTTTTTCTTGATCAAAATCAAGTCCCTCTCTGTCTTCAACTGCTTCAAAACGCCAAGGTTAAACTTTTCATTTTGTCTGAAATTTGTTTCATTGAAGTTATTCAAACTTTCCAATTTGCTTCGAAGCTCATCATTAAATTTGTTCAATGTTGTTATATCTTCATTCAATTTGACCAAGCTATTGAACACCGGCTCAAATTTTTTCAAAGAGACAAAGTTTTCCTTTAGAGCTTCATTTTGGATATTCACTTTTAGTTTTCTCCTAGAAACAGAGCCTAAAAGACCTGGCTCAATGACAAGGCTATAGTCTTGGTCAATATTCTCCGGAGAATCATTATTACGATGAGTACCGGTAGTGTTACTCGTGGACAAGTTAAGATAATTCTTACTTTCAAGAATCTGTAAGCTGTGCTTAATATCGTTGCTTTCCTGATATCTAAAAGAATCATTGTACGAAGATAAGTTGGAGATTAAAGATGTACTATCAATGATTTTGTTCAACTTTTCAGCCAATATATCAGTTCTTTCGCTAGCGGTTTCTGGATGATGCTGTTTTTGGAATTCCTGTTCAGACTGATTGATGAGATCAATCGAGATTTTTGCGAATCTTTCAGCCAGTTCGTTACCAGTACTTGTCACCTGCTGAGTCTTTAATGGTTCGTTATTGGTGTATTTTGAGACATCGAGGGATTTTGTACTTTGATTATTGGTATTATAGTTATTTGAAGAACTTAGCGTTGAGTGTGACGCTGGAGCTGGCAATGACGCCGCGCTCTCTGTACTGTCAATACCATATTCATATATGAAATCCATTGTTTCAAGATCTCGTTAAGCAGGGCAGTATATCACTTGGTAAGTATCCCAATGATTATTGCTCACGAATGGTAGCTTTCAATATCGTAAACTTACTTGGTTCTATAGGGCCCTGGATAGTTGATATTTTGAAGAAAATAAGCGCCAGCTACGCTCCAGCACGACCGATAATTGGCTACCGGAGGATTTCCGATCAAGCATCTAGGCGCCTAAGCATGACTTTTTAGGGTATTTGACCGGAAAAGTTCCGGCATTTAACCGATTTATAAATGAACCTACACTTCGAGAAAACAAACGTCCCTTAAGTTTTCAGAAAAAGGAAGAAAATTCTGGTTTAATTAGGAACTCATAACAAGTTCTATGCAAAGTACAGTGCTATCTGATGTTGAAGATGAAAATAAATAAAGTTAATGCATTGATAATAGTACAGTATATAGTATAGTCGGCTGAGAAGCAAGACATGCCGAACATTTAACATCCCGATGGAACTAGTGGAAACTGCAATTTTTTGACTCACTGTCTGGAAAACCTTTCATATTTATTCTTTTCCACTTGTATCGCTTCGATCGAATCCCTAGGTATTGAGAGCATTCCCAAGTATCTTTGCTTTGAAATTTTCGATTTAGAATGGACGCTCTCCTTGTCTTGGGCACCACTTGAATCTTCTTTATTAGTGTTATTATCACTGCCAAGATCCGTAATTTTAACTTTGTCGCCGCTGTTAATTGTTGCTGGCTGAGAAAACTCTTTGATTGTCTCCTTGGTGTTGCTCAAAAGAAGGTTGCCCTCATAGTCAATGGCTAGTAGGTATCCGTATACGACTCTTTTTCTGTAAGTATCCAGTTTTTCATCACTATGGCTATTTATCTTGGATGTCTGTATGCTTGCCGAGCTGAACTTTTTATTTGTGATCTTGATGGTATTATCGTAATTGTCCTCAATCAATGTTGAATCTTTGAGTGTTACTTGAAAAAGTAAGCCAAAGAATACATCCCACGGTGACTTGGACATTGTACTATCTGACGTATAACCGACTGAGACTATTACTACTGAATGTACTTGGAAAAAGAGTTGTTGCCAGCGGTTGTTTTTGCTGGTAGCCATGGCTGTCATACAAAGCAAAAGATTTCTAAAGAATGAAGGGTTCGAAGCGCATAGGTTCCACCTCACAAGTTAAGTAAAACACCCCCCGTTTAGCGCCGAGGTGTACTCTTCCGAAATAGGAAAGGTAGCCAGTTATTTCTCAGACGAACAAAATCTGTATGAAAGGGCACTCTGAGTCACATGATCCCAGCACGTAGTTGGATGTTGGCCTCAATCACATGGCTTGTCTCATGGATCAATATATGGGAGAGGCAATACCGTAATTCTGATTATATTTTGGGCGAAAAGCAGGGCATTAAGCACCTTATTAATTAACTTGGGCCCAAATGAAAGCCACTATCATTATTAATCGAGAAATAGATGGGTGGCAACCGCTCATAGCGCGAGGCCCAGACTGTACGTGCCCCGTAAGAAACATGGCCAGGTATCGCCGCGACCCTCTCCGACATCTTACGGCAAGGAAAGGGTGGCAACCATGATATCCGACATTACCGCACTTGCTTCCAAGAGCAAGAGCTCCGCCAAGGTCGCAGTGAACAGGCTGCTTCTGTGAGTAAATGAGTGCCACACCGCTGGCAACTCGTATGAAGGAATACAGACTGCGCCGCAGAAAAAGCCTGCTCGGAAGTGCAAGTGCTTCCGGATGTTCCCACAGCCTCCTCATAAACAGAGACAAAAGTCAGGTGCGGCTCCCTCGATTGGACGCTTTAAGCCGCCGGAATCCCGGAAGGGCCAATCACCCGCGGTGATGTTTCAAACCATCGTTTTGCTTTCTTCTGACCTGAGATTGGGGGACAAAAGAGGGAGAACCCGTTATGCCATTGCATTTCTCTATTTCTTATAGCCTGAATACCCGTGATTTTTTCATTTGAAGTCAAAGTGAGTAGAAATTTTGTGGAGTTTCTGTATTGAGCGTTTCAGTTCCTACAAATTGCATCTTTGCTTGCTGTTATCATCAACGCTAGGTTTTCGAGAGAACAGATAACTACGGAAGCTCTCAATTAACAGGCTGTTCAGTGGCCGAATATTCAGAACCACGAAGAATTCCATACAAACAGCTGGCTTATTCTGATCTGATATTCCAGACTTTATCGTGCTGTAATCAGTGAAAAACAACTAGAAAACAGTTACAGGACCCGTTATCTGCATTTTATACCGCATCCACACAGCCGACCAAATGCCGATAATTGATCCAGATGTCATACAGCCATCGCCAGTGGCTGGTCATGGAATTCAGAAATTCATCAAGAGGCTTGGCGGCCATCCTGCGTCTTACGCTAGAAAGAACAATTATATCTTCGGCAAAACCCTAGGAGCAGGAACCTTTGGTGTCGTTAGACAGGCCAAAGACGTAACCACTGGGGAAGATGTGGCCATGAAGATTATCTTGAAGAAAACACTTAAAGGCAACTTCACTATGGTTTATGATGAGCTCAAATTATTGCAACATGTAAAACACCCTAACATTGTGGGCTTCAGAGATTGGTTCGAAAGCAGAGACAAATTTTACATTGCGACACAACTAGCCACCGGCGGCGAATTGTTTGACAGAATAGTGGAAAAAGGAAAGTTTACAGAAAAAGACGCTGCTTACTGTATCAAGCAAATTTTATCAGCGTTATCGTATTTGCATAGCAACGATATAGTCCACAGAGACATCAAGCCAGAGAATGTTTTGTACTTGAAAACTGAAGCAGAAGACCCCCAGTCCCCAATTGTTTTGGCAGATTTTGGCATTGCCAAGAAATTGAGATCCAAAGATCAAGTTTTGAAAACTACTGCTGGGTCATTTGGATACGCAGCACCGGAGGTTTTATTGGGAGTTGGCCACGGGAAACCATGTGATATATGGTCTACTGGTGTTATCACTTACACTTTGTTATGCGGTTATTCTCCATTTAGATCCGAAAAGATCAATGACTTTTTGCAAGAGGTAAAAAACGATAACGGGGTGATATTTCATCAAAAATACTGGAAGGACATTAGTGACGACGCCAAATACTTCATCTTGAAGATGCTCCGAGTTGACCAGAATAAAAGATTAACTGCTAATGAGTTGTTGAACGAAAAGTGGATCACTACTAACAACAATACTGTCGACTTGTTGCCAAACATCAGAGAAGGATTCAACGCCAGAAGCAAATTAATCCAAGCCATTGAAGTCATCAAATTGAAGAATAGAATCAAGGCACTTAGGGAATCCGTAGAGAGCCAGACCAAGGAAGAAAAAGAACAAGACGAAAGCTATGAGGACGACGATGATTCGGATTTGACTGAACTAGATTACGCTTCCAGAAATGACTTTTCAGACTCGAGCTTTGATCCACAGAGTCAAAGCCAGTTAAGCATGAACATCCCAACATTGGGCATTACTAGTAACAATGATGAAAGTACAAGTCCGCAAAACTTGAGTCCACGCAAGCCTCCATCACCGCATAGGACACCAAGCAAGTCCGATTTGACCGTCAAGGCATTCCAGCTGTTGGTATTGACTGCGCATAAGAACAAGGAAAGAGTGCAGACATTTGAAGATGCAGGTAAAGGCGAATCTGAATCCCGGAATCAGTAATTCAAATATAGTTTTTGCGTTGTGTCTTTTGATTTTTGATTTTTAGTTTGTAAGTTTTGCTATCATTGGTTAATCTTCTTTTGATTTCTATCTGTAATTGTACATATCGACTTCATTGTTTTTGTTTGAAATTTGTTCTTAGGTATGAATTTAGTTCAATTTGACGTTTTCCTCCCAATAATCTCTTCATGGAATTTTCATATTTTTAATTTGAAGTGCTTGTAAGTTGTGTGATCCATGGTGACACTCATGCTATTTTTGCGGAAACTATGAGTTAATAGAAAGACGTGATGTACAATTGTAATTTCTCAATATTTACTTTTCGAGAATATCCGCAAGTTTCAAATACTGATTCAAGTTATCATACCTTTCCACTCAGCCAACTTACTACTCTATCTTCAGAAAACTATCTCATGGTTACATTTAAGATATTCTGAATATCTGAGGGGCCATCGCACGCAACCCATGCGGATGCTAAAAACGCACCAAAAATTTTCAGCTTACGAGATGAAAAAAGCAGTTCTATTATTGGGGATATATACGTTTCTGATAGTTGATAGCATTGTTAAGTTGGAAAAGTAATTGGTAATTAACTTTCTCAATCTCAAAAACAGTTTACTTATTGTGCAGAAAATTAAGGTCTTTCACCGGTTTTTCGGGCTCATATCTCATCTTAGTATCTATCCTTGGTGATTTCAAATTACTGATCATAGGAATTACCAGGAACATATACCCCAGATATCACGCAAAAATCAAATAGTATATAATATACCGATAGTACTCTGATAGTACCCTGTTAAGTGAATAACCATCATGATAGTAATATCGAATAGAGGAATAGCGCCCCAGCGCCTATGGTCAAAACTCACAGGAGTGCTTTCAAAAGGCAGTAGCATTCCTTTAAGAAACTACCATTCCCAAATAATAAGTCAAGTAGGACAGAAACCAAAAATGGTGGCACCTACCGCCATTCGGCGTCTCCTAGCCATGAGAAGCTTTTCTGTAAATATCAAGGCTCAACAGCAGAACAGCCAAGATAGCTCCTCGTTATTCCAGATTGCACCATATAACTTCAAGACGTTGAAAAGCAGACTCGACCAGGTTTCCAGCTCCAATGCCAAAACAATTCAGCAGTACGCGGAAGAAGCAAAGGACGAGAAAAACGAAAACGCAAACTTTTACGGACAGGTTGTTGTGGACGCTATTCAATCGTGTAGAAAGTTACAGCAAAAGTTGAGCGCCCAGGAGCATACCAAAGCCACGGTGACCAAGGTGGATAACGCTGAAATCGACGAAATAATGTCCTCGGAAGATGCAAAAACGGATTCCAAAGCAATGGGCACCGCTAGCAAAAGTCTCAAAGTTGAACATTTGTTAGAAGACTTTTTGTTACGTAACGACAATCCACAGATCAATGCTGCTATAGTTAACGACCATGAGAGTATTCTCCGTAGCTACTTGCTTACGCATCCAATACCTAGCTCACACCAAGTACTCAACGTTGTAACCAAGCTTAACCAAAAACTCGGAAATAGGATGCTATCAGGTAGCAGTAAAAGTGAAAACAGCGCTTCATTAGTAACCGGCGACAACGATATCAAAATTGCCTTGAGGGTGATTCTCAACAACGAAAAGTCCAGCCCAGTAGACAATTTCAAAAATGCCTTCAAATTAATCGACACCACATTTGGCAGCGTCCAATACATCAACAGCATCAAGAAAAAGATTTTCTCCAAATATGTGCCGGGCTACATACTCGGGTTCATTTCTGTGGAGATTGTTGCTGGGTTCCTTTTTGACCAGTTCGCCGTGGATGTCATTGGCATCTCCCCGTCATCGACCACCGGCTTGAAGCTCATGCTTGGCAGTTACTTGTTCAACGTCAGCTTGTTAGGCGTCATTGCCCTTTTGGGCTTTTTCAGCAGCAGAACCAGCCGCGTCAAGTGGAGGTCCGGTGTCACATTGTGGTACAAGTACTTGCACCGCAAAGAGTTGGCAAGCTACGAGAAGCTCTTCATCAACTACGAAGAATTGTACGAGCTTAATGTGAACAACTACCATTTGATTGGCGGTGACAGAGGCGGCCAGATGGGCCGTACTGGGCCACAAGTGTTGTTGCCGGGAGCAGTAGTTGCAACTGAGCAAGGGGAAGGCATCAAAAGTTTGCTTAACTATAGCGATCCAAGCAACGATAAGGTTTCGTACGATTTCTCCGATGTCAGTGGGCACGACGCCGGCAACAATTCCAACACGAACGAATTGCACTTGCAAATATTAAGCGAGAAACAAGAGTTGTTGCGGTTTTTCCGCGAGAACTTGCGCAAAAAGAGAATGGTGATCGAGGAGTACACAGAGCCGGAGATCTTGTTCCAGGAGTACTGGGCTTCCAACGGCGAGAATTTCGAGTGGGTGGAGCCTGACCAGGACCCTGCCGAGCTCAAGGTGCTCGCCAAGTACAAGGTGAATCAGTGAGAAAACTCCAGTAGAGGCAATTGTTTATACACGCGCAGCTAGTTTTTTGTTTATAGTGGGATGGTTTGGTCTATCCGGCAAAAATAACACACGCAAAGGCAAATGCGCTATAGTCGAATAGTCGTGACGTGTTATCGTATTGTCTTTTCTTGTTTGTTGTCCAGTTTAGTAGTCTTTTGCTGTCGCCGGCTGTGTTCCCCGGAACTTTCTATATTGGGGTGTGGGATACATATGGTCCGACATGACAGGTCTGGAGTACGCTAAGGTACCCCGTGCACCAATCGGAACTGTTCCTTGCACCGGCATGGTCTCAGACAGCTGCTGTGCGGCGTCCGGGGAAACCAGGGCTCCTTGGAAGCAGCGCCGAGTCTCTCTTGCAAACACCAGAGTATATTCGTTTATAATGGACAATGCGGAAAGCTTGCGGAAAGCCCGCCGCAAAATGGAAAAACTTCGCGTGACGGAGCGCATACTACTGCAGTACCCTGCCTGTATGCGCATTACTCCTCCGAATTGCTAATTGTGCTTTCTTTCCGAAAAGAAATTTTCCGGAAAAGAAACGGGCTGCTTATTGCATTTATATCCTCGAGAGATCCCTCTTGCCTCGTGGTTTGCGATGGTGTTTTGGAGACTTCTGTCTCTGTTCCCAGCCTCTTGCTATACATTCCATCTACCCATCAGTACTCTGCTATCTCCCTTCTAATGCACTCAATCAAGCCCATCGTGTGGCCGCAATCTGCCAACTTTGACGTTTCCACAAACAGAACAAAGGTTCCCTGCAAGTACGTCCTTTCCAAGCACTGTCTTGGCAATGGCTCCTTCTCGAAAGTCTTTGAGGGCAAGCACGTTGAGACCCATGGCCATTTTGCTGTAAAGCTCATCTCCAAGAAGAACAATCGCAACAAACTCAAGTTGATCCAGAACGAGTTCAGGATATTGTCTAAAATAGCAAGCAACGGGACCCACGAGCAGGACAACTCCAGAAAGTACTTGCTTAAACTATATGATTACTTTGAGACCGACGAAAACTTCTACCTTATCACCGACCTCGCCATCGGCGGCGATCTTTTCGACAAGATTTTGAACGATGGCTGTTACAGAGTCGAAAGTGACGGTATCAGAATCATCAACTCCATCCTTTCGGGCATGATGTTCTTGAAGAAGCAGAACATTATTCACCGAGATCTCAAGGCCGAGAACATTTTCTTCAAGTACGGCAGCTCCCGCTTTGACATCTTGATTGGCGATTTTGGTCTATCCACCTACGCGAAGCCTGTTGAGAACGGCTCCATCGTCGAGGCGCAAGAAGACGAAGACGACATGTCTAACATCCTATGCGGCACTCTCAGTTACATGGCCCCGGAAATATTGCTGAGAAAATCATATAGTTTTCCGATCGACGTTTGGTCTCTTGGTGTGTTGATTTACTTCATGTACTGCGGTTACATGCCATTCGACTGCGAGACCGACGACGAAACCAAAGAAGCCATCTTGACGGCTGACTATATGTTCGAGCCTCCAGAATACTGGGACCACGTCTCAGGTAACATGAGACAAGTCATTGCCGACTGTTTTAGCATTGATCCAGCCAAGAGAGCAACAGTTGAAGACTTGCATAGCAACCAGACCTTGTCCCGATTTAATAGAAGCAGTTCTGCCGCAACCTTATCCAAAGCTAACAGCAGCGCTAATAAAAATGCGAACAGCAACTCCAAAGCCTTCTTCACTATTAGTGACGCTGTACACAAGGGCAACAACAGCCATACTGACTTGAAAAGATTTGACTCTCCTATCATTGAGGATCCCGAGACTACCACTGAGGAAGAAGGAGGATCCAAGCTGATTGGAACTGACGACAGCAGCATGACCAGCAGCAGTAGTAGCAGCTCTTCCTTGAACGTTGCCAGAACCCAAGTCAGTCTCGCCGACCATGCTGTTAATAATAATACTCATAACGACAACAACCATGCAGGCTACGATGAAGAAGAAGACGATATAGAGCGTGAAGAAGCTTTGAACTCTTTGAGAGAGTCGTTGTACGGCAGTCTCAAGAGTGCAGTTGGCTCGAATGAGTCTACCCTCGGCAGTCGTCGCTTCGGCCACTACGACCAAAAGTCGCAGCGCAATAACGTATCTAAGAGCACGCATTCTACCCAGAATGCTGTTTCTGCAAACAGTCATAGCAGCAACCACAATAACAAATCATCCAACAGCAAGTCTTCGAAAGCCACATTTTCTTTGAGCGGCGGTAGTGGAAATTTGCAGCCACCTAACAAATCCTTCAGTTATACCAACTTGCGCGACTTGAACAGCAAAAGGTCGCTCAGCAATTCCTCGTTGAAGGACCTTTTCAATATTGGACTCTTGCACAGTAAGTCCAACTCCAACCTCTCCAACGTTATCATCGCCAACAGCAATGCCGAACACCCATCCTCCAGCGCTGTACAAATGTCCAAGATGAATGGTGCGTTGTGTGCTGAGCCCGAGGTGCAGTCAATCTTCCGCTTGGCCTCTGCTATTGCTAATAGATCAAACTTCAACTCCAGAATGAACTCGACATTCAACAGCATCAACCCGTCGAGAATAAATTCCAGAAATCAGTCGAAAGTGCAGTCAAGAATACCGTCGAGGGTTCCTTCCAGAAACCACTCGAGAAACCATTCAGCAAACCCTTCCGGGGTTGCGTCGGCTGTGCACTCCAGGGTTCACTCGAGGGCGGGCAGTATCTACGAAAAAGTTGCCTGATTTGTTAGACTTTGGTTTTTTTCCTTCGCTTGGGATTCACTAAATTTCATGTTTCCTATCCATTTTTCAGTTCTTTTCCACAACGGTTTCCATTCATATTTTTTTATTCTATTACTGCATTTTTAGTTTACAGTTTTTACGTTCCGGTTACGACAGGCATTTATTTGACATGATAGATACGTCTTGGGTTTTATGCTTTCGTTCTCTTGCTGTAGACTTTAGCCTTAGTAGTTGTTGCATTGTGTCTAGCATGTATGCCCGAAAGTTGTTTGGAGCTCTGTAGTGCGTGAAGGACTCCGGTGCGCTATGCCGTTAAACCTTACCCTGTCGTGTGTGCTCTTTCTTCCCATCGCGGGAGGACGAAAGAGCGGTAATGAGAAGCGCGGATGTTGACGCGAACAGCGTCTACAAGAGCAACAGAAGCAATATCAAGCGCTGCTTCTTCATCCCGCAGCCGCCATATCCATACCTCTCTCCTGCACTTTGCTTACGGCTTCCTTGCTCACGGCTTCCTTGCTCACTTCAGGGACCCCATTAGCAAAACCGCACGTCTCACGAAGCGCTGCAGCCGTGGTATACCACACCGCCTCCTTTATTTACCCCCGTTGCCTGTTTTGACGCAGCTCTTTCTGTATCGCTGCTTCAGGGTCCGTTTATAACCTACACGCTTGCCAGGTAACAGACTATTCTACTGATATTATAGCGGTTACTTCCCTGCATTACAGCCTACTCTCCAATAATTTCACAACACCATGAGGATATTCCACATATTCTCCACGATCCTAATATGCCTCACGCTCACGCCCATCACCGCGATTGACGTGGACATCACCAGTAAGACCTCTATCTGTAATGCCATCACTACGATCGTGCAAGGCATGCTCCACTACTACGATGGCTACAGAGAAGGCGGTGTCATTGGCATGTTCGTGTACCCGTACTACTGGTGGGAGGCCGGCGAGGCGTGGGGTGGCATGGTTGACGTGTGGTACTTTTGCGGCAACGATACTTGGAAAGACTTAATCTACGACGCTCTCATGTACCAGAAAGGCGATGGCAACGACTACATCCCGTCCAACCAATCCACCACCGAGGGCAACGATGACCAAGGGTTTTGGGGCATCGCAGCCATGGAAGCCGCCGAAAGAAACTTCACCAATCCTCCATCCGACGAACCCGGCTGGTTGGCATTGACCCAAGCCGTCGTTGCTACGATGAACGCCAGATGGGATGAAGACAGTTGCGGCGGTGGTCTCAGATGGCAGATTTTTACCTGGAATAACGGTTACACCTACAAAAACACCGTGTCCAATGGCTGTCTTTTTCACTTGGCTGCAAGGTTGGCCCGTTACACCAGCAACGACACTTATTTGGCCATTGCAGACAAGGTCTGGAACTGGTTAGTCGACGTCAAGTTTATTGATGCCAACAGCAGCACCTACGCTGTCTATGACGGTGGCACCATCGAAAGCAGCTGCACTAAGATCACCGAGTATGAATGGTCTTACAACTATGGTTTGCTTATCTCTGGTTCCGCGTATTTGTACTCCTACACCAAGAACGAAACTTGGCTTGCCCACCTCAAGGGGCTCTTGGAGACCAGTACCAGCATTTTCTTCCAGGATGGCGTCATGTACGAGAGAGCCTGTGAGGGAGCAGGTACATGCAACAATGATCAAAAGTCTTTCAAGTCAGTGTTTTCCCGATTCCTTTCGCAAGCCGCCATCTTGGTTCCAGACGTCTACGACACCATTCGTCCATTGATCGAGAAGTCCGCCCAGGCTGCTGCAAAGTCTTGTACCGGCACGGACAGCGGCAGAAGCAACGCCTGTGGTGTAAAGTGGACCACGGGGTCTTACGACGGCGACACTGGCCTAGGCCAGCAGCTATCCGCGATGGAAGTTTTGACCAGTTTGATTGTTACCGAGAACAAGCCGTCCAATGACAGTAGCAGCAACAGTAGTGGCAGCGCTGTTCCGTTATCGAACTCTACGGGAGGCTCTTCCTCTGGTAACAGTCACGCGGGTACCAGTTCGTCAAAGGAGTTATCCCAAAACGACTTGACTATCACAGGCAAGGATAAAATTGGTGCTGCAATCAGCACTGCGGTTGTGTTGGGTATCGTTTGTGGTGGCGGTATTTGGATGTTGTTCTAATATTTTTATTCCTCACAAGTTTGAAATGTAATTTAAAATATACTTATCTTTTGATTAATGAGTTACTGATTTCTTTTTCGTTTAGTTCTAACTTTATAGTTTTATTACAAAAGTCTTTTCTTGGGCTGTTTGTATCATAAATACAATTTCTCACAATGAGTCGTGCGCGCTATTCCCACATTAATTCATATCCCGATGCAAGTTCTCGTGTTTCCGACCTCCAAATGTCAGAGCGCATTGCTCTTCACAATTATTCTCCACATATGCATTCAACAGCCATGAATTAGGAAAGGAAAAGAAATTCCTTACCACATTCCTCTTATTTATTAAGTAGTAATCGTTTCAAGAGGCTTAAAATAATGCCATCTTCATCTCCGTAAAATGTCACCGTTCTTTGTCTCTGCAGCGTACCACCACTTCCGGTGCGCCTCACATGACACCCAGCCGGAGGTTTTTTCATCGAAAAATTCGCAGAAAAGTAGAAACGTCCTGGAGGCAAAAAAAGGCAGATGAGATTGAATCTGCTTGGGAGGAACCAACGTCTCTCACTCTACATTCTTTTTCTCCTAGGCCAGTACAGGGCAACATCATCCGACGCTATGTTTGCCTCTCGAATATTGCAGGCTGATAGGCTCAGAGCCCTTGTGCCCTTGACGAGAGCCTTGTCAACGCTGGTGCGCTCTCAAAGTATCGGCGGCGCTAGAATTGCAGTGTCGGCATTTGCCGATAGACAAGGTTCCCTAATAGATTCACTCCCAAGGCACAGGCTATTTCACTCGGTAAGGTGCCAGAGAGATTCCGAAAATAAGTCCTTTAAGAAGGATCAGAATGATTCCGAGTCAAAAACCGACAAAGAGAAGATCACTCCAGATGCAAAGAGCAAGGATGGCAAGGAGAAGGAGCTCACAGAGGAAGAGATCAAGGAATTGATTGACAGCATTAATGTCACCGCCAACGAGGCCCAGGAAACTTTGAAAGAGAAGTTTAAGGAGTTGAGCGAGCTCGAGCAGAAGCGTAACCAGCTTAGGCAGTCTAAGCAAAAGGTCAACAAGTCGCCCTTCAAGATCGGCATCAGGTTTGAAAAGCAGGAACAAAAGCAGAACAAGGACGACGAACCACAGCACAGTAATGAGGACAACAAGAGCAAGCAAAATAGTAAGAAAGACCCGAACGCGCCAAAAGAGTTTCAGTTTAGAATCACCATGTTCGACATCATTAGTACGTTAGTGGTCGCCTATTTCCTCACCAACGGGGCTAAAAGCTATGGTACCAAGAACATCAGTTACCAGGAATTTAGACGCGACTTGCTTGGCAAGGGTCTTGTCAAGGAGATTGTCGTAGTCAACAAGAGCACCGCTAAGGTCATGTTGAACGAGAACGGCAAGCAGCAGTTCAATAACACTGCCTTCTTTTTCAACATTGGTTCCGTCGAGAGCTTTGAACACAACTTGAGCCACGATCAACAGGAATTAGGTATTGCCGACGAAATTAGAATTCCGGTGTCATATGTTTCTGAGGTCAGTGTGCTTAAATCGTTGATGAGTTTCTTACCAACATTATTAATGATTGGTGGTATCATCTGGCTTACCAAAAGATCTGCTGGTGGCTCCTCTGGTGGTATTGGTGGCGGTATGTTCGGTATCGGAAAATCCAAGGCCAAGAAATTTAACCTTGAAACAGATGTCAAGATCAAGTTTAAGGATGTTGCCGGTTGCGATGAAGCCAAAGAGGAAATTATGGAGTTTGTCAAGTTTTTGAAAAACCCAGGCAAGTACGAAAAGTTGGGCGCCAAGATTCCGAGAGGCGCCATCTTATCTGGTCCTCCAGGTACAGGTAAGACTCTTTTGGCTAAAGCCACCGCAGGTGAAGCAAGTGTGCCATTCTACTCTGTCTCCGGCTCAGAATTTGTGGAAATGTTTGTTGGTGTTGGTGCCTCCAGAGTCCGCGACTTGTTCAAGACCGCCAGACAGAATGCCCCATCTATTATCTTTGTGGATGAAATTGATGCTATTGGTAAAGCTAGAACTAAAAACAACATGAGCGGTGCAAATGATGAAAGAGAAACTACTTTGAACCAGCTTTTAGTGGAAATGGATGGTTTTGAGTCCTCTGACCACGTTGTTGTGCTTGCCGGTACCAACAGAGCGGACGTGTTGGACCCTGCGTTGCTCAGACCGGGAAGATTCGACAGACACATCACTATTGACAACCCTGAATTGGAAGGTCGTAAAGACATTTTCAAAGTCCACTTGGGCAAGTTGAAGCTCCACGAGCAAATTGACGACATCAACGGTAAATTGGCAGCTTTGACCCCAGGTTTCTCCGGTGCCGACATCGCCAACGTCTGCAACGAAGCAGCCTTGATTGCTGCCAGACTCAATTCTGAAGATGTTCAAACCAAGCACTTTGAACAAGCCATCGAGAGAGTTATTGGCGGCATTGAAAGAAAAACCAAGCTTTTGTCCCCCGAAGAAAAGAAAATCGTCGCCTACCACGAAGCCGGCCACGCCATCTGTGGCTGGTTTCTCCAGTTCGCCGACCCGCTCCTCAAGGTCAGTATCATTCCGCGAGGTCAGGGCGCCTTGGGTTACGCACAGTACTTGCCGCCAGATATCTACTTAATGACGGTGCAGCAATTACAGGACCGTATGGCCATGACTTTGGGCGGCCGTGTCTCCGAAGAGCTCCACTTTAGCTCTGTCACCAGCGGCGCCTCTGACGACTTTAAGAAGGTCACACGGATGGCGAATGCCATGGTGACGTCCCTCGGCATGAGCGAGAAACTTGGCTACATCAACTACGAGCGCAAAAGCGACAGCGACCTCACAAAGCCGTTCTCTGAAGAAACCGCGCAGTTGATCGACGAAGAAGTTAGACGTATCATCAACGAGAGCTACGAACGCTGTCGAAGCTTGCTTCGGGAGAAGGCGCACGAGCTTGAACTAGTCGCACAAGAGTTATTGCACAAGGAGGCCATTACCCGAGAAGACATGATTAGACTCTTGGGCAAGAGACCGTTCCCGGAGCAGAACGATGCATTTGACAAGTACTTAGACCAGCAGGGGTCCAAGAAGCAGAGCAAGGGTGGCGCGGAGAAACTCGAGAAGGAGGCAATTCAGAACATGCACAAGCAGCAGATCAAGGAGGCGGAAGAACAGTCTGAGGGGGAGGCAAAAAAGAATCTCGAAAAGGATGCTGAGAAGGAGAGTGAATCCGAAAAGTAAGATGGAGACAGTCTTTTTCTGATATTATTCTATTTTGTACATAGCATACTCAATGAAAAATCACTAGATAATGATTCCTCGAGCTGTAAATTATATAGTACAATATAATACTAAATGAGCGAAAATCATGCATGTACTGTATTGTATGAGGATGTGGCTGCTTATTAGAGAGCTAAATAACAAACACTTTTAGAAAAGACTGGATATAGATGATAAAAAATTACTAAAACGAGACAAGGGGGTTATTGATACTAATTCAACTCTCGATAACCAAAAAAACACAAATGAGACAACATTCAAGCAAAAACATATAGAGTGACAAAAAGAAACCAGGAAAACTATATAATATAAATTCTGTTAAAAACGAAATCAACAAGATTGCCACTTTAATCCACTTCGTCGTTCATAGTCACATCTTCCTGTTCTCTTAGTTGATTATCGTTTAGCACAATATCCCCATTCATACGATTAGAATTTGGAGCACCGTTTGCTAAAGTCTCAGACACAGGCGTAGAGCCTTGCGTGAAAGCATTGTTCCATTGAAACTGACTTGTAAACCTCTGTGCCTGTCTTCCAATATTGAAGTTCAGGGGTCCAAAGTTCACTCCGCCGGTAGAATTATTAGCATTGTGATTGACATGCTCTTCCCAAAAAACAGACAGCACTTGTTCTGTTGGCTGCTGCAGGCCATTGTGTCGCTGGTGCTGTTGTTGTTCGAAAAAAGGTTGTTCAGCCTGTCGCTCGTTTGGTTGACGTTGCGGCTGTTCAGCTTGAGATTGGTACTGCTGCCGCTGTTGCTGTTGCTGCTGCGGCTGCTGCCGCTGTTGCTGTTGTTGCTGCTGTTGAGCACGCTGAGAGTGCTGCTGTTGAAGAAGAAGCAACTGACGGTGCTGTTGCTCAATTAAATTCTGTAGAGCAATTGACTGATTAATGTCCATTTCTTGTGCAACCCCAAAATTGTTACTAAATAGTCTCGTGTGCTGCTGATCTGCAACAAACTGATCAATTTGCTCATCCGAAATAAAAGGCATTGGAGTCATTGCATGACTAGCGGGAATATTGAAAGGAGTTGGCACCGCACCCGGTTGAGCCTCATTAGGAGGAAATATTGTACTCAAATACTCACGAAGCTTCTTAACACCGCCCCCGCTAAAGACACAAAACAAAGTTCTTTGGTGAGAGTTAAACTCTTCTGGTGGCTCACGGCAAAATCTCTTGAAATCAGGCCTTAAAAAGGCTTGGATTCCAGTGAGCGACAAATGAGTTAATCTTGGACAACTTTCCAAAAGCAAGAAAATCGGGTGGGTGGATAACTGAGTGCAATAGGACAAGTGTACTCTTTCTAATGTGTCACCAGGACCTCTCTTTCTGACAAGATCGAGAATTCCTTGGTCCGTAATATGATTGCACTTGACCAAGCCAATTCTTTTGAGTTTTGGCAATCGAGCCAACTCAACAACAGACGCATTAGTAAGCTGGGAACAACAAGCCAAATCAATGTATTGTAGCTTATAACAGCTTGCAACCAACAATTTTACCCCAAAGTCAGTAATATTGGAACAATGGCCTAAGTGTACGTAATGTAACGATTTGTTTAATTGGGCCAAGGCTTTCAAAGAGGTATCGGTGATATTTAAACACTTTGATAACACTACGTTTCTCAACCGAGGAGCACATGAGACAATCTTTTCAATTGATCTGTCAGTAATATATGGACAGTCAGTAAAGTCCAAAATTCTCAAACGGTTTAGGAACGCCAAGTCTGGCAATGACCTGAATATAAAGTCAGTGATATTTTTGTTTTGCGAGACTCTAAATTCTCTCAACTGTTCCATGCTATTAAAAACTTTAGCCAAAGACTGGTCTGTGACGTTAGGACATCCATGTAAATCAATCTCCACCACATACTTAAAATTTTTGGACAATTCCTCTATGGCCGAATCATTGACATTTTGACTTTTCGTGAGTTTTATTCTCTTCAAGTATGGACAGTTTCTGAAAAGGTTGATTATTGAGTCATTTGACACAGCACCAGCATCAGGAGCATAGACGCCTTGAAGTCTTGGGCAATTTTCTGCCAATGCGTTAAAAATATCGTCGGATATATTTTTAACCCCTGAAATATCTATTGACTGAAGCTTGGCGCAATTTTTCAAGACTTTTGCTATAGACGGACTAGATAGTTTGGCGCAATTGACCAAAGTTAAGCGCTCCAAGTTTGGGCAGTTTTGAAACTTGAGCAAGAAGCCGTCGTCTGCATAATTTGCAACAAAGCAAAGATTAAGACGGCGAATCAAAGTGCGATAATTGACAAATGTGGAAGATGGGTCAGCATCAAGAACAGGCTGGATCTGTTTGAAAGCTTTTTTCGATTGAAGTTTTGGTCTAAACCAAATGAGCTCGACCATTAGCTGAGCCCAATATTTGCAGACCGGGAGTAATGACACCAAATCCGACTTTTCTTTGAAAAAAGAGAATATTAGTATGAGGATTTCCGGAGGCAAGACAAATATTGACGACAAATCCTGTGCGGAATAAGGGTGTAGCATGTGCAAAAGGGGAGATTGACTGGTAGCGCTGCCTAAGTCAAGACCGCTGTCAAGATCGCTGTCTTTGTGGGGTTTTCTAATCATCGGTGAATTTATGCTCAAGGAATTTTGAGAACTGGAGTCATCCGATTCCTCCGATGATATGTAGTTATTGCTCATGGTTTCAATGAAATTTAATAAGCAGGCTTTCGTAAACAAAGACGATCGAAAAACACTATGCTATTGTATGTGGATATTGAGAGGAAGACAACAGAAAATAAGGAAAGAGAAGAAAAAAGGTCAGATAACGAATGCAAATACGAATGCAATGATCGATTGATGATTGATTGATGGTGCAATGCAAAAGCTTAATAGACAAAAGATATCCGATAGCTCAAGCTTCTGGTATACGGGTGAAATCCTAATTAACCTCTCCTCAAACGCAACGTCTGGATCAGCCGCAATTCAAAAGTTCGGTAATGTTGAAGCGTTGAAAGGCTGAAGGGCTGAAGGGCTGAAGGGCTGAAGGGAACAACAGAAGGTGCGAACAAAATAGAGTGCACAGAGTAGAGAGATTTTTGGGAGTCTCCTGTAGCGCTGAAACACGATGAAGCGCGCAAGACGAAATAATGTGACAGTACTCGCTGAGTGACAAGGTACGAAGGTAGCTGTGCTGCCAGCAATTCCGTGATGAGGTTGTGTGACTGGGTAAAGGCTCGCTGGTGGCTGGAGAGGATGTCTTTGTTATTTTGATTCTTTCTGGCTCTTTACTTTGACTTTGTGCCTGGCCCGCTGTGCCCCCGGAAAAAAGTGCCAGCACCTGACATGTTCTCGAATCCCACGCGCAAAGTACCCTCGGCCTGTACCGTTCGGGGCAGCCTGTGACACGTCAAAAGGCCTAATGGCAGTTTGGCTGCCCCTGAGATTTCGTCTGAGCGCACTGTTTGGCGTGCTGGCAGCGGCTACTTATTACCATGCTCCAGCGTTTACAATAGAGACCATTTATTTCCAACTTTTCCCATCACTATTACTTCCCAAACTAGTTGTGTGTGGGCAAAGTTCCCTTTTCTTTGACGACAGGCTCGTATTTTGCCACCTTGTGCGGCGCCAAATGCTTACGGAAACCGGTCGGAACCCCGTTGCGACTCCTGCAGTGCAATACGATACTCTTCTTGGGAGCGCCTATAGCAAGTAGCGTGCAAAAAGGACAACGTGGCGGATCTTCAACCTGAGATCGTCTTACGATGACATAGGGACCATCGAGTACTGAAAGAAGGTGGTCTGATAAAACGCTCCATGGGCAGCTGTTAGAGAGCAAAAGATATAATAGGCACGGTAAAGGCCTGGAGGCTGCCACTGACGGGGACATGGAAAAGAATAAAAGAGAACTTAAGAAGAGAATTCCAGAATAAGGTTGAAACAAAAGGTAGATAAAATAAAAAATCAAAGATAACAAGGCAGGCTGCCGCATTAGTGAGTTCATGGGTACGTTTAGAATAATAAACTACAGGCAAATTTAGCTTTATATGATCGCACTTTAATCATTAGTTCTGCAAAGAAACGACAGCGAAACGCAACTTGATGGTATCGTAGAAGGCGCCGCTGCTTCAAATCAAAGAGATGACGCCGGTACCATCGTCAGAGTCTTCGCCAATCTCCTCTGGCTGGGAGCCATCATTCGCAGTGTAACTCAAAAATACCTGCAAGGAAGAATCACCAAAGTCAATCAAGCCAGCAACAATCTCAGAGTAGCCGTCAGAGCCGCTCTAAACGGTGACACCGTCTTTGGAAGTGTAGTCAGAGTCAATGTTGATCAAGTTGTAGATGTAATCATTGTAAAGACCTTAGTTGAGCTTGTTGATGACAACCTTGTTGGAGCCAGCAAGAGAGTTGTAAGCAACCTTGTAAGTAACACTGCCGCTGTAGGCAGTAGATGAGAACCATGGGCTTCCCTTGCTGGATCCAACGCCTCGTAAAGGTCTTTGGGTATCTTCCAATAGCAGCACCGAGCTTGTAGTTGGAGATGATAGCGTATCCGCCCTTGTTGTCTTTGAGCAACAAGTACCATGACTGCAGACGTGCTCATTGTGGGCAGTGCTGCTCAAAGTGGAAGCGGAATCGGAGTCATAGTACTCGGTAGTAATGCCTTTTACGTAGGAGACAGCCTTCATTTGTGTCAAATTGATAAAAAAGTGGTTGTCTCGGTTTTCCCCAAGATCTGGTATAATTGATATAGTATTCAATAATTTCTGTCAAAGACAGGTTGAAAGAGCTTTGGCCACTGAGCTCACTGATGGCACTCAAGAAGGTAATAGCCCTGTCACTGACCCATTGGCGATAACAGTCAGGGTAGTCAATGTTTTGCAAAAGGTAGTAGAACGAAACCGCAGTTTGTTGGGAAAGGAAGTTGCCCAAAGGACTTGTCAACTGTGTAGCCGCTCAAAGGTTGAAAAGTTGGAGCATCTCTCTTGTTGAGGTTAATCCTTCTCGAACAATAGCAGCGAGCACGGATAAATTAGCAGCAAATTTCATTTCAGTAAATTTAAAAACAACAAATTTTAGGGTTATCAGTGAAGTAAAAATACAGACCATTTGTTTGTTTTGATAATAATGCCTTCTATTAAAAAGATACTTTTTTAATTCACAATTTTTGCAGATATTATAATCATTATTTATATTTTGATGGAAACCTAAAAAACCTCCGAAACGGACTCTGGCCAAACCCATACGAGCCACCAATCATATTTCTTTCCAGCTTAAGTTACTATTGGTTTTCCCTTTTATGGCCACGCTAGTACATCGTGTCCAATTGGAAGACAAAATGTTTGTAAAAGAAAACACTCTGCAGAGGCATTTTGGTCCCTCCTTACTGTTGAATCAGTTGTTAGCTTTTTATTCGGGAGTGCTTTTTAGTTCTAAATTCAAAAAAAAAATGTAGAAGAGCACTTATTGTTTTTGACAATACAACCAAGAAATTATGGCTCTATTGTAGAGACAAGAACTACGGTTTATGATTTTATACTGTTTCTATTGTTCAGATATACATAAGATCTGACGAACTTCCCTCTTTTGGAAATACATTGCCAGCTCATAATCTGTAACAATATGGTACCTTCAATAGGATCCTGACCTTCGCTCCAAGATTTCCTTTGGAATGCAGCGCACTGCTTTCCGCGTACCCCGGAATAGAACGTATGTGTGCCTCGCGCTATCTTTGTGGTGTATGAACTCAGATTATCCTTTCAGCAACTGCCATTTTTTCTGGCCACTAGCTGTAGTTATCCCCTTGTGCTTGCGGGCTCCCTTTCTAAACTTGCAACTCTATTTGAGTAATATAAAGAGGGCTTCATTATTAGGGTATCCATTATTTTTCGTATTTCTTTAGCATTGGAGCCATAGGTCATTCATGTTCTCGACTTCGAATAAGATTGGTCAGATCTCATTGTTGGAGGTGGTGCTTTGAAGAATGGCTAGGCCCTTCATGGCAACAATTTTTCTTTTATATTGTTACACAGACTTCTTTTTTCTACAGTGCTGTTGTGTAACACATTTCAGGAACTTTATTTTGTGGTGATCTTACAATTTTGACAAAATATGTTTAATAAAGTTCAGCCCCAAAGTTCAAATAAGGATCTAAATCATCTAGCCTGGTCTTCAAGGATATCCATTATTAAAGAAGATAAACTGTCAACAATAAGAGTTTCCTCATTTTTTTTTGGCATAATGATGCTACATACAGCTCACCCATTTTGCTCTCATGTGCTGTTATTTCATGTGAATTGCCAAAGCTTGGGGCAACTTAAGTAATTTTTCAACAAATTCTCCACAGCATTACGATGCCTTCTTTTCCTTCCTCTCCTAACAGCAGAAAGTATGACATGGGAGGCATTTTTGGCAATAGTAATGCCAAAGGAAAAACAATGATAATGTAAATACTAATAGTCAGTAAACCAGCGCAATTATGTAGTGAAAATCATTGAGAAAGTTATTAAAAACCCTTTTGATTTTGAATCTAAAAACAGAAGCCATGACAATAAAGACTTTCTCGAGGAATGAAGAAAACAACAAAGCAATCCATCAATATGCGATGTTGGGGTCTGTTGTAGGTTATGTGCCCCGGTTAGGGACAGGAGCGCAAAAGTTCCAACATTGCATACACTGCTAAAATACGATACAGGGATCGTTTTCCAGCATTCATCAAGTCGGACTACAATGGTTGTAGTATCTGAGGTCCAAGTAGCACTATACTGCAAGTAGCGCTCTAAATTTTATAAAATCCGGTTTTTATGAGAATCTAAACCTTAGCAATAATGTAACCACACATTGTTTCTAGAGGAAATTATAAACTTTAGTTCTTGTTGCCTTGCCCCCTCTACTTTGTAGAATGAAGGCTCTATGCTATTTATATATATTCATTCACTTTTGCTTTGGAACAAGGTTTCTCTATGCCAACCAGGGTAAAATTTATAAATTGCACCACCGTGCGGCCCAATGGACGCAGCTGAGCCTCATGTCAAGAGCTGGCCTAGCTGCGAGCTTTCTGTCCCCTATGTTTAGATTGTGTCCAAGAAGCTTATTTCATAAATAGTTGAGATTTCGCTTCAAGATATTTACATTTTTCTTTTCTGAAGACGAATGTTTTAAGAATTTTGAACAAGTCTTTGGTTTTATTTATTCTTCTTTCTGGTAATTAATCTTGCATAACTCAGCATTAGTCACTCTCCTAACAACAAGCGTACCTTAGCATTTTTAATTTCAAGAAGTCTCTTACTCATTAGCACCCAGCTTCCAAAAAATTCCTACATATTAATTTTGCACAGCTTTGACTACATAAAAAAGAAGGGCAGCCAATAATAAGGCCATTTCCAGCATCGCTGCTAATAAAAGTGCCTCCGCTGCTGCAGCCGGTGAACTTGTGCGCGGGCTACACAGACTGCATCTACATGGATGGTAAATATAATGGCGATAGCTTTAACAGGTATACTATGGATGCTCCAAAGGGTAGCGAGGCCAACTTTGTCTTCCACTGAAGAACCAGCTTCAAAGCCCTTTTCAGCAAAATCTCATAATACACTTTGCCATGTTTCAACCCTGATAGAGCCCTCCTTCGCACATACACTACTTTCTTGCCACTTTCTCCGCTTACCTTAAACTTCAACATTTCTTGTTTTTTACCATTTTTAGCATTTTATCTATTTTACAATTCTTTCATTCTACAAAGGCATTTTCGCTACGTTTCAGATCATTTTCAGTTCTGCGTTGTATAGTATTTTACAAAAAATTTTGGAAAAGACGAATAGCGCAGATGCAATCCGATACAATTGTTCAGCTGACTGTAGTATACACGGAAGGGGGTCCGGAGAGGTACAATGAAAGATGCGAAAAATATAGCACAGGTTCCAGGAGCCAAACACAATGGGTAGAATAGATAGCATGTGCAAAGCATCACCGCAGCCCGCGAGAAAATAAATTCTTTTCCACATAGTTCTGCAGACAGGCAGTGTTAGCCTGTTATCTGAGCCCCCTTCTTAAAATTGTTCCAATTCTCTATCAAGATCTTGTTTCCCTGTTCCGGCTCCCACTTTTTTATTCGACAAATCAGCTCGAAAATCAAACGCAAATCCTCGGCCTGGCTATAGTGCGGACTGGCACCAGGATCGCCATCCAAGCTGTTGCCACTGTCTTTGTTTCCTGTACCTTGGGGATAGTATTTATCGAGCGGCAAGTCGGTTTCAATTAGAATTGTGTCGTCAGGAACACTGGCGATAAGCAGTGCGAAGTTCTGGTGTCTCTTGCTGTTCGCGGTGTTGGAGCCGCTCCCTGGAGCCGGAACATTGTTAATGACGTTCGAGAACGAGAAGAAGATCCGGGTGTTCTCCAACGGCTCGTGCTTCTTGTGCATCTTGGTGACCCACTGCTGTGCCTGCTCAAGGCTCCCGGTGTAGGAGTGCAAGCAGATTGCCGGGATGCCAAGACGCGCCCCGCCGTCGGGCAATTTCTGCTGCTGCTTCTTTTTGGAAGACAAGAACTCCAAGATGGTGGAGTGCAACGAGCCGTGGGCCTTGACACAGTGCACCGAGACAGGGAGGTTGTTGCTGTACGCAATCTCCAAGTGCTTGTTGAAGATATAGAGCTGGTGGTCCATGGAGATTCTGTACGGCGAGAGCGGGCTGCCGTTGGTCTTCCGTAGCTCCGCGTCGTCAAAGTCGGGGTTGCCCAAGTACCCGCCCCAGGGGACCCGCGAGAGCTTGTCGATGCCGATCTCACCCACGATCACTAGCGGCAGGTGATGTTGGGCTTCGCCGCCGGACTGGACATTCTCTCTTTGGGAAGCAGCACTAGCGCCGCCTTGGTTCTGTCGAAGCTTGTCGATTTTGGCCTGGATCTCGCCGAAGTACGTCTCGGCGTCCAACGGCGGTGGCAAGTTGTCGATGAACTGCTGTGGAAAGTCTTCGCCGTCCTTGGCCGCGAACACCGCCCTATAGTGGTCATTTTTGGAAACGCCCTCAGCGCGGCTGCTGGCGGGCAGGCTCAAGAGATGGGCGTACCACGGGTGGATTCCAAGACATGGGATGACCAGACTGGCCTGTGATGGCCTGATGTCGCCGCCCGCTGCCCTCTGCTCGGCGGCGTAGTCTGCTAGCTGAAGGACCAACTCTGTGTCGTACTGGTTGGTGGACATGAGGGCCACCTGGGAGAGGGTGACCGCATCGTTGTGATTGCTATTGCTGCTATTGCTGCTGTTGCTGCTGTTGCTGTTGCTGTCTGAGCTTTGGCGCTCGAGATACTTGCGGAACGTGTCTGCCAATGCGTGGGGATCGATGGTAGAGCAGTTGGGGGAAAGATGGCAGTGGGCGTCGTAGAGTGTGGGCATGGTGCAATGAGGCTACCGCGAGCTGGTGTCTAAGGGTGTCTTGGTGAGAGTGGCGATGATGATGGATGTCTGTATGCTATAAAGAAGGGCTGACTAGGTGTGCGGGTGTTCCAGCAAGGATGCAGACGTGCACGGGTGTTTTCTCTTGCTTGCTCCCAAAGGCTTGTCTGAAAGGTTATACTGCTTGTATATAAGCACATCGCCTCCCGTGTCTTCACCAACAACATCACCATCAACACCATTTACACGCACACACACAGACACCCATCACCACACATTGTATTCTGCCAATAGCTGCTTCCTCGCACAGTCATGGCCATTCTCACCGTCTCTCTGTACGTATCGCCCCCGCTTTTGCTTTGCCATCCCCAGGATCAGCTACTAACATCTCCCCAGCTTCCTTCCCTACACCGTCCACTTTGAGATCGACGGCGCCAAAAGCTCCCCTGTGGAGCCTGTGTTGGACAGCTCTACTGGCGAGCGGCGCCGTGCCTCCGTTACTGCTGGCCCTGCTCTGATACACTCCCCGAAGCCCGTCAACATCTCCGGCACTGAGAACCGTGGGCTCCTCGGTCTCCACCGTCAGGTGTCGTCGCCTTTCTTGGCATCTGCCAGTCCTTCCCCGGTGTCCACCTCCCCTATAACCAAGGGCTTTGGCGCGGAGCACCCGCAGGGCACCGTGAGCAGCAGCAGCACCAACATTACCGCCGGCGCCAGCTCCAGCAACCTCAATCCCGGCGTCACCGTCTCCGCCAACAGACCTGGTCTTCCGGGCTCCACCAGCGTGGACGCCGCCAACGCTGACTTCTTCTACAAAAATCCGCTCAGACAGTCCTCTTCTAACCTCAGCTCGGTAATTGCCCCCTTGGGCGAGACTGAGTCCCACGTCGTGAACAACCCAAATGACTCGTTCGTCTTGCGCAAAAACCCTTCCTTCTCGTACATCCAGCCTCGCTCCAGGGCAGAGACCGCGTCACCTCCAGTGATCCCAAACATCGGCGAGGGTAGACAGGGTCCGCCAAAGCGCACAATTAACCTCCCGGGAGCCCCAGTGCAGAAGGGTCCTAACCTCCTCAAGGTTGCATCGCTCAACAACATGAACGGCGCAGACAACGCTCGAGAAGTGAAAAAGCCGGCTGAGCCAAAGACGTCTGCCAAACCCAATGTGACCTCGGGACTCGCCAAGTTCCAGTTGGGCGATGACGTTGCTGGATCCACAACGTCTGTCGACTCCACTGCCGACAAGCAGGACACTGCCGGCGACAAGGTTGTGCCTTATGGCGGCTTTTCCAGCCCTAGCGTTGGCCAGAACATCTTGCACAGCGACAGCATCTTCAACAACTCCCCGTGGACCATCACCGACTACGCCAAAGGCAACGGCGGTCTCCGTAACGCCCTCAATTTTGCGTTGGAAGACCAAAAGATTGAAGACATCAAGTGGGTTGGTACCACTGGTATGGCCACTGACGCCTTGTCACAGAAAACCAAAGACAGCATCTCGCAAGAATTGGACAAAAATCACAATTCCGTTGCCGTCTTTTCCGACGACTTCACCTTCCAGGGCCATTATAAGCACTTTTGCAAGCAGATTCTTTGGCCAACCTTACACTACCAGGTGCCTGATGAAATTAAGCCTAGAGCTTTTGAAGAAAACTCCTGGGAGTACTACCGCAAGTTGAACGAACTTTTTGCCGACAGGATTGCCGAAATCTACAACGAAGACGACGTTATCTGGATCCACGACTATCACTTGCTATTGCTTCCAAACATGCTCAGAGAGCGCTTGGGCCCAAAGGCCAAGATTGGCTTCTTCTTGCACACTGCTTTCCCATCGTCTGAAGTGTTCAGATGTTTGGCGCAGCGCAAAAGCTTGCTTCTCGGCATGATTGGCGCCAACTCTATCGGCTTCCAGATCCCAGAATACTGTCGCCACTTTTTGCAAACTTGCAACCGTATCTTGTTGGCTGACGTTGTCAATAATGATGGTTTACTATACGACGGCAAGTATATCGACGTTTACTCAACCCCTGTCGGGATCGATGCTAACAAGCTCGCTAAACAGATTGATGAACCAGCTGTTCACGAGTGGGAAAAACTTATCCAGGAAAGATGGGCCGGCAAGAAATTGATTGTCAACAGAGACAAGTTAGACAGATTGAGAGGTGTCAAGCAGAAGCTTTTGGCCTATGAAAAGTTTTTGAAGAAGCACCCAGAATTTATTGAAAAAGTCATTTTTATACAAATTTGCCTCAAGTCCAATAATGCGGACTCCGACTTGGAGCTGGAAATTGTGCTTATTGTTGAAAGAATCAACAGTTTAACGACCGACTTTACCCTCTCTCAGCCAGTGGTGCTTCTCAACCAAGATATTGATTTCCAACAGTATCTAGCCTTGCTTAGTAATGCCGACACTTTTATCGTCTCCACCATGAGAGAAGGTATGAACTTGACCTGCCACGAGTTTATTGTCGCCACAAAACAGAACAAACCACCATTGATTTTGTCTGAATTTACTGGCTCAGCATCGATCTTCCAAAAGGGCGCATTGTTGGTCAACCCGTGGAATTTGAACCAAATATCTAACCAAATTTACAGCGCCTTGACAATGTCTGAAGACGAAAAGAAGGACCGCTGGGACCTGCTTTACAAAGTCTTGATCGAGAAGAACTGCTACAACTGGATCCACAATTCGTTAGACCAGATTCAGATTGCTTACACAAGGCAACAAGAAAGAAGAAAGACCAATCTGATCCAGTTGAATAGCAGCCAATTTGTCAAGATTTGCCGCGACTTAAAGTCCAAACACTCCAGCGGCAAAAAAGTCTTTATTTTGGACTTTGACTCGATTGCGGTGGGCGAACGGGACAGATTGCTTTCGGCCGCTATGGTCACCGATAGAAAGTTGTCAGTGATTTCCGAGTTGACTGCCGATCCAAGCAATGTTGTCTTCATCACGAGCTACATGAAGAAGAGTGACTTGGACTTGATGTATGGCCGTATCTCCAACATTGGCTTAATTAGTGAAAATGGCGGTTATATCAGATTGCCTAAATTGCAAATTGCCTCCAATGGTAACGTTCCTAACAACGCCCTTTGGATCTCCTTAGTCAATGACCAAGAATTGCTCTGGATGGATTCTGCCATGAAAGTGATAACATCCATGGTTGAAAGGTTGCCGGGCTCATACTTGGAAGTTGAAGAGTGTACCATCAGATTCCACACTGAGAAGAGCGACGATAAGGAAAGAGCCGCCGCCACCATTAGTGACTGTATTTCACATATCAATGAGATGTTTGAAGACAAGAACATCCATGCCACGGCTATTAAAGACATGGTGGTTATCCAGCAAATGGATTTGACCATCAAGGCCCTCTCTGTTATCATAAATTACATTGCTACAGGAACCATTAACTTGAACAAGTTCAAGCTTCTCAGTCCGTCCACCAACTCCTCTCCAATTTCTCAACCAGACCATGAGCTTTTCCCACCTTCCATCAACGCCTACAATGGGCCTGAAGACGCCCTTAATGTTGCCAGCGGTACGCCAAATAACCGCCACGACAACTTGATGTCTCCCGCTTCGACTGCCGTGCAACCTGCTGTCACCTCGCCGCAAAAGAACAATCTTGACCTTTTGATCTACATATCGCGTTCCAACCCAATCACCGAGCAGGTATTTGAGTATTGCAACAAGCTATCTGCCTCATACTCGTCGTCTACTCCAACATCCCCTAACTCCTCGGGGCTCGAAGGCAAGTTGCTGTGGGTGGCATCTAAGGACGGCAAGTCCATCAAGGTCGATAACGTGTTCACTGTTGTCGCGGGTCAGTGTGGCGACACTAATGCCAGCTCCCGAGTTGACGGTATGAACAAGTTGTTGAATATCTTGTCGAGCATATAATTTAAGTGAGGGTTCTAATTTTTGTAAATATTGTGATTGGAATCTCGATCTTGTCTTGGCTAATCGATTATCATTTTTTTAACTACGCATAATGCTTTTTTTTCTTTTGTGTATATGCTTTCATTATAAAATTAAATGACGTAAATAGAATTGTTATATTTATAAACACAACTATTTATCTTATTCTCATGTACTCTTAATAGACTACTTTAAGAGTTAAGTAAAAGTAACTGGACCTTCCAGCCATGTTGATTTTTTCACCAAGGAGGTGTACCCTGTGGGAACGGGACGCTCCCGAAGGCGCTGAATCGTCATGTTTGTTGTGCGCTGCGGTTCCCAACAAACGTTATGCTGCTATAGTGCACTGCGCCGCGAGACGAAATGAGATGGCTTGACGTTATGGACAGTTCGCTGTGCCCATTGTCTGATTTATGGTTGCTTGTACTATTGTATCCTTACTCAAGCAGTAATCGCTTGCTCAATCCGATAGTTTTGTTCTTGATGCCCTTTACGTCGCGAAATAAAAATTTGCATGCATTTTCTGAAGTCTGTTGAGGTTTTTGTGGGGTTGACTGAATTGGTGACGAAACATCGACAAAAATTATTTGACATTAACCTTTGAATAAAACATCTGAAGAACAGAAACTTCACATCCTGAGGCCGAAATCCGCAAACCGTGTCACGCTAAGGCATTGCATCAACGCAATAGACTCAACTCAATATTAGCAATTGTCGGAAACCAGGCTATTTGTCCAATACGCCTCAGGCCAAATTGATCCTTCGAAGAATACGGGCCCGTCTCCTAGAATGATTCTTGGCTCAATCCTCAATTACTTACTTAAAGGCAGTACCAGCACTCAAGCACTAAACGGCAGCGACGACTATGTCAGTATATCGTCTGATACCATCAAAATCAACAACAAGAGTCACTATCAGCTCCGGTATGAGCAAAAGCTTGAGCAACGAAGAAGAGTTAACGTGACGTACAATGAATGCGCCCGCCTGTTATCTGATCTTCCCGACAGAGTGTTAAACAGGATAACCGAATTTGTACCGCAAAATGATTTGAGAAGTTTGAGTCTCGTGTCGAAAAAGTTGCATAGCTTGGCGCAAGACAAATTGTTGAAGAAGATCATATTCAGAAAGTTTACCAATTTGCAGAGCTTATCAGGCAGTAATGCGCATAGTGATGGAGCGAATGATAATGACACAAAGTACTGGTACGTGGACTCCAATTACACGACAGTAGCAGGATGCGGGGGCAAGTACGACGTCTGTACCGTGAACAACGATATTCGTCTTCTCCAAAAATTGCAGTCTCTTCACAGCTTTATAGTGTCATCCGAGGATGAAATCTCAGGAAAGACAGAAGAAATTATCGTATATGACGAGCTACTCAATGTGTACGATCAAGAACACCGACTAGAACAAGCGTTCCAGTTAGTTTTCAACGTGGTGTCGCAGTTAATTAAGTTGAATTCTGAGTCTTTGAAAATTTTGAAAATTTTCAACAAACGGTTGAGAGTTATGATGTATGAGCAGATTCTATCGTCACCGGAGGACTTCAAGTTCCCCAAGTTGCAAAACTTGACAATCGACACGCTCTTACAGTTGAATGATTTATCCAACTACCCAGCAATGAAGTCATTGAGTATAAATGTCGAAAATGACAACTTGATGGGATACAACAAGGATCTCTCGCAATATTTCGACCCCCAGAGCCTCATCAAACTACACAACCTCGAAGAACTAATTATAATCGACGATGAAGACTCGTCTCTCCGGATCGTCAAGTTTATCAACGACATTCTTCAGTCCTTGGAGAGCACTAAGCAGATCCAAAAACTACAGCTTAAAAGCCTCAAGTTCAACCACTACCACGGCCTCAGCAACTACAACTCTGTCCCTAGAAACCTTGCTGCCAACATTCTCGAAGACTTGATAGACTTGTCTACAATACAGTCCCTAGAACTTATTGTAAACTGTGATGAAGGGCCCCAGTGCGAGTGCTTCGACACGTTTCTCCGCTCTCTTGCGCCGCAACTATCCAGCGTCACATCCATTGCCGTCATTGAAAAACTATACAATCACCAAACGCCCATTAAGAAGCACGAAGTCTACGAGGACTGGGACCTCAAGGTGTTTGCCTTTCTCAACGCGCTTCCGGACAAGACGCGTCTCACAGACCTCATGATCAAGAACGACCCGCCCTTGGATGGCAACATTGAGGACGGCCTTGAGGGCAACTACTTGAGGCGCCGCAAGTTATACGAGGCGACGCTCCCGGAATTTGCCAACTTGGAAAAACTCGTGCTTCCAAACATCTTGTCCTCCATCTGCGGCTACGAGCAGGTAGTGTCTGACTTGCTCTGGAACGGCTGCGAATGCGCCTTGTGTGCCCGCTACTTGCCATTGTTCGACACCTATCTCATGACGCACCAGTACTTTGACTACAACTTCATGAACTTCAAGGACATGATCTCGCCACGCATGTTCGGATTCTTCGCGGATGCGCTCGCGAAGCGAGTGCCCTTCTTTAGCAGTAAGGTCGATTTGAAGCCAGTGGGCCAGGGAGGGTCCCACACTCACAGGAACAAGAACAGCTACTACGATTTGTTAAAGGCGAAAAACGACATCTCCGCGCTCCCGCAGTTTGAAATCTTAAAATCGGTAGATACTATGGCGCCAAACCATGTCTCCTGGAACTTCCACGGGTACTCCAAGATCATCTGCCGCGACTACAAGAACGACAACGACGACGACTTCTACACCGAGGAGTTCGCGAAATTCATCCCGGATGATGCCGATACCGGCGCCTCTATCGAGCACGAAGGCAGCAACGAGCGTAAGGGGGCGCGCCACGGTAACTTGAACGGCTGCGACTACGACGAGTCCTGTTTCGATATCTTGGCCTTCTGCGTCCACCATTTCTTCCAGAATCGCTACCTTGGCTTCTTGTCCAAACATAACAAGAACCTCAGGTTAGCGGTCCTCAACGGGGTGTATTACTCTTTTGTAGACGAGGAGGGCGGTAAGAATAGGGGTAACAAAGATAAGGACAACGGTACTGAAATGAGCGGGATGGGTAAAAGTGAAGGTCTAAGGCCCCTTTGTATTTACGATTGAGATTTGGTGCGCTTTGTAGATTGAATATGTGCAATTAAATGAAATTGATGGGATGCTGTTATAAAAGCTTTCGTAAGCGGTTATAAGGTGTGTGTTGTAAGTGCTTCTAAAAGGACACAGACTACCCCCTACAAGTTGTTTCAACATTAAAAGAATAATAAATAATACAAATCTAATCACAAAAGCATAACAAAACGTGTCAATCACGAAAACGATAGTTTTAAACAAGAAATAAAAAGAAAAAATTGAACATCGTATAAAAGCAGAAAAAGGCTAACTTTTCAATTAATAATCATCATCATAGTCATCACCGCCATAGTCACAGCCATCATAACCGCCATCGTCATGGTCATAGCCATCGTCATGGCCGCCATTATGGCCACAGTCATTATCATAGCCGTAGTCATTGTGGCCATCATGATTATAACTGTTATAATCAAAGCCATGGTTGTTTACGTCGTTATGATCATAGTAATCGTCATTATGTCCAATTTCATGGTCAATTCCGCTGTCAGTCCCATTGTCTTTGGCATTAACGTCACCACTTTGATCGTGAGAATCGTAATCGTTATATGGATTGTTATCATCGTCCCTATGATCATCAGCGTCATTATGGGCATAGTTTTCGGCGTGACTATGGCCATAATTAATGCTATCGTCATTGCCATCATCGCTATAATCATAGGCAGTTTCATTGGCATTTTCCTCGTTTTCATCATCGTGGTGGACGTTGTCACGATCGTGGTCATCGTCAAGACCAACACCAGGATTATCGCTATAATCATCATCTTCGTTATTGTCTTCATCATTAAAGTCATTACCATAGCCATTTCCACCATCACCTCTTTAATAACCAACATCACCCCTATGTTCATCAGCGCCAGTATCATCATCGTCATCACCACCTTCATCATTATCACCACCTTCAGCATCATCGGTACCATCAGCTCCATCGCTTTCATCATTTTCATCATCGGAAAAACCGTACCAAGAGTCGCAATCACTATCATGGTCTGAATCTCCCAAAGAACTCGATGGAGCTGTCGGTTGCTAGTCGGAGTCAAACATACCGGCATACTGGTACTGCATCAGCAACTCTGAGTAGTGGGCCTTGCCACTTTGAAGACGCTCCTCCAACTCTTTGATTTCAGCGCGTAGCAACTCCTGGTTCTGTGGGGTCTCGTAGTCCAATGCCTCCCTTGTGTCTTGCAATTCCTCCTCGGTTTGCTGTATAAGACTTCCAACTCCAAGCATCTCAAATTTGATATCTTCACGGCCGCGATTCATGGCATCCAGTATGACTTGATCAAAATCACTATCACCTTCATCTTCATACTCAGTTGGAGAGACAGAATGATCCTCGTGGAGAGAATGAGTAATATCGCTTTCAGTGTTGATAGTATTATTATTACTCGTTTCGGGGGCACGGTTATTTGGAGAACTTTCTTCCTCCTCATCACTACTGCTATCAACGATGCGAGAACGTCTGCTTGTGCCGGTTGGGTTTCTTCTCCCATTAGTACCAGGCGGCCCCCGTCTAGGTCTCATTACTCTTCGGGTATCATCTCGCAGGTTCACAACATTGCCTTCGGCGAGGCTGGATGAGTCCCCTTCCTCCTCAAACAAGCCATGGTCACCTATCTCGCCAATCGAGCCATTATCAATAAAACTATCGTCACTGTCATAACTTTCAGAGTCGAAAAGATGCTCACGACGTAGACGACCAGCAGTATCTTCACTAGAGCCGCTAGTGGGAATTCCATAACCAGCATGGGCAGCAAGCTCGGAGTCGCGTCCAGTGCTCATCCCATAGTCATCATATTCATCGTCCGTGAACACCTCCTCACCATCTTCTAGCCAATCAGTGGTTCCGTTCATTCTTAAGTATGCCCCGCAACCTTCGCAGACATTGCCAGTAACTTCCCAATGACAAACGCTGCATCTTTCGATGCCGTCTTCGTTATCGATGACCGCATACTTAAAAAGACACTGGAAGAGCAGTTTCCTCGACTTGTCTTTTTCGTACTCCTTGCGGGCTTCTTTGTAAACATTGTTCAACTCAGGCGCTAAATTTTTGTCCAACTCTTTTGCTAGCTTGAGAACTAAATCCGAAATCGACTTGAGATTCAAGTTTAAATTTGGCGGTTCTTTGAACTGGACACGGCACATCGGACAGGTAGTGTTTTGTTTGAACCATTGCTTGAGACACCCATAGCATCCGCTATGACCGCAAGGACCGTTGAAAGGGTAGATCATCACTTCGTCACATATAACGCAGTTTACCTCGTCATACACTTTTCCAAGGAGCAGTTGAGTTTGCTCCATGGACTATATTTACAATACCGTTAGTACCAAAGTACTGTTTTTGAACAGGCTGCGTCAGTTACGGCTTTAAGCGCTATACCATAGAAAACTTACTGCTTTGTTAAGCAATCTCTTGATGTTTGTGTGAGCTGCAGCGCTCATGATGTTAGATTTTCTTTTGCCGCCCGACTTGTTTATCTTTTAAGAAAAGTTAGGGATGCCCTGAAATGAGAAAAAAAAACAAGGAAAAAGGTTACTACTGCACTATAAAGTTTGCAGTACAGCTTACTGTCACACACAGCTCAAAGAGAGTCTTGGAAGCACCTTATTGAGAGCGGAAGAGCCATGATAGCGCCAATGATAAGTGAAATCAGCCCTGGCGTTTCTGGAAAATAGAAGGATCGTCAAACAGAAGAGAAGGGAGCAGATTCAGAGGGTGCAATAAAAGGGTGTATTCCGTATAAATGGACCCCATGCGGATGTCACAATGAGAAATGTACACAATACCCTAAGCGCACATTAGTGTCTCGCGCAGGAAAATCGCAAATTCTGGAAATGTCATTGGTTGGAACAGAAAATATGGTGATTTTTTCGAGCAAAAAAAAGCGAAGCGAAAAAACATAGTGGGAAAACTAAAGAGAGTGAAAACGGCTATCTTGACCTACTGTTCCTTCGCCTTCCATCATCTATACCGTTATTTCGAAGATAGCATCCACACATTCGATTAGCATTCAAGTATGTTTTTTTGCGCTTAATGGAGTGATGCTGAGTGGTGCTACGCTAGATAATTCGCGAAAACATGTGAGCGCTATAGCATGCCCTGTATTTCGCTGACACCAACGTTTGAGAGTCATAGATCAAGGATCCATTACTAACGATGTCTGTTATTATAGAATGGCTGCCAAGAACAACGTTACCAACTTACAAAGATTGTACCAAAATTCCAGTAAACCATTGTGGTGGAGAGTATGTATATCTATCGATATCAGAAAAGTATAGAGTAATGTGGCTGTCCAAATGTTGTTTATTATCATTCAAGAAAACAAACAAAGCGCCAAGCATTCAAAAGACGAACAAAAAATGCACTGCTTTTAAAGTAGATATATTCAAGATTCAGGTAGTTGGCTGTTTGCATCGTGAAGCGTGAAAGAGGTTGCAGCACAAAACACGGGCTTTGATAAGAGTCAATTTACCGTGTCAAATAAATCTACATTGCAATTGTCAACAACTTTGAGACCAGGGTTGTTGCCAGCCCAATAACAATTATTAGTAAAGAGATGTTAATGGGCTTCCAGTATGTAATTGCATATGAAGGGAATCACTTCAACCTGAGGCCGTTAACCAATGTCTTCATTTTTTAAGCAATCAGCGGCCAATCGTCAACTTCATTATCATGCCGCCATCTTTCTGGTCATATACCTAAATTCTTGCCAGACAGCCACCAAGGACAGCTTCAAAAATAAAATAAAATAAAATAATAAAAAAAAATTGCTTTCTGCCCACTATACTAACTATCCTTCTCACTATAGCATCCAAGATCTGGTTTGTACCTCTACCCATTCTATGGTTTATTCGCAGTCTCCGTCGCTGTCCCATTGTACTACACCGGTAGAGCCATCCTCGGTATCAAGGACCCAAAGAGAAACTAAGCTGCCGTCGCATTTTGCTTAACTAATCTAGTTTTTATTGCCAAGCCTGCGCGTCTTGGTCATTTTCAAAAAACACATATATTCAATTATTCCGCTATGCCTAGATAAGAGAAAACAAGTGTCCTTAGGCGGATACATTGTCCTGAGCTCAGCAACATGTTACCAGCAAAATAAGATTGCGAGGCAAAAGAAAAATTATGTTACTCCAATAAACTTGATTTATTACTCGTTACTATTATTTTTATTAATAACATCATTATTATTATTACTATCTCCTGACATTGTTATACGTTTTACCATAATAAATCATCATTTGTCATTCTAAAAAGTTTAGTGGTGGGTGTTTGAGGAGAACCTACCTTAGGCCTTAGAGCCGCAATTATAGCTGATTGTCTGGCACCGGAAAAGCGTAAATTGTATATTATGTAGCTAGGTATACTGATTTTCCAAGTCCTGTTCATTATAATTCTAAGACCAAGCAATGAATAAGCGGTAATGGTTAGAATAGTCATCCGGTTTTCTATCATCTCATGGAATACTGTCCTACCGGAAAAGAATGTCGTGGGTTCAGCTCAATATTTGATAACAGTCTTTTGTTACATTTGGATTGTCTTTCTAAAAAGTTCACCTTGGCACGTAGACTACGTTAAGATATTAATAGTCTGTTTAAAACTCCATAGAAACTTTTCGAACATTACTATCAAAGAAACTGCTAATACACAATCATAATTCACAAACAAGATTCGCTACTAATACACTACTAATCTATAAAGGGCTACTCCTCCACGATCGAGAGATCGAGATCAGGAAAACACTTTCTCAAACTGTTCCGCAACGTCACATAGTGCCTGTAAAACAAGCTGCTCGGGTCCCCGGGGTTACCAGACACGTAGTACTTCTTAATAACAATCAAGATCTCCGCGACATAGAGAACGAAATCGTCCCGCGAGATGTTAACCAAAGAGACCGTCAGGCGTGCGAGCAACGCAGGGGCCTTGAGTATGTAGGCACGCAAGTCTGCACGCACGTCAAAGGGGATGAAGTGGGCATTGAAGTGGCGGGAATACTCGCACTTGAGATCCTCCAGAGAGGAGGAGGACGACGACGACAAAAGGTAGTGCTGGTCAAAGAGAGAGTGGTAGGTAGTGAAGAACTGATTGAGGAGGCGGATGAGGACGGTAATGGTGAAGAAGAGAGAGAAGTGGATCTGGTCCGAGAGGTACTCGAACTGCTCAGAGCTGTCAATGATACTGTTGGTGTTTGCCTTTGAGATGAAAGAGAGGATTTCATTGACGACCTTGAGGGCGTTAAAACACATCTTGCTGGCAAAGTGCGGTTCCATCTTCGCGAGGATCTTGTCGAGTGTCTCAAAGTTGTTGTGCTGCTGGAAAAGGGGAAATGAGTCGTCGTGGTTGTTACTAATAGTAGGATTATTGTTGTTGTTATTAATATTTGTGTTGCTGCCGTTATTGCCATTGCCATTCTCATTCTCATAGCTGCTGTCATTGCCGTTGTCATTCTCATAGCTGCTGTTTTCCTTGTCACTCCCGCTGTTGTTCTGTTCGCCATAGTTGAACTCCGTAAAGTATAGCTGAAAATTAATATGATAGACAACCAACAAACTGTAAAAGTTGTACAAGTACTCTAGCAACTGCGGGATGGGCTGGTCAATGAGATACTTCCAGGAAGCGTACCACTCTGCGAGCTTGTGCTCCACGAGCTTGAACTTGGAGGCGTCGGGGTCGTTGACGAAGAAGTCGTAGACAATGTCGCACAAGTAAACCTCGGCGGTCATCTTGCCGTCAAAGGTGCCAGCAAAGACAATGTCCAACTTGCTGCGGACCTTGTTGAGGCGGATGCGGTCGAGGGAACAGGTTCTTCCGCTGACGATGCAGTTGAACAAGTGAGTGATGAGGAGGTGGTCGTAGATGCGCATGTAGGTGAGCAAGTCATACTGGGCCGCAGCGTCTGGGATGGAAATGGAGGCGCTCACGAAAGATGGGTTGTAGTTGACAGAGGTGATGAAGTGGCCGAGGCCCAAGCCGGAGTAGAACCAAGGGTCGATAGTAAAGTCCAGCAAGGACAGCGACAAGGAGTAGCCGTAGATGGACAAGAGCGCCAATGTGGAGATAAATTTCAAGTCCAGGGCAGTGTTCCTTAAGACCTGCCGCGAAAGGCTCTGGCAAACCCTCTGAGGGAGCAACTTGTTGAGCTTCTTGCGCAATAGCTGGTTCTGGGAGCTGCGGAGAGCGAGGAGGCAACAGACGTCTAGCAAGAGAGGAGACTCCTTGCGGTACTCGCGGAGAAGCTCCTCGGTGATGGTGTTGGGGGCGAGAGAGATCCACTTGCCGTACTTGTCGCGGAAGATGTTCAACAATGAGAAGCATTCGGCGGTGGTGATGAAGCCAAGGGAGACAATGTCCTCTTCGACGAGGGTCACAGCGGGGTTCAACAAGCCGGCGACAGGAAAGGGCAAGAGCGAGTCCATGGGGCTCTCCTTGAGGACGTTGAAAGGGGAGGTCATGTAGGAGAGCGGCACCATTGTCAGCGGGGTGATGATCTTGTCCTCGAAAAGAGTGCCAGGCATGCTGCCGTGTTGGTCGCCGCGTTGGTACTGGCTGGCGGGGGCGTGCCAGGGGTCTTCCTTGGTGACATAGTTGCTACTGTCGCTGCTGTTATTGTTGATGCCGCTACTGTGCCCCACCCGGGCATACCCGTTATACTGGCGAGCATCCTGGAGGGCAGGAAACACTGGCATCTGCCGTATGGACGACGCAGTCTCGTTGGCCATGAGATACCGCGCAATCTTCTTCACGTCCTCGTGGATCTGTTGCAACCTTTGCGAGTCCAGGACCGGACGAGCCCCGCCGAACACAATGCCAGAGGCGTCAATGGAGTTGTTATTTGCGGCCTCGAAGCCGCGGATGTCTTCGACGGAGGCGAACCTGCCCCGGGCGACCAACTCCTCCTCAAAGCTACACACAATGCTGAGGGCCTTGCACCGCGAACAGGCGATGCCGGGAGAGGCAAAACAGCGGGTCTTCTTGCGGCGGCACGCGGCACACGCCTTGGGGGCCCGGGCGCCCTGGGCGGGGCCCTGGGAGCTGCTGGCCTTGGTGACTCTGTGGTCCATGGGTATTTCACACGCAGTAGCTTGGTAGGTTACTTGGGCTATGTTCGTATAGCTGGAGGCCACCAGGGGTTCTCTTCGCTGATGGCGGGCTGTCTGCCTGCTATCTGCTGCGCCGCTGCACTCTGGTCTTCCGTGCTGCCACTAGACGATGCTGCTGCTTGTGCTAGTTGCTCTCGTCAGTTGTACTTGCCAGTTGCACTTGCCAGTGGTATCAATTATACTGGTTGTATCAGTATGCTGTTGGGCGCCCGCGGAGGTGCCGCGGCATGACTGTTGCGGCGCCCTTATTCTCTATCCGCACTACGCTGACTCACCTTCTTTTCGTATGGGCGGCGGACAGTAGATAGAGGGCAGACTCGGGTCGTGATAGTAGATGGCAGACCGCCATCGTGAGATCTGGACACTTGAACACCCACCTACCGCAGGCCGTCCATGAAGAAGCTTCTCTCCGTCCAGTCACACGTCGTCCACGGGTACGTCGGTAACAAGGCCGCCACGTTCCCCCTCCAGCTCCGCGGCTGGGACGTCGACGCCCTTAACACCGTCCAGTTCTCGAATCATCCCGCCTACGGTGCCTTCCTGGGCACGCGCTACCCCTCCGACGAACTCCTCGCCATTTACCACCACATGGCCGCCGTCGCGCACGTCGCGCACACTGTGCTTCTCTCGGGCTACGTCACAGACGCGCCCACGTTGGACACCCTCGTTAGCATTGCCGAGCTCGCCCGCCAACAGAACCCGGATCTCCAGTGGTTCCTTGACCCCGTTCTCGGCGACAACGGCCGCATCTATGTCAACGAAGAGATGCTACCAAAGTACAGGCAGCTTCTTGCCGAGAAACACGTCTTCTTGGTCTCCCCGAACCACTTTGAGATGGAGCTCCTCACAGGCGTCAGGATCACCGGCCCCCGCTCCCTCGGCGACGCCCTTGCAAAGTTCCACGAACTCTATCCGAGAATCCTGAACGTCGTTGTCACCTCCGTGGACTTCTCGCCTCTGGAAAGGTTTTTTTCCAGCAGCGACAGCCTCGTCTGCGCCGCCTCCGCCCACGACGTCTACGCGTCGTCTGCACGGTCGTCCTACAGATTCATCTTCTTCGAGATACCCAAGATCAACGCCACCTTCTTTGGCTCCGGAGACTTGTTCCTTGCGCTCTTGGCGGACGCACACACCAAATACCAGCAGCAGGTGCCAAACAATAACTATTTCGTACTCGAGGAGGCTCTCAGCGAGGTTCTCACGGTGCTCAACCGGGTATTGCTTAGCTCGTACCGTTGGCAGGTCCAAAAGAACAAGGAGAACGGGGTGGAGGAAAGCACAGAAAAGGTCAAGGTGAACGACTTGCGCATAGTGCAGAGCAAGCAGGCGCTCTTGTCGGACGACAAGGAGTTCGATGCAGCATACTACACTCCCTTTGCCGGCACGCTAAAGAGATAACTGCTCCGCCGTCATTGAAGATTGCCAAATTATAGACTCTCTCGCATCTACCCATTTCCATGTTTGCCCCCATAGACTACTAGAATTGACATATCTGCGATATGTAGTCGTGCCACCTTGTGTATTACACGACACTTGTGTCATACTAGTTTTTTTCCTTCTTATTGAATGGTTTGTAGGGGTACGCTATTGTAGCGCTACGAACGCCGCCGCTAAAGATATTTCTGACTCCATCAGGAGCATTAAGGGTCCAATGAGCATAATGGATAAACTGTCTGACCCGGACATGGCTGGCAATCCTGCGTGCCT
Organism: Saccharomycopsis capsularis; assembly: GCA_031125595.1. NCBI lineage: Eukaryota > Fungi > Ascomycota > Saccharomycetes > Ascoideales > Saccharomycopsidaceae > Saccharomycopsis > Saccharomycopsis capsularis. Next base: position 129,299 of record JASTUX010000018.1, read on the forward strand.
GCGTGCTGTTACTGATTTAGGGAGATACTTTGCAAATTTATGCATCATGTTTTGATAATACCCAAATACAAAGCATAAAAACTAGCTACAATTGCCCGTTAGCAAAAAACAGTAGCAAGCTGTGACATGCATTGGTACGTACTCTATAATATTCTATTCACAGGACTTTGATCTTATTTAATACTCTAGTTCAATATTTTTTTATTAGACATGTCAGTAACAATTTCATCAATTTTTCGGTTGTAATTCTTTTAGTTCTTTATTTCTTTCAATCCTTTGTTTATTCCGATTCTTTGTTATTGCTTTTAATCCTTCGTTAATTCACTCTCTTTTCTTTGCTAATCTTTCTCGTTTCTCGTGCTTTGCATTCGCGCTCTCACTCATACCCCCTCTCCAACTCAACAAACCTCCGCAACACCTCCTGAACCTCTACCTTCTCCACCTCATTAGTCCTCAAATCTTTCAACGCCACCACGCCCTTCTCGACCTCCTCGTCCCCGACGGTGATCAAATAGTTGAACGACTTTCCATACGCGTCCTTGATCCGCTTGCCGAGCGGCTCCGCGCGGTCGTCCACCTCAATATTGAACTCGTGCATCGTGAGTGGCGCGAGCTTCGCAAACTTGTCATCCAGCCCACTGTCCTCCCCAATCACTCCCTCCGTTTGCGGATTGTCGTACCTCTGTTTGAACTCCTCTAAGGAAAGACAGTCCGCGCCATTACGTAGCAAGTACTGCTCGACGTAGCGCGCATACCAGCCGTGGCGGGCGCTGGAGACGGGGACAATCTTCGCCTGGTGAGGGTTCAACCAGAAGGGCCACTTGCCATTGTAATGGTCCATGAGGATCGCGAGGAAGCGCTCCACGGAACCGAAGATGGCGCGGTGGATGATGATGGGGGTCTTGGAGACAAACTGGGGAGGGCCGTCCTTACCGCTTGACTTGTCTGCAGAAGTAGCGCCGGCAGAGGCTGTTCTCTCGTCTACCTGGTAATTTAACTCAAAATTCTTTGGTAGCTGAAAGTCCAACTGGATCGTTGCAGCCTGATGGAACTTGTTAAAGCGATCGTGCAAGATGATATCGATCTTTGGCCCGTAGAACGCCCCGTCGCCCTCGTTGATCTCCCACGTTTTGGCTAGCTTGCCGCCTCCATTGCCGTCCGCCAAGGTTTCCGCATTCTTGTAGTGCTTGTTCAAGATGTCCACAAGGATCCCTTCGGCCCTCACCCAGTCCTTTTCCTCCCCAATAAACTGTCCGCCCTTGGGGCGCGTGCTCAACAAGATCTTGAAGTCGTCGAGACCAAACTTCAGGTACACCAACTCGATAAGCTTAAGGTTCTCGACAATCTCGCGCTCCAAGTGCTCGAAAGAGCAGAAGATGTGGCCATCGTCCTGATGGAACCGGCGCACTCTGGTCAATCCGGAAAGTGACCCCGAAGACTCGTTGCGGTGCAACGAGGAGAAGTCGCTGTACTTCACAGGGAGGTCGCTGTAGGTCTTAGGGAACTGCTTGTAGATGAGGCAGTGGCCCGGGCAGTTCATCGGCTTGAGGGCGTATGCCTCCATGTGGTCGTTGTTGCCGCTCTCGTTCTTAAGGCCGCCCTGGGAGCATCCATGGAGAGTGTTCTCGCTCAGCTCTGGCTCTGGCTCGCTTCCATCCTTCTTTCTGTATATTTTGAACATGTCCTCGTTGTAGTACTTCCAATGGTTGCTGATGTCGTACAAGTCCTTCTTGAACATCAACGGAGTGACGACCTCCTGGAACCCTAACTTTTTTGTCTCCTGAATCCTGATGAAGCTGATCAACTTGTTGAAGAGCTTGGCGCCGTTGGGGAGGAAGAAGATGGAGCCGGGGGAATAGCGGTGCGTCATGTAGAGCTGCTGCTTCGTGGCGATGCTATGGTTGTTAAGGGACAAGTTGCGGTCGATTGTGGAGGCATCGTGCTTGTTCTTCTTTTTGCTTTTACTGGGGGAGGGAAACTGGCCGGAAGGGTTGGACGACGCGTGCGATTGCGTGGTAATGGAGAAAGGCCTGGCGAAAGCCAAGGGGCTTACTGTGGGGCATGTTGTGAGGCCAGCTGTTTTGCGGAAGCGTAGAGCTCCTCTTCTGGCTGCTGAGAGCATGGTAATAGTATCGCGGTCTGAGCCTATATGTGTATATTTTATACTTTTGCGGGATATGGGCGGCTGTGCGTCGTATATACCTTCCTCCTTGCCTAGAATTGCTATTCCAAGATATGCCGCCTGTCTGGGTATCTCCTCCTTTCGCCTGGAGCTTCTCCTTCTTGATGTCCTCCTTTTGTTTCTTATGACAGACACTCGTCCCACTGTCTCCAGCACTACCACCAATCACCATATATCCTGAAGAGAGAGAGAAAGAGGAGGAAAAAAAGGCGTTGTACGGGGCGGGGCTGCACAACCGCTTGTTCAGCGAGTGTCGTTCTTAAGAAATTTTATCCTCCCTGGTGCCCTTCTTCCTTTCAGTGACTCACGGAGAGAGCTTCAACAAGAGAGAACTTGAAGAGAGCACGGCTCAATTGGGTACAAGCACAAGCGACAATAGACAATTCCCAGGCCGATAGCATAGAGTGACTCAATTGTGTGGCTAGTCTTTGATTGACGTTTTCCCTCACAGAGAACATCCCAACAGCCGGAAGAAAAAATTTTTTTTCTCTAAGATAGACGATTTCCATCCAAGGAGAGCACGCGTTGGTTGATTTGTCATGCCACCAAAGCACCACAAGAAACAAAAGGAGGACATCAAGAAGGAGAAGCTCCAGGCGGTAGTCCTCACGGACTCGTTCGAGACCAGGTTCATGCCCTTGACGGCAGTCACGCCGCGGTGCTTGCTCCCACTCGCGAACGTGCCATTGATCGAGTACACGCTCGAGTTCCTCGCGAACGCGGGGGTGGACGAAGTGTTCCTCATGTGCTCTGGAACCCACTCTGAGCAGATCCAGGGGTACTTGCGGGGCTCCAAATGGGCGTTGCCGTGGTCGCCGTTTAAGGTGCGCTGTATTGTGTCGCAAGAGGCGCGGTCGGTGGGCGACGTGATGCGGGACTTGGACACCAAGCAGGTGATCACCGAGGACTTTTTGTTGATTTCGGGGGACGTGGTTGCGAACTTGGACATTGAGCGGGCGATCAGACACCATAGAAGGATCAAGGAGACGGACAAGGACCACATCGTGACGATGATCATGACGGAGGCGTCCGCGACGCACCGCACGCGGTCCTACACCGACGACCCGGCGGTGTTCATCCTCAACGAGGCAAACAACAAGTGCTTGTACTACGAGAACATTCCGGCAGTGACGTCTGCTGCTGCTGTCGCCACCTCCGGTTCCGCCTTATCCAAGAAACAGAGGCTGCTCAGACGGGAGCACCGCGAGCTTGCCAGCATTTCAATCGACCCGGAGCTTTTGGAAAATGTGGACGACTTTGTGCTCAGAAACGATTTGATCGACTGCCACATTGACCTATGCTCGCCGATTGTCCCGGCCATTTACCAGGAGAACTTTGACTTCCAGCACTCCAGACGGGACTTCCTCAAGGGCATCTTGACGTTCGACTTGTTGAAGCGGTCCATTTACGTGTACGTGACGAGCGACTACGGCGCGCGCGCGGCGAACATAGACACGTACAGGTCCATATCGAAGGACATGGTGCAGAGATACATCTACCCAATCGTGCCGGAGCTGAACTTCTTGGAGCACCAGGCGTATCTGTGCGAGTCGAACCACATCTACAAGGACGCGAAGATTGTGTTAGCGCAGTCATGCAAGATCTTGTCGAACACCGTGATTGGCCACGACAGCTTTATCAACGACCACTCCGTGGTCAGCCACTCTGTGGTCGGGAATAATGTGATTATCGGAAACAATGTCGAAGTACGCAACTCGGTGGTGTTGGACAATGTGATCATTCGCGACGGCGCGCGGATTGTGGACTCCATCGTCGGGTTTCACGTGGAGATCAGAGACGGGGTCAGAGTGCTTGGTGGGTCGGTGGTTGGGTCCAACTGTGTGCTTGACAATGGCGTGGTGGTGGATGGCGTCAAGGTTATTGACCAGAAGATTGAAAAGCAGAGCGACGGGTTCTTCTCTTCTGACGAGGAGGAGGGAGAGGCGGGTTCCTCGCAGGAACAGTCCGAGGAAGCGCCGGTCAGAGACGCTGCGGTTGTGGGTGCTAACGGTGTCGGCTTTTTGTTCGACGAGGACGAGGACGGGGACGATGTTTCCGACGTGGTGTCCACCGACGACGCAAGCTCGCAGCACTCGGGCTCGCTTCTCTACAAGTTATCTGAGCTTGCGCTTTCGGACGCATCGTTCAGCTCGGTTGACTCTGACGACGAAGTGGCCTCGAGCCGGCGCCAGGCGCGCCACGGGCACAGACGGCACGACTCATCGAGCTTGCTGGTGGGCAAGAAGCAGCTGCACAGACGACACCTGTCGGCATCGCAAATGTCGCTCAACGACGAGGCGAACATTGACAGCAGCGCGAACCCAGAGAAGCGGCGTCTCCGGGACGAGCAGGAGTTTGACATTGAAGCGACAGCAACGCTTGTGCGGGCAATCGAGAATAACCACGATTTGGACACGGCGGTGCTCGAGCTCAACACATTGCGGATGAGCATGAATGTGACGTACGGACGGGTGAGACGGGCGACGATGCGGACGCTCGCGGGCAAGATCCAGAGCTACGTGGAGACGAACACGTTGAAGCTCGCGGAGGCAACGGCGAAAATCATGGGCCAGTGGGGGGTGTTGTTCAAACGGCAGGTGTTTGAGCTCGAGGACGCAGAGGACTTGTTGGCGGTGCTCCAGGAGACGGCGGAGCGGTACGCGGAGGGCGCCGTGAACGGAAAGCAGTTGCAGTTTCTCGTGATGAAGGCATTATACGACGAGGAGATTGTGGAGGAGGACGTAATTATGAAATGGTACGAGACGCACAAGGAGGCTGTCGACAACCGATACGTGGACCAGTTTGTGGAGTGGTTGAAGAGCGCCGAGGAGGAGAGCTCCGAGGAGGAAAGCGAGGATGACGACGACGATGAGTGAGCTGGCTATATATATATATATATATCGAATACGCATGTATTGGTGTCGCAACGCATGTCGTGATATCAAGTTATTCAACAACGGAGAGTTCTGGCATTGAGCGCAGCGCAAAGCCCATTTTAGAAAATATATTTTTGAATTTTCTTATCTTCAAAATAATAGCTGAATAAAAAAGTTATCAGCTTCTCTATGGTTATGAGAAAACCAATGAAAAGCCGCGTATGCTACAAGAATTGAAATTTTCACTTGTCCATTCCTCACTGTCCAAAGGGGCCTTTGAGCCTTAGAAATGGAACTTGAAACAGAAGAGAGCAGCGGCAGTCCTTTGGTTACCCGGATATTACCCAGCAAGAACGATCTCATGAGCACCTGCATGATGATACTCGCTTCATACCACATAGTCTCGCAGTTTCCCTACTATGTGCACTACGTGAAATTTATTCTTTCTCTGTATGCTGCTGCATGTTGAGGCATCATTGCGCATGCAGTTGCGACATTTCTGTGTCCCAGTGTGGCGGCGCCCGCGCGTCTCGCTTCCCTCGGGCGCATTCCGGCCAATGGCGGGCGCGAGGAAGCGTGGGTGCCGCTAGTGCGCCGGCGCCCGCCTCGGAGGAACCTGGTACCGGCCATCCGCCGGCGGGCAGAGCATGACCAGCTGCAGCCGGCCTCAACATATTTATTCTGTCCTTCATGGCCTGTGAACCCTTATAGGCCTTCCTTCTCTCTTGTGTTTTCTTCTTCTTCTTCTTCTTTTTCTCCTTTTGGCTGTACAACCCCTTCATATTCATACTCACATACCTATCATTCATCATGGCCTCGTTGAGAACCATCTCCAACCGCGCCTTGCGCGCCCAATTCTCCAAGCAAGCCGGCGTCTCGTCCTTGCTCACCAGAGCCTACTCCACCAAGGAAAAGACCTTGAAGGAGCGCTTCGCAGAAATCTACCCGGAAAAGGCGGAGTTTGTGAAGAAGTTCAAGAAGGAGCACGGAAAGACTGTCATTGGTGAGGTGCTCTTGGAGCAGGCCTACGGCGGCATGAGAGGCATCAAAGGCCTTGTCTGGGAAGGCTCCGTCCTCGACCCAGAAGAAGGCATCAGATTCAGAGGCAAGTCCATCCCTGAGGTCCAGAAGGAGTTACCAAAGGCCCCAGGCGGCCAGGAGCCGCTCCCAGAAGCGCTCTTCTGGCTTTTGTTGACCGGCGAGGTCCCTACCGAGGCCCAGACCAGGGCCTTTTCCGCCGACTTGGCCGCCAGAGCCACCTTGCCAAAGCACGTCGAGGAGTTGATTGACCGTTCCCCATCCAACTTGCACCCAATGGCCCAGTTTTCCATCGCCGTCAACGCCTTGGAAAGCGAGTCCGAGTTTGCCAAGGCTTACGCCAAGGGCGTCAGCAAGAAGGACTACTGGAGCTATACCTACGAGGACTCCATCAACTTGTTGGCCAAGTTGCCTAACATTGCCGCCAGAATCTACAGAAACGTCTTCAAGGACGGCAAACTCGCCCCAATCAACAAGGACCTTGACTACGGTGCCAACTTGGCCACCCTTTTAGGCTACGGCGACAACAAGGAGTTTGTCGAGTTGCTCAGATTGTACTTGACCATTCACTCCGACCACGAGGGTGGTAATGTCTCCGCCCACACCACCCACTTGGTCGGCTCCGCCTTGTCCTCTCCATTCTTGTCCTTTGCCGCTGGTCTCAACGGCTTGGCCGGTCCATTGCACGGCAGAGCTAACCAGGAAGTCCTCGAGTGGTTAGAGAAGTTGAACGCCGAGTTGGAGGGCAACATTACCAAGGAAACCATCGAAAAGTACTTGTGGGACACCTTGAATGCCGGCAGAGTGGTCCCAGGCTACGGTCACGCTGTCTTGAGAAAGACAGACCCTAGATACACTGCCCAAAGAGAGTTTGCCCTCAAGCACTTGCCAAACGACCACTTGTTCCATGTTGTCTCCACCGTCTACGAAGTTGCCCCAGGCGTCTTGACCAAGCACGGCAAGACCAAGAACCCATGGCCAAACGTTGACTCCCACTCCGGTGTCTTGTTGAAACACTATGGCTTGACCGAAGGTTCTTTCTACACTGTCTTGTTTGGTGTCGCCAGAGCCATTGGTGTCTTGCCACAGTTGATCATTGACAGAGCCTACGGCTTGCCAATCGAGAGACCAAAGTCCTTCTCTACCGAGAAGTACGTCCAGTTGGTCAACTCCAAGAAATAAGAGACCAAAACCTGATTGGGCCCTGCTTTTTTGGATTTGCATGTGTGTAAAGAAATGAACTATTTTGTGTTTTTTAAAAAAGAGAATTTTTTTTCTGTAGCCAATACGCATCCAAATGTTTTATTTTTTGCTGTAAAAAGTACAGAAAGAAGACAATAAATTGTGCAATAATGCTATTATACTATGGCTGGAAAGCAGAATGCATTCCAAATATACAGTCTCTTTTTATTTTTTAATTGCTTTTTCAGTAGCTTTTACTTTTCTCCTTCGGGGTTAATCAGTTGGGTCGGAGGACCCTGTTTTTCAATCGTGATCGGTAATATTGGTCGGTACTGGACCGCTGGCCGATCGCAATTGCGATCATTAATCAACTGCGATCTGACCCGCGGAAAGGCGTCCAGACAATTTTAGACAATTTTTGGGACATCGCCTGTATTGGCGGCGACTTTATGAATTTGGCACATTACAATATCAAAAAAAAAATGCTATTGCAAGCTCTACACAGCTTGGACTTTTCTTCCTTGCGCTTTTCTTTCTAGGCTAATTGCTTGTCGCTGTTTCCTGTGCCTGTTTAAGCAGCCTCGCCAGTGCGTGCAATGCTCCGAGAACCGTCACGGAAAAACCCTCGAGAGGCTCCCGACGGAAAAACCCGGCTCGGTACAAGGATACCGGATTTGCCGGACATGTTGATGTTTTTATCCGAAAACAGTGCAGTGCGGAGCGAAAATTTTCGAGGCCTGATATGTACCAATGGAGCGGGGCATTCAGATCAGTATTGAGCGCTAGACGTTCTTTCTACAAAGGTAGCATTGCGTGTGAGTGAAAAGATCTTGAGAGCATATCGTTTACTTGCAGAAACTGTAAAGGTGGATAGCGTCTTTGTCCACTGGACCAGGTCACCATGCCTTGGTTGTGTTGTTTTTGTTTTGCTGGAAAGAACAAGACTCATTGTGTGAATTACTTTGAAGATGAAGGCCGGGTCTTAAAAATACTAGTCTCTATTTCTTGCAACTGTGTTTCTCTGGGAACAAAAGAGGTGGAACTAGTTGGGCATGGGGCTACATCATCCAGACAAGTCTGATTGTTTAAATCTGAGATAGGCAGCCTTGACAGAACACGGCAGGATGTGTCTATCGTTTGACAAGGCCGAGTAACCAAGTAGCATGAGAAGAATTACATTAATAAATGCCTACTCCGGGAAATCTTTTACGGTGCTGCTACACTTTCACTTCACGGATGGAGTCTCTCATGGTGGAGCATAATGATACTGTATCAGGCCCGTTGTTGGATAACATATTGGCATATAGCCCTTAATGGATGAGGTGCAATATAGCTGTGGTGCGGTGCAGTGTAATGGGTTGAGGGGCCACCATGGAACTGAAAAGAGGATTATATTTTAACTTGCCTTCCGTGAGGATCTGCTTTGGTTGCAGAAGATAATTTGTAGTCCAGAACAGGCAATTAGGCAACTAGACAGTGTTGGAATGAGCCAAGGCGAAAAAATAGTGCAACAATAAAACACTTATACAGGGGAAAGGACGTCCGATAGATTATCATAGTGTACAACAAGCATTACTAAAAGTATAATGTATCATAAACGACATAAAGGACAGAAAGATATATAGCATCCACAATACCAATTATACTCACACACACGACAGTCAGCCAAACTTTAGCAGATGTAGCCTACACAGGATCTCAATGTATGACACAGTTATATTTGGATTCAACACCTTCACACAATCCCTCTGCAGGTCGTTTGCCATCCGTTTCCAACTGGCTTTGCCTTGACTTTAGTTTTCTCAACTTGCCAGAAATACTATTATCTGTCTTGCTATGCAAAAATAACCGGCTTTTTGAAAAATTGCTATACAGCTAATTGAGGCCCTTTGGCCAACATTTTAACGGACTTGGCTTATTTCCAAAAACAGCAGTAATAGGCTTTCTGTTGTTGTGACTGTCTCCTGGAGTTATGACAGGTCTCTGGACCGTTAAATGGAATATACCATGAGTATGGTCCATCCCCAGTGCTACCCTGTTCTGAATCAACGGTTGCGCTTAGCACTTTTGACGCTCCTCTGGAGAAAAATAATCAAAACAAACGACGAACAAACAAAAAAATATTCGGTGGAAAATAGTATTGTAGCGTACTAAAGCTTGAGGGGAGAACTAGACCGATTGTTTGAGTGATAGATCGTTAAAGTACTCGTTTAAGAAAGTTATCATCTATTTCTTGACTCGCTTTTTCTATCCACCTGTTAATTCATTGACTGATCAAGTCATAGTGGCCATTTGTCCTCATTTTCACAATCAATCAATTGAGCGATACCCTTCCCGTTGATTCTGAAAAGATTGGAGACTAATTTCAGTTCAAGCTTCTCAGAAAAAGATCTGAACATTCATAGTTTAGCCAAACGCAGTATATTATTATTCTAGAAGATGTCCCAAGTTTACCAGGCCAGTCGTTCTGACACTTTGTGTATGTGTTTATGAATCGAGATGTTAAGGTATCGTTTATCGTCAAGAGAGGCGGTTGGTTTGATTAGGATCATATTGTGCTCTCATTTTTTTTCTTGTTCATTTGTTTAACCATCACTGTTAGTGGAACCTTATGAATGGAGAAATTTGAAAAAAGAGGCAATGGAAACAAAGATTAAAGGCACATCATTTCATGTTCGCGCCGCTTCCAATTATACAACAACATCATCCACAAACTTTTCACCGTACCTGTCTGATAAACTATACCGTTGACATTTTCAAATCTGAATTAATGAATATTTTCCCAAAACATCATTACTAACTTTTTTTTCTTTCTAGTCCTTGGAGGTCAAAAAGTCAGTGGTGATGACATTAGAAACCAAAATGTCCTCGCCGCCTCCTCTGTCGCCAACGTGGTGAAATCCTCTTTGGGTCCGGTTGGTCTCGATAAGATGCTTGTTGACGATATCGGTGATGTCACCGTTACCAATGATGGTGCCACGATCTTGTCCTTATTGGATGTGCAGCACCCAGCTGGCAAGATCCTTGTCGAGTTGGCCCAGCAGCAGGACATGGAAGTCGGCGACGGCACTACCTCGGTGGTGATCATTGCCTCCGAATTGCTCAAAAAAGCCAACGAGCTCGTGAAGCACAAGATCCACCCTACCACCATCATCACTGGCTACAGATTAGCCCTTAGAGAGGCCATCAGATACATCAACGAGATGCTCAGTCAGCCAGTGGAAAACTTGGGCAAAGAGGCCCTTGTGAACATTGCCAAGACTTCCATGTCGTCCAAGATTATCGGCTCTGACTCTGAATTCTTCAGCAAGATGGTTGTTGACGCCATCTTGTCGGTCAAAACCACCAACAATCAGGGCGACATTAAGTACCCGGTCAAAGCGGTGAATGTTTTGAAAGCCCATGGTAAGTCTTCAACCGAGTCCATACTAGTGAACGGCTATGCCCTCAACTGTACCGTTGCCTCCCAGGCCATGCCTAAGAAGATCACCAACGCCAAGATTGCCGTGTTGGACCTCAATTTGCAAAAGGCCAAGATGGCCCTTGGTGTGCAAATTAACATTGAGGACCCAAACCAGTTGGAGGAAGTAAGAAAGAGAGAATATGGTATTATCATAGAAAAAATCCGCAAGATATTGAGTGCCGGTGCTAACGTTATATTGACTACCAAGGGTATCGATGACTTGTGTCTTAAGGAATTTGTCGAGGCCAAAGCCATAGCCGTAAGAAGATGCAAGAAGGAAGACTTGAAGAGAATTGCCAGAGCCACCGGCGCCACCCTCATCACCGACATGACCAATTTGGAAGGCGAAGAAACCTTTGAAACCTCGTCGTTGGGTCACGCTGCCGAGGTCGAACAAGTGAGAATTAGCGACGATGAGTGTATTTTGGTCAGAGGCACCTCTAAGCACTCCGCTTCCTCCATCATCTTGAGAGGCGCCAACGAATACTCCTTGGACGAGATGGAGAGATCCTTGCACGACTCCCTCTCCGTCGTCAAGAGAACTTTGGAGAGTGGCAACATTGTCCCTGGCGGTGGTGCCGTCGAGACTGCCTTGAACATCTACTTGGAGAACTTTGCCACCACCGTCGGCTCCCGCGAGCAGCTCGCCATTGCCGAGTTCGCCAATGCCTTGCTCGTCATCCCAAAGACCTTGGCTGTCAATGCCGCCAAGGACTCCTCCGAGCTCATTGCCAAGTTGAGATCTTACCACGCCAAGTCCCAGTCCTCACCACAGGACGACTTGAAAAGAAAGAACTACAAGAACTTTGGTCTCGACTTGATTAACGGCAAGATTGTCGATGAGACCCTCGCCGGCGTCATCGAGCCTACGATGAGCAAGATCAAGTCATTAAAATCGGCTCTCGAGGCTTGTATCGCCATCTTGAGAATCGATACCATGATCACCATTGACCCAGAACCACCAAAGGAGGATCCTCACGGTCATTAAAAAACGTGATGAAAAGATAACTTTCTCAATTTTTATTTCTCTTGTTACTCATTGCTAATAAATGTTTATATATATAAATCATAAATTGGCATTTTTTGTCAATGTAAGGAATAAAGCTTATCGTGAGACCGTTATAGTTTGCATGGCCCAGGCAAAATCGTCTCAGTCGCATATACGGTCCTAAAAAGGCTTGTTTTACAGGAAAAACGCTCTTTCAATAAGTGGTTGCGCTAACAATGAGAGAAACGCCTTTATTGACCTGTTCAATAGCTGCTTCCTTGATATTTTTGCCTGTTCTCTTCTTTCTGCGCAGATGCCTCCGTATACTTGTATGTTCCACCGTGCCGGTACCGCCCGAGTATGCAACGGTTGAGCGCGGCTGGCAAACACCAGGAAAAAAACGAGAGCAGCGAATAAATAATAACAAGCATGCTGAAATACTCTGAAAGAGTTTCAATAACTGTGACGCTTTCCATCACCTTTCATTATCCACTTGCTGTCTTTCGCCGTTTTCTAATCTTCTTCTCTTTATACTTCTAGTCATCCATACATTGGTTTTCAATATGGCTAATATGTTATCTGTGCTCAGGGACGCCATTGCTTCTGGTGTCCCAATGGAGCTTCTACATGATAACTCCATCACTGATGATATTGCAACCGCGAGCCACTTGGCCATTCATAAAAAATCCCAGGACGAGTCCCTTCTGGACAATAAAGACATATACGACCTCGACGAACAGACCAATTACACTATAGATACCAAGACGCTCCCTTTGAGAGCTATCTACAATGCCTGGTTACACAAAGACTCTTCCGTGGCCGACTACATATCGGCGTCCCAATTGAAAAAAATTGAGACAATAAATTTCAAGAATAAAAACGACTTGATCGGCTATTTGACGTCAAGAAAGTCCACCCTTGCAAACTTGAATGGGTCCAGTGACAGCAACGGTGCTGCTAGTGTCGCCGCAGCAGAGGTGAGTAAAGTCTCTGACAGAATTAGAGCTGACGTAACTGTGGGAAGCCAGGATATCACCAGTAGCGCTGGAGCCTTCCACAGTTCATCCCAGTTGGCCCAGCTTTCGGGCCCGCTGAACCCAGTGGAAGCTCCATTGCTTCACAACCCTTTGTTCCAAGGCGAAAAATTAATAAACTTTGAGTACTTGGTTAAAGACGCACAGATCAAGATTATTAATCATTTAAAATCAGAAATTAAAAGGTCTGCCACTCATGGCAGGGGCGGCGTGGCAAAACCAACTGCTACTTCATTACAAAGATCCAAAAACAAAAACGGTGGCAATCCAAACGAAAGACCAATTATTCTCTTGTCCCCATCTACCAGTGCCTTACTTCAAATGTCCAACGTCAAGGGATTCTTGGAAGCTGGTATTTTCAACGAGCCTACAGCCCAGTCATTGAACAATAACGCTTCGAATTTACTTATTGTGAAGAAAGATTTGCCAAATTTGGGCCCACAAAAATTTTTGATTGTCAATTCCACCGAGTTCTTCACCAAACCAGAATATTGGAACAGAGTGGTGGCGATTTTCACTACCGGTCAATCCTGGCAGTTCAAAAACTATCCAATCAAAGATCCTGAACGTTTGTTTCAAAAATATAAAGGTTTTAGTCTAAGTTATGACGGTGATATTATTAACAAAAACGTTGCAAGCTGGAACGTGGAAGTGATAAAGATTGACAGAAATAGAAGATTTAACGATAAAGAGATTTCCGCTTACTTTTGGGCAAGTTTAGAAAGATCAATGATTTTGAGAGGCCACAAAAGATAGAAGTGCTTAAGCAAATTTTCAGCACGAGCTCATTTTCATTTTCCTTTTTTGGTTAAGTTTTATTTTCTTTCTGTTTTCGTATGTCATTATTGAAAATACATGAATTGTACATTACATCTCAAATATAGCTAATTTTTTGTCTGAACCCATGAGTTAGTTGAAATCGCGTATCAAAGATCCAATAATGCCGATAAAAAATATAAAGGTTGTGATCATACATTGTATAATACACATTTTGGTAAATCTAGTATCCCCATAATTTAAATGTCTGGTCATCATTAATGTTGTTTCTCTTCAATATTGAGATAAATGTTTCAATTTTTATACTGTCACAAAACATTCTTGACAACGAGAACCTTTTGAATCCTGATATCACAGTAAGAAGCTGTAGAATTTTCTTTGAATATGTCTCGTTTTCTTGATTATTTGAGAGGACGTAAAGTGCAGCATCTAAAAAGAATTCCAAAAAGTCTGTTTCGATCCCAGCGATGCCAAATGCTAACTTGTATGTTTGTACTGGAAGGTCAATTATATATTTGTATGCTTGTGTTCTTTGAGCGCCGCTGTATTTTGTTATTGTGGTTAAAAAGTAGTGTGTTGGTACTTCAGGAAACTGTATTGCCATTTCAACATCTTCACTTTCATTAAAGGGTAAACTTTCGGAAACAGTTTTAGTGGCTTCCTCAGACGCACCGTCAACCTTGGAAGCGGTTGTGGGCACAGATGAATTCTCTTCTATTGATGACTTTTTGGCTTTGTTGTTTTCAAAAAGAAGCTCATTAAAATAGCTGTTGTCCTCGGTTTTGAGGCCATTTTTGAATTCATTATTGTCAATATCCATTGGCGAGTTAGCGCTAGTTTTACCATCAATAAGCGCCTGGAAAGTTTCTGGTAACTTATTAACTTCTTCAATATTTATGATCTGTAGAGCGCTTTTCTTATTTTTGGTACCTTTGTTAATTTTAGCGCTTACTAGCTTCAACCTTTGATTCAAACTATTTAATTCCTTTTTTATCAGCACATTGGAAGGATCAGTCTCTAACCCTTCGTTGAATGCTTTAATAGCCTGCAGTATTGCAGAAATATCATCTTCAGTAGCCAAATTGGTAACCGCCAAACCTTTACGATACAAAAGTTTAACCAAGGTTTTGTTGATGATGTCAGCACTTATCTCTTGATAGCTCTTTGTGCTGTGTCTCTCGCGACAAAGAGCAATACCTTTATTGGAATCTTCTAGTACTCTTTTCCAATCGTTAAGTTTAATAAAACATATCGATCTGTTTGAATATAGCACAGGGTTGGATGGGTCTAGTGCAATGGCATCACGGTACAACTTGGCGGCTTTTTTAAATTCGCCTCTCTTGAAAGACTCGTTACCTTTCTCTTTTAGCCTCGCAGACATATTGAATCTCAAGCTCCTTTAGATTTGATAATTAGGGGCCTGGCTTTGGCTTTAATCAAATGGATTGCGTATGTTGACGTTTAACTGTAGAAAGTATTTTTTTTGAAGAATAGCATCAAAACTGCCGATGCGATAGCTATGACCCAAAATCCATAATTTGAAAAATGAAAAAAAACAATTTTTTTAAACCACATCTGCAATCTCCGAAGCTGTCTTTATTCAATACAGACTTTACTTTAGGACTCCCTTCCTCTGTTATTTTTACCATAAAATGGTGTCTCAAGAATTCGCAGATGAATTAGATGCTATAGAGGCTATTTACCCTTCTTCCATAACTAGGCTAACTGACACAATCATTGAAATCATAATTCCAAACCAAGAAGAGTTTAAAGTCCGAATCTCATTTAATGACGAATATCCAGACACACCAACAGCCCCTAACATTGTGCTTGTCAGTTCAACAAGGAAGATTGACAAACACCGTGACGATGACCTTCAATTGTTCTTTCAAGACACCATGAATGACATTTTTGTCGGTGGGCAAGTTTGCCTCTTCGAATTTATGACAGAAATAGATCCAAAGTTAGCTGACTACAAAGAAGCCAACCCGGATGAAGACGAACAAAATTCTGAAGACGATGCTGTAGACTACAGTGTAACTGACGAAGACCTTGCCAAAAACTGGTCTGTTTCAGAGTCGATAACTGATAGGGGCTCTACATTTACAGCGTTTGCATGCACAATACATAACGACGATGATGTGGACGAGTATCTCTATCGGCTACGGTCAAACAGAAAGGTTGCCAAATCCCGTCACTCAATGTGTGCATGGAGAATAAAAAATCCTAACGGCACAATTATACAAGACTCAGACGATGATGGAGAGACCGCTGCTGGTAGCAGAATGTTGCACTTGATGACTCTAATGGATGTGTGGAACTGTCTTTTAGTGGACGTTCGTTGGTTTGGCGGTACGCATATTGGTCCAGATAGATTCAAGCATATAAATTCTACATCTAGAGATGCTTTGATTAAAGGAGGCTTTGCTCAAGTAGATACAAAAAAGAAATAAAATTTGAATGGAGTGGCAAATGTGAGAGTTTTCAGAACTCAAATGCATTATATAGATGACACAGTTAGAAAAGATTTTAAAGAATCAAAACACAATGGCGATTAAAAATGCAAAGCTAAAACTTAAATTCAAAATTTAATACATCAAATTTTGAATGGCTTCAGGGATATTAGAAAATAAGTCAAGTTTAAAAGCTTTCTCTAGAAAAAAGGGAACCATAAGAAGTAACAAAAAGAAGCCTAAAGTCATCAAAAATATTGTTAAATATACTGTCACTACAACCTTCTGCTTTCTTCTTTGCTTCGTCGTCAAGACATGTGGCCTGATCTGTTTGCTTGGCTTCAACCAGAAAAGCATCAAGGAATGCCACCTATTAATGCCTGGCACTAACAATATCGGTAGTTGAATAAACATTAAGAAGTGGCCTAACACAAAATCATTTGCAAACATACTCAACTCCATAGTCTTGCAGAAAAATTCCCTAAGCGGCTGAGTTATTATATGCCGGCCCAGACCTGACGTTAGCCAACCACCTGACCACCAAACTTTGTT
Source organism: Saccharomycopsis capsularis (assembly GCA_031125595.1). Classification (NCBI taxonomy): domain Eukaryota; kingdom Fungi; phylum Ascomycota; class Saccharomycetes; order Ascoideales; family Saccharomycopsidaceae; genus Saccharomycopsis; species Saccharomycopsis capsularis. The sequence continues at coordinate 145,844 of JASTUX010000018.1, forward strand.
AGCTGTGCCATGCTGGAGCTCTCTTGTAATCAATGCAGTAATCATGCTAAAGAAAAGATCCTCTATCATTATAGCAATTGAAAAGCCTAACATTGTTCGTGAAAAGTCCCATTGCTGAAGAAACCAAAAAATTTCAAAAAAAACAATGTGGTTAATCACCGAAAATCCATGGGCAATGAAAGCAACCACAGAGGGAAACTTCTCGCAGAAACAGCTAAATAATGGGCCGCAAGTAACAGATATGATAAACAAAATAATCAGCACCACCATATTCAATATAATAGGGCCGAACGCAACAATGAGGATACGCAATACGGCGTTAGATGGAAGGGAACTTTTGGGCTTTCTGTGCGAGTTCTCAAATGTAAATGCAGTTAATACAAATAACATAAGGAAAAATTTGGCTCCAATCTTGTACAAGAAAATGTTCATAAACGAAGGTTTTCTAAAACTTGAAGATAGCTTATCGCCTGGTCTGGAATGTAATTTCTTCTTTGAGCCAGTCATTTGTGTTCTTAGGTCTCTTGCATACCGTATCCAGGAGTCGTGTTTTCCATTACTATTTCCAGAAGACAGCCACATCAAAAACAATTTGTAGTCTAAGAAAAAGTCATTCCAGGAAAACTGGTTAGGATTATAGAGAAACGGGGAAAGACAAAGCCCTAAAATGGTTATCCAGAACCAAATAAGCGAAATGTTGAACATAACTCCAGAACAATATATTATCATGAGAGCAGAAAGCGCGCCAAAATATAAACTCTCAGGAGCAAACCTCGAGTAAATTACTGAAAAGGGAGCTCTTATTGTTGCGAACCCTCTTCCAGTTGCAATATATTTTGCTCCACCCACTGCCAAATCATTCACCAAAGACTGAGCATAGATTTTGCAAACGAAAACTTCGAAAAACGGAGAGAGCGATGCAAATTGTTTGCTTATCCTAGTAAATGCTTTCCAAATCCCTCTTTCTGTGAGCTCCTGGACGCACAATGGAACAAACGAGATCCCGAAAACAACAAATATCGATAAAATACATCTTTTCAACCATCCAATTATCGGAACCAAATTATAGCATCCGGTTGGCTTTCTAGGGTCAGTGTGTGGCCTGTGTTTGTCAAATTCGCAAAGTACGCTATTGTGCGATAATGACGCTAGATTCACCGCTACTAGTAATAATAACTTAACAGATAAAATGATAAACAAGTTGTTCAGATGGAATCCAGGATGGCCATAATAAAATGATAAGAATCTGTCCAAAGGTAACTGTGTTCCAAGGTAAAAGTACTCTCTTGAGAGCATTTGTTCCCCCATCCCCGCTCCAATTTTGGTAGTGAAATTCAAAATAGATCCAAATCCAAGATCTCTACCTTTTCCGCATTGCATGTACTCGCAATGTTTTATTCTACCTCCTCTCAACACGGCGTTCATCCCAGCATAAATGTCTTCATTTAGATGAAGCCCTTTTTGAGCCTTAGAAACCCCTCCTCTAGTTGTCATAAAAATTCCGTTTAAAAAATCAGGGTGACCGTAATGAAGCTTACCGCCAATTTGTGCCAAAGTTCTTGCAAAAAGGGTACCAAAAGTCTGCTCTTTACCTGCTGCAATATCTCCCAAAATTCCTATGTTTTCCGAAAAAATATATTCTCTAGTGCCAATAATTGCTATTGGATTTTGAAAATGATGGCTACTGTTGGCGTCATCCTTTGAGTATGCCAATGGGTGTACATTTTCCTCAAACTCTGCCAAAACATTTCTAATTTTAAGGCACTCTTCCAAGTAATTGTCTTGGTTCGCATCAACTAATTGTATGTACTCTCCTCGACAAAATATTAAAGAGTTGTTTTGATTATCGCTTTTACCGTCACCCAAAATTGGATCCCCCGAAAGCTTGATCCTATATTTAGGTACTCTTTTGCCAGTCTCATTGATCTCGCAGCTACCATCTACCAAAGATGAATAATAAGTAATTTTATTTGTTTCATGATTCAATTCTTTATCCAAATAAGCAATTTGCAACTCAGGATAAGCACGAAGCAAAAAATCTTTGTTCTCCTCTTCGTCGACGTTAAAATCAACCAGCCTTTGCATAGAAACAACTATCCTGAATTTTCTGAGAGCCATAATTGACGCTGACTCTAATTTTTTGGTCTCTGAACCGCCAAAATCCTCAAGGTTAGGATTTTCGATATCATATAATAGTTTTATGGCTCTCGAATAATTCATAAAACCTGAAATAGTTCTATACAGTGTTTGAGATCTTAAAGAAGCCCAAATTCTGGTTCTGAGTATATATTCAGGTGTCGCCGACTTGAATCCAACGCAGTAGTAAGGCAAATCGTTGTATTTTTCCTTTTCAGAATCAAGTGTTCCGGAAGATGAAGAACTCTCAATCTCTTCCGCTAGCATTTTGGTATCTTTGACAAAACACATCCACTCCAATGGATGGAGCTGCTTCAAGTATTCCAATAAAGTGACATGAGCATATTCGTCCTCTTCCCTGATTATCTCCTTTAAAGTTAAAGTAATTTTTTCACTATAATGAGGAATAAGCACTGAAAATGTAGGCATATTATCTATTGGACAAGGCTCTGGCATCGGAGTTGATAATGACTGTGCAAAAAAGGTTATCCGTCTTTGAGCTTCGGTTTGATGATCAAAAACTGAAGACTTGACAGATCTGTCCTCTTGCGAAACAAAAAAGCTGGGCTCGGTGAGTGACTCTACTTCATTGAGCTCTGAGTGTGCAGTCTGCTGATAAATTAGCTTTTGGACGTGCTCTAGTGATAATAAATGCTCACGGTACATTGAAATGATAATAGAATTCCAAATTTGAGAGACCACCAACTTCGGCTTCAAGTTCCTATCATAAGAATACACCACTTTGGAAAATATTCTTTTGGGAAGCCTCGAGAAAATGTTTCTCCATGGAGTCCAGATAGAAATGCCCATGTAAAACGAGCGGCAAACAGAAAACACTGTATTCCAAATAATATACCACAAATAGGTATCAAGAAAAAACAGTAACAAATCAGTGACGTACATGGTTGAGAGAATGAAGATTGGTTGGTACTGGCACACCAATCCTTTGAAAAATGCATCAGGAGTGCAGTTGTTAATTCTCATGATTGTCAGCTCCCGTATGGGATCTCGAATTGACAAAATTAGAAAAAAGTATGACTCTAGAAATTTTGCCAAAAACACGGCTATCCAAAGACCCCAAGATGAAAGGAGAGCTTTGCCTTTCAGTTTATGAACGGAAGCAGTAAAGACTTTGCTCGCTGCATATTTGTCATTTTTGTTCAAGTACGGGCCAAAAAGGCAGCCTAAAGGAGCAAACGAAAAGTAAACAACAGTCACTAGGCTAACAGTAAATTGTATAATGGCCAGAGCTAAGCCACCGCTGGACTTCCTGTTGATTGGGAGAATAAGCAAAATGAAAATTGATGGCAAAGTATTAAGCAAAAATATAAGCGTCAGCCACACAAACCTTTTTGTGAGGCTTTCAGCTCCTGGCCATCTTCGTGGAACAAACGCGAACTCACAAATGGTCGCAATAATATTTATCAAAGATGCAATAGATCCGGAAAGAGCCATTGCAGATAGTTGTGCTTGAGGAGTTGGTTGGGTATCAAGCTGAATTTGATAATTTTTGGTGTATAAAGTTGTAGAGTTGAATACAATGTAGTACCAAAAGACACAACAATGTATAATCCAAATTCTGTTGAAATTGACAATGGCATGACTCCAAGTTCTTGCTTCTTTGTATGTCTTATAAAACGCCTTGTCCCAGTTTATGTCGCTGAAATATTGGTATCTCTCGCTTGTTTTGATTTCCATAAATTTTTTCTTTTGGCTTTTTAAGGTCAACTTTTGTAAACCATTTCTGTACCAAAAAAGCTGATTCATATCATCATATCCAATAATACTTGAGTGCTCTTTCCCTTTGCGGATAAAGGACCCTTCCACAAGCTCGTAATTCTGACTTATGTAATAATCGTACAAGGGAGTAATTACGTGATCGAGAAAGCTACTCAGTGGAGCAGCGATAGGTTGGATCAAGTCAAGGGAGCTATAATGATCATTGCAACATTTGAAGATGAAGCATAAGCATTCCGGCATAAATCTGATATTATTTGCCTCACCCCAACAAAGAAGGTAAAGGGCAATTTGCGCAATACTTTCTTTAGGTGATAAATTATACATCTTAGATTTCCAAACTCTTTCGACTTCCTCGAATGAAAAAGACCTCTGCTCATTTTCAACACTATTCTCCCCACCCTCTTGTTTGAAAAAACCGGCAGTATCGTCAACATCTAGCTGTGCGGCAAAATACCATTTTTTGAAGTTTGAATTTTCACCGCTAATATAGTCAGCATGTAATGACTTAAGTGCCATCGCTGGGCTCATTCTAGAGGCTCTTGAATCTAGAAGTCGTAAAAGATAGTCAAACATATTCTTTGTGTTGTCCATTTGAAATCCAAAAATTTCTGTCAATGTAATGAAAGTTGATTCAATGTCTTCGCGGGATACTGGGACTTGGTCCTCTGGATTCCAACTGGGATAAGGATCATAGTAGTCTTCAAAAGTGTCATACACCCCTTTCTCGGCAAAAGTTTCACCCTTTACGCTGGGCTTGCTGCCATTATTGCTATATTCAAATCCATAATCTCTCCATCTACTAGATGTGATTTTCGGAGTTTTGAAACCACTAAAAAGTTGCGTTGTTTTTTCGGTAAGTGCCGAATTAGAGACATGATTAGTGTGCTTTGAGTCACCATAAGCTAAAATTAGTGGAAGTAAAATTAGTAAAAACATATTTCGCCGAATTAAGTTTTCAAGAATAAATTAACTAACAAACTTACATGCTGGGGCTGGGTACTCTGGAGAGTCCGTATAGGTAGTTGTTCCCGAGTTGGATAATGTGTCCTCTGGCTCATAATTTTCGTGGTCGTCCTCTGTATGTGTTTCACCTTCACTGCCGCCTGAAGGCGTTACTAGATACCTAGATCGGCTCATAGCTTTAAAAAAAATGATAACAAAGTTTCACGCAAATGCAGGCTTACCTTTAAGCCTCCAATCAAAACCTTGATGTAAGCGCGGGAAGATTAGGTAAAATAAGCACGTCTCGATTGAGCAAGAATCAGCCTGTCCAAATTTTGATATAACTTTGGCAACAGGTTAGAAGAATAGAAACAGCGGCAAGGCCATTTTTGGTTGGCCAAGCTATTAACACAAACTTGAACTAGGAGACTTTTGCATAGATACTTTTTGGATCATCTATTCGCGCATGCTTGCGGGCAAGTACTGCGCTATTAGTTACACAAAGGGAATATGCGCCGTGCATCACATTGATGTGGCAAGACATAGTTTTTATTGACAGCCTTCGGAGGTGATAGGAAACCTGCCTAAGCAGCAAAGATAGCTCAAGGCCAAAAAGAAAAGAATGGCATCATAAAATTAAAATCAATGCTAGCACTAATATCTATAGTATACTCGCACAACATGAGGTCTGATGTTGAACCTCAGATGTTAAATTTCTTCGACAAAATGCATGCCTGGCCGATTGTCACGAGGACACCCTCGGGTTTTATTTTGCATACAAAATAGGAAACAAAAAGTGAAAGAAAAAATTGTAATGTGAAAATTCAAGAGCTTACAATGTGATCTACTATCAGCCCTGCTGTGCTTGAATTGTTCACACTAAGAGCCATAGAAACAACAAGAACTAGTATCTAGCAAAGCTAAAATGTTGAAGCTTTGTTTGCAAAAGAGAGCTTTTTCAAGCGGTACTGCATCGCAGGCGGCTAGAAGAAAAATTGAAGTCCAGCTATTAAAGGATTTCGAAGGCTTGGGCAGAAGAGGTGAAATCATCAAAGTGTTACCTTCTAGAATGATAAACCAGCTACATCCAAATAACGGTGCTGCATTCATATTACCAGATCAACCACCAAAGATTCCCGTAGTTAAGAGAAATGCTGCTCAGAATATTGCTCCAAAGGCTATTAAAACTCCACAGCCATCTATTGATACCATCAAGAAGACACAGAAAACCACTGAAGTTAAGACGGAATCAGTTGAATCCAATACCTTGAAAGATCTTTCATTCGATATTGACTCATTGAAAATTGCAACTCCAGGTCAGAAGATGGGAGAGGTTTCTTCTGCTGAAAATGAAAACTATTTTAGATTTGACTCTCTACGTGAACTCCCAGAACTACTCAGATACACTCCTCGTACAGACAAAAGAGGATTTTTATCTATTCCAATAACTAAAGAAGACTTTGCTAAAAAATTGGCAGCCTTGACTGGTTACGAATTCAAAGATGAAGAGCTTTCTTTCACCTATGTTACGCAGGAACGCGCAAGTGTGCCAATTATAGATTTTGTTGGCTACTACGAAGTTACTATAAAGATAGGCTCTTACAAACCTGTTTTCAAAAAGACTGTCATTGCTAGTGACGTGTTCAAAGGTGACAACTTTCCAATCAAGCCAGAGACCAAATAAAAAGTTCTTTCATGGGCGTGACTTGTAAATATAGTTTTACGATATAATTTTTTCATATCTGTGTCTTTAAATTGTAGATCAGCACTCGAAGTTACTTTTATAGATTCAAATGAATAGGTAACCCATACAAATACAAACATTAATGGTTATACAAAGCGCCTAAATTAAGCCATAAAAATACAAAATATCAAACAATTACAAAAAATGAAGCTTCATCCCTTTCCATATGCTCAAATTCTATTAGTGTTGAGTAACAAGTCAATATTCTCATCCAAAAGTTCATCATTATAAAACTCAGATCTTCTTGCGTTTTCTTCAGTGTAACCTTCATCACCTGTTAAAATCTTTAAAGCCTTGGCGTGAGACTCTTGCCATTTATTTAGGAAATCCACAGGATCATCTGCTAACTTTCTGTAGAATTCGTATTTTGTCCTAGACTGGTTCAAAGCCTGAATGTCCAATGCGATTTTGTTATCCAAGTCCTTAATCAACGCATCATTTTTGAAGAAAATCTCCTTTTGCTTATTAAATTCAGCGCTGGTTTCGTCATCAACAACAGGCTTTCTAGTTTGGACACTAATGTCCAAGACTACGTCTCCCAAAGTTGATGTCTTTTCCGGAGTAATTTCGTAATCGATAGTTATTGGCTCCACAGGTTTCATAAACTTCCTAATCAAAACCAATAAGTCTGGGAAGGCTATCTGCTTGACGCCGAACACGGCTTCTAACTCGGAGTTGCAATTCACAAATCTCTTATTTTGCTTGTCTTGTAATTTATTTATTTGAATGTACTGCCACAAGGAGTATATGACATCACGCTCACTCAATTCTCCGCTGCCCAATAACAGGGCTAATGAATCATTGAGTCTGAACTTTGCAGGGTATTCTTTTGGCTGGATCGTTATTTTAGATTTTATTTTTTCGGAACCTTTTCTCTTAATATCCATTCCATCAAACGCCACATTGTTGCCCTGTGGACTCTCGTGCCATTCTATAATGCTCTGATTTGGAGTATTGGGAGTTATGGCTTCAAATTTGCCGTTGGAATCGAGGTCGATAGCAAGACCAGTTAAATAGTCGCTAAATTTCAAACGTTTCTCGGAATCAACAGGTTCAACATCATTTAATAGTCTGCCTTCAATTCTCAAAGTCCAGCTGGCTGGTGCATTCTCGTCTACTGGTTTGCCTTGACTTTTGGCGAGATCTTTTTGCCATTGCTGATTTTCCGCAGTATTATAAATGAATATTCTCAAGATTGACATGTTTTTGATTGACGATTGCATTGTGTCCTGCAAATCCATCCATTTTCTAGTAGCATAGACGTCTAAACGCTTCTCAGCATCCTGTAACTTTCTCAAAGACCCTATTTCTGGAAACAATTTATCAAGACTGTGAGGGAGAGTAGCATCTGTCGGCTTGAGGCTCACTACTGGTTGAGGGAGACCAGTACCAAGGGCAGCAGCTGGAGGCACCTGAGCTGAATTAGAAGGCATGTTGTACTAGTGGGTATGGTGATAGCCTCCTTGTTGAACGCGGTTAGGTCTAATTTGAAAGGACGAGAATAGATTTACTTAGTATAATCGTTCCTTGTAAACAACTTATGTTTTTTGCTATTCTTCTGTTTTTCGGTTTCTTGACAGTATACACCCGTGCACCATCAGCCGCGACGCAAACTAAGGCGCGTGTATCGCTTTTAGAAAAATCAAAAAGCTCTACAAAAAACGCGTCTGAAATTTACGACAAAAATCCAATTGCCCTTTTCACTTTCCAAGCGATAACCTAGGAAACTTTTACTACCACCAGTGCTTAAACATTACACATTGTATCTTAGTTGCTGGAAAAGTTTGCATTCAAAAAGCAATGGGCGTAGCTTTTGACGAAGGTTCAATTAAAAAGACAAAATCCGAAATGGCTGAGCTTCGAAGCACTGATGAGACCCAGGCTCCAACTGAAGAGCAGCAAACACTTACTACAGAACAAGAATACGAGCTCTGGAAGAAAAACTGCCATTATATGTATGACTTTGTCTACGAATTCAATCTCGGGTGGCCTTCATTAACTTGTCAATGGCTCCCTAATGCTAATGTTAACGATGAAAACAATAGCATATATGCAAGTCTCTTGGCAGGTACCAATACCTCCGGAAGCGAAGACGAACATGTTGTAATAGTCGGCGTCAATATCCCTAAATATGTCTCTAGCAAGTTTGACGCCATTGAAGCAGACACCGAGGACGCAAATGATACTGGCAACAAATTCCAAAGCAGAAATAGGATTCTCAGAAAGTTTGACCATTACGAATCTGAAGTCAATAGAAGCCGCTACATGCCTCAAAACCCATCTATCTTTGCCACGATATCTGGGGAAGGTACTGCCTATGTATACGCTAATGCCGAGGATAAGAAAGTTAACAGGGCCCCAGTGTTAACGTTGCAGTGTCACAAAGAGAATGGTTTTGGTTTAGACTGGAGCCCACATCAACAGGGAAAGCTACTCACGGCAGCCGATGACCGCACAATCTGCTTATGGGATGTAAATGCCAAGGCAATCAAAGTGAATCAACAAATAAAAAACAAAACCATTGAACCAGTGGGTATCTTGCATAGCCACTCAGATATAGTGAATGATGTCAAATGGCACAAGTTTAACGAAAATCTCTTTGGCTCAGTCTCTGATGACAAAAGCTTGTTAATTTTCGATACCAGAGACCTTGGCAAACCAGCATTGGTCAAGACCAATGTCCACAATGAGCCGGTGAATACATTGGCATTTTCCCCATTTTCCAAAAATTTACTTGCTACAGGCTCTTCTGACTCCACGGTTGGATTGTTTGACATTAGAAATCTCGACCACAAATTGCACTCAATGATGGGACACTCTGAGAAAGTCACTACCATGGAGTGGTCCCCACATACCGACGGATTCCTTGCTACAGGCTCAGAGGATCGCAGGGTGATAATATGGGATATATCGAAGATTGGAGAAGAGCAGAGTCAGGATGATGCTGACGACGGCGCTCCAGAACTTTTCATGATGCACGCTGGCCATACCGACTTCATCTCTGACTTGAGTTGGCATCCAGACGACACCTTTAAATGGCTTGTGGCTAGTACTGCTGACAACAATGTCATTCAGTTGTGGAAGCCTAACAAGAATCTTACGGATCCAGTTGATGGTTGGAAAACAGACGAAGTCTATGAGGACCTTGAGTAGGGATCTATGGGATTCTATATTCAAAAAAAAAGTAATATGTAACGATAGAATAAAGGTGAATATGTGTTTATTTATTGTTTAAGACAATTGATAAATAAGCAATTATAGACTGTTACAGTAGTTGAACCCATGTACTAGAGAGATTACTTAATACCTTAAAAGTGTGCAAAATGTTATCTAGATCTGCTCTTTATCGGTGCATGCATCGAAGCTTGTCAAACATTGAATACCGCTTTTGCCGAATTCATGAGAAACAAAGATTTTGGAACCGACAAAAATTCAATTTATTTCAAAAATATGTGAAATTATTTTATTTATTTTTTCTTTTCTTTGAATTCTTCTTTTTTGACAGCTGGCCTTCTGATTTTCTTTTCTCCCCACGATTTTCATTCTCATTCTTACTATCTGTGTTAAGGTCGCTATTGAGAAAGTTCTGCACTGACGGTATTCTTCCCTGCTGGATTGATTGAGCTTGCCCTTGTTCTGGTTTCTTGCTTTTCTTATTTTTTCTAGTCGGGGCCTTAGCCTGGCTATCATTTTTATTTGTGTTTGCAGTGATTCCACCTTGAGTTATTATGTTGCTGAGAAAATCATTTGATTCTGTCACGACCGCAGGCTTATCGTTGGCGTTCCGCTGACTTTTACCAAATTCAGCTCTTCTTTCAATTCTCGTTTCCGTTATCACATTTTCGATATTGCTTTCGTCATTGTCCTTGGCGCTTGGTTTCTTCTTTATTTCTCCAAATACTCTTCTTCCCACAACAACATTACCAAAATCACTTTCATCGTTTAAATCTCCATCTTCTTTTTCTTCATTTTCATTAGCTGATTTCTCATCTTCACTGACTTCGAAAAAGTCTTGCATGCCGCTGTACCCTATAGTTCTGAAAGAGGTATTGCTCGGCTTCGAATCTGGGGTTTCATTAATTTCTTGTTTCTTCTGTTTGAATTGCTCAACTTTCGAGGAGATCGACCATTGCGATGCATCCCTAACCTTTTGCTGTTTTACTTCTTCTTTTTGAATATCTTCCTTTTGGACTGCTTGACGCATAAATTTCATATTGAGGACCCTGCTGGAGACATTTGAGAGGCCTGACATTTTGTATAAAGTTGATAATCTCCTCTGAATGTAGTGCGTTGGCGCTTAGATTTTTTGGCTGCTTGCGCATAAAATGTTCAAGATATGCGAATAAATCGTGTTTATTGTCCAAAATTGATTAGAAGTGTTAATGTGTTGGTAAGTAGAACTTTGAATCTAACTTGTAGTAGCCATCCTTCATCTCTGAATTTTTTGATATAGATGGTTCATGTTAGAGCGTAAATTTATTTTTAGTTACCCTAGCATATGCATCCATAGCTTCCCGGGTAGCCCCTGGGCGCCAGTTTATTTGGATGTGCGCAGTATGTCGAATAATGCAGTTGTCTTCAGCCGTTTTCCTCCACTTTTTTCCCACAATTGGTTAAACTGCCCCAGAACGTGCAGATGTCAGAGTGGCATCCTAACAGCTTTAAGCTTCATAGCTCTAACCCCTTTCAAAGTCTCGAAACAAACTCTGCCGAGCCAAATCTTTCACATGAAAGTCTCAAAAATGGAATTTTATCTTGATAACTAGTCTCGTACATGCCAGTCTTCAAGACGCAATCAAAGTGCCCACAAAATAGTCAATAGTTGCTCGGTTCTTAGATCTACGTTTTTGCTAATTCCATTTTTCAGCTTTGCCTAGCCAAAAACGTAAATGAAATGCAGCGCTCAACCGAAAGTGGCTATCATTCTTATAGGTGGAAAGTACCCATTACCAACATTCTTGGGAACAAAAGTATGCTTGGGCAAAGGCCTACGATAACAGACAACTAAGCGCATAGTTGCTATGTCGCTGTGTGGGTTAGTTCCTAGTGTTGGCGAATACATTGTGTTAGCGTTTGTGGGGGAGGGGATAAGAAGGGTTAAAAGGACCAAGCACATGTATTATAAAGAACGTAGGGAATGGCACGGGCTTGTATCATTTTTAGAGTGACGTTTGAAATCCACATGGCAGCCCTGTCCTAGGTTGTGTCTGTAAGTGTAACCTGACGGCGCCTATTGCATGCCAAGGTGACGTGTTTTGCGCGCTCGTATGACTTCCGGCGGCAAAAATTGGCTTGATATGATTCGCTATGTCAGGTCTGCGCTGTCCGCATAGGTGTCAAATCAGCAAACGCTATAGTCGCGCTGTTAGTGGCAATGTGATAGAGGCCCCTGGCGGCAGGCCCTGAACATGGCTGTTGGCATGGGGCTCTGCTAGGAACAGTAGCTCAATGCGGTTCTGCAGTCATGGTCTTGCCATTGGCCTAGCAGAACAAAGTGTACAAAGTTAAGGCGCCCTGAAACAGCCAGCCAAAGATCTTCGTCCACACCGTTTATGGAGAAAAGACTGACAGCGCTGCTGACATAGGTGGAAACTCGTGACGTTTGCAGAGCCCGACGATCGCTGCTGGCTTGCGCATTGGCTATTATTAATCAGCGTCGTGCTGGCTTCCAGCAGTTTCCATAGGCTTCCATAGCAGCCCAGAAGCGCACAAACTCCGGCAATCTCCATAGGCAAGGCTGTCGCCCACCGGCTCCCTTACTCCATTCGACCCCACTATTTCCGAAAGCAAAGCTGTCGGGGCCAGCTGATGTCGCCGAAGCTGCGCGTTTCGGAAACACCGCTGGATGCTGCTTTCCGAAACTGCCAGCTTTCACGTGGTATTCTTATATCCCGCTTTCTGTGTACTAAGGCCAATTCCCACCATAAGCGTGCGGGCTGCTTCTGCCAGGAGCAACAAACGCCTACGGATAAAAAGCAGTTCATGTGATGAAGCGCCCCTAAGGGACGGGTATACTTGTGAGGAGACATTTCCGGCAGTGATTATCGGACGATCATAGCTTATCCGCGACAAATGTTAACGATTTTTTAAGACGGAGAACGAAACTAATAGACCGATAGGCCTTTGAAGCTCCGTGCGTTCCGAAGAGCTGGGCTGCGCAGAGGCCTGCAGGAGCTCATCTTGGGTGACTTTTTTTTTCTTACTAGCACTTCTCCTACGCGCTGCACCAACCTTGTTGGCACAACCCACTGCTTATAAGCTTTGCCATTTCCTGTTTTGAGCACACTTGAGTACACATATTTCTCTTGTGATTTTGGTGGCTGCTTTGTAATTGTCTCTTTTTTACTTCCTATATAGTGCTCCTGGCTGCTTTGGCGGTACCTACCCAATTGACCTTTTCTTTGTCTATTATATGCCTGTTTGATATCACCGATACAAACACAACACCCAGAAACAGCTTCCTCTATTTTCCGTGTCGCCACCCAAATTGACTAAGCGCCGGCATATATTCTCTTTATAGCAACCCCAATAATGAAATCACAATCTCTCGTGCCGCTTCTACTCTTAGGAGCTATTTTTGGCTCGACGCTTGCCGAAGAGCATCATGGTATGGAAATGAGTCAGAATAGTGAAGCTCCTTCGGTGGAAGCAGGTAGCAATTACTTCAATGAGTCCGAATTGGTACCGGTTCCTCACAGGTCGCATAGTCACCACGGCGTTCCTATCTTGCAAACAAACTTGTACCCAGAAGAACGTGCTTTCTGGGAAGCTTACAACACCACTACTTTTTTCAATGTCAAGGGCTCCAATAAAGGCGCTTTAAGCGCTCACGTCTCATTAACCGCCATATATGTCATATTCCTCTACCCAATTGCGTTAATGCTAAACAACGTTAACTCAAACTGGTATCTACCGGTTTTAACCCTCAACTTGGGTACTGTTCTCGGCGCCCTTTTCTCCTTGGCAATCTTTTCATCCTCGGTTCCTGACCTTTATCCAAAAAATGCGTACGGAAGAATGTCCTATATTTTGCTTTTTGCTATTATTGTCCATTATGTTAGTGCGGTCTTCACCTGCGCCCTGAAGTGGTTATCCAAAAACCCAGAGGAAGACCATAGTTTCGGTTTTATCCCTTTGAAGCACTATTCCCATCAACGCGGTAGCTCTAACATTAGCCCATCGTCCACTTTGTACGAATTTCATAGTGATTCCTCTTCTTCTGCTGAGGGCGGCAATCACAATGACAGAAATTCTTCGGACTTGCCGAGAGAATCAAGCTTTGCCAGAAACTCGGAAGCCACCTTGGCAAGAATTGACGAAGACTTTGAAGTTGAAAGCGACATTAACGAAGAGCCAAGCCAGGTTCGCTTCTCAGACAATTTGGAAATCGCTGAAACTGCTGGCTTGGTTGACTCTTCCTATGTTATGGAAAAGAAGAATTCATTCAAAACCGCTTCCGCCAAAAGAGATACTATTTATAATAAAGTTTTCCATAACAAGGTGCTTCAGGCCTGTTTGAAAAGATTTGGAAAGTTGTCTTCTCTCATTTTCATGTTGTTAAACTACCCTCTATTTGGCTACTTATTGGTTTACACGGGCGTTGGTATCTCCGTAGGTAACTTGATGGGCGAGGGCAAGAAAGTCTTTAATTTATTAGCTCATTTCATCAAAGGCGGTGTCTTCTTTGTTTTAGGATTGATTTCCTTGGCAAGATACTGTGGCTGCTGGGAAGAAGAAGGTTTAGCATGGAACGCCATCAAATTTAAGACCAGTGAAAAGCAACGTCATTCTTCGTGGCTTATTAGATATGGACCGAAAGGCTTGTTTACCATGGAGTTCATCGAAAGTTTCTTGATTTTCTTTTACGGTTCAACTAATGTCTTCTTGGAGCACTTGTCCAACCCAGGTGGCGAATGGGCCGCAAAGGATTTGCAGCACGTTTCTATTGCATTCATGTACATTGGCGGTGGTTTGTGTGGTTTGCTTACTGAAGTTTACTTGTCTCAGTGGAGATTCAGAAAGGTCATGGAATATTATGACAACAACAGACATCCAAATAAGCAAATTCAATACGCTTCCCCTGGTTTCTCCCCAAATCCTTTTCCAGCTTTTACCATCTTTTGGACTGGTATCTTGATGTCTCAACATGCCCAATCTTCTCCTGTTTCTACTGCTATCCATGAACAATGGGGCTATTTGCTTTCTTTTGGCGCTATCATTAGATGTTTTACCTACTTGCTTTGCATCTTTACCAAAGAATCCAAATATGAAGTAAGAAATTCTAAAGCTCACAAGCCACTGAGACCATTTACTGAGTTGTTAGTCTCTAGCGCATTGCTCGCTGGTGGTATGATTTTTATGGAAAGTACCGATCAAGCTGTTCAGGCCTTAGAATACAGAGGCTTAACTCCAATGTTCACCTTGAACGTGAGTATTGGCATTTGTGCCTTATTGATGGGTTGGGAAATGTCTTTGTTTTACTGGAGAGAATGGATGAAAAAAGACAAGTATTAAAATAGCATTTAAAGTTTTATGCCTAATGTTTTTTTATGTTTCGCTGGCATTGTTTGACACGACTATTATAGATTTTCTAAAGATTGTTGTGCTTTTGCAATTCTTGAAAAAACAAAAATCTTTGTTTGCATTTTTTTCTATGTTTTTTGTTTATGTTTTTTTGTCTACGTGTTACGTTTTATGCTTATCATTTGCTCATTTTAATTTCCAATCTAATCATTAATTTTTAATAACAATTCTCGATTTTATCTTTCTGTAGAACATTTATTTGAAAAAATAACAAATAAATAAAAAATGCTCGGAAAAAATATACGGTAAGAGCAAATGTACACCCCTGTGATTAAATGTTTGTCTAAGTACTTTCTTTTTGTTTCCTACTTCTCAGCGCAGCAGACAGCATCATGCAGATACTGGAATATTGGTTTCTGTATCGGAATAAACCCTTGCAAAGGACTTCTGAAGCGTTTATGGTCATTGGGGAAAAAGCCATCAGGTTACGAAGTTGTTTTTTCAAAATCCTGACGATCTTATTTAAGATCAGAACTTCCATGAAAAACTTTTTTGGTTTTATACCTGTTTATTGTTGTTGTTACCACCCATATCTGTCTCATTTTTTCAAGGCATCAATTTGAAAAGAACTAGGGCCCAAACAATCTTCCAATTGCACTTTCTTTGTTTGCAATCAATATGACTCTCGCTGTTGTTCCTAAAGCCGCTATTTTCGGATCTGCCCCTCAAATGGTGGCACTTGCCCTCGCTCGCCACTCAGCAGTGACCGCGCCAGCTTTCAAAAAATTCATGTCTACCTCTGCCTTCAAAGCAGCCCCAAACCAAACTCAAAATAGATCTTACTCTGGATTCAGAGCATTCATGGAGAGAGAAAAAGCTGAAGAGGCTGTTTTTATCCACAAGTATGAAAGCGCCCATATTAGAGAGTTTAAAGCAGACTTGGCGAGAATCAAGCAGCAAATTCGTGATTTGGAAGGCCGCATTGAGGACTACAAAAAAATGAAGAGACTAAACTAAAATAGCTTCTGCTCTTAAGTATAAGCCTTTAGCCACATTTGGCTTGCAAAGCTCTAGATTCTACAAGCTTCAGTGTTTTTCAGATTGATTTTCTTTCAATTTTTTACTTTTAATAACCTTGCATAACCAGATATCATGAGCGATTAGCTCGCATTCCTGGTTTTTAATCTTTCAATTCAATTTTTAACAGTTTATTGTTTTTTCTTCATTTTTATCTCTTGTTCTGTTCTATATTTTTGGGCTCCTTTATGGCGGTATTTGTGCATTGGTTCTTTTTAGGTTACTGGTTTTTTGATCCTTCTCATTATTTTTTGATCTTTCCTTTTAAATAGTTTACCTCCCTCTTGTACATAACCTGGATAACATTTAACTATATATAGTCTTGTATATTTATAACATCTTGTGAATAGGAACAAAATTGAATATCTTTTGTGATACTCTTTTGATCATCGTATAATTCAATGGTTGATTACCAATTATCATTGTGTACCTTGCGAAAACATTGCTAAGAAATGACCAGAAGGTCATTTCTGCTTGAGGAGAAGGGGCTACTGGATGGCGGCATGATGTTAGGAAGAAGTAAAAAAAATGCATTGAATAGTGTGGTTGTAAAACGTACAAAACAAAGAGGGATGAGGTATCGGATGTAAGAGTAACATATTTTTTTTTCTTTTTTCTCCTAAAACTCTAAAGTCTGTTCTTTGCTTTTCCAACTTTTCTTCCAAAACTGATTTCCCTGCACTAAGCTGGAATGCTCATCTGTTATAGATTAATTGTCCGAATGAGGATCCCTTGATTGGACTCAAGATCAAAGTATCCGTAATGTTAAGGGTGTGGTGTATTGTAGAGCTAAAGCAATATGATAGATAAAATGATAAGTCACACTAGTGTGACTTTTTCACCATCTCTTATTCCGTGCAGTTATCTCATTTAATCAACTTTTGACCGATGTTATTATCGACACGTTTTAGGGCAGGTTATTCCGTTTCGATAAATATTACCGAGAGACTATTACTATTTAATCTTACATCATTATAAATCGAGGCTCTGAAGGGCTACTGACTGTCACCAATGGTGCTCTGACTTCAACGTGCAAGCACCCATGCGAAACAGCTTAGCGTAGCTTAGCATGCATTAATTTCGGAAATAAAGGAAATAAAGAAAGGAAATAACAGAAATAATGAAAATAATACCCCGCAGATATAGCAACTAGACAAGAACCTTCCATATTAGTCAATTGTTAATATAATCATCAATTGAGAAGCTTGAGTATAAAAAGTGTAAAGAAGGGCCTTACCTCCAGAAAAGCTACTCAATTGGGCAGCATTCTATCCAATTCATCAATTCTTTCCAACAAATTTAAATTTCAAATTACCTTAGTTCCCAACAGCCTCTAAACAGACACAAAATATCTGCTAACCTCAAGATTAACAAAGAAGACCCACATTTCCAAACCTTAGGGGGCCCCAGTCTCAATATTTCCAGAATCATTATTGTTTGTATGAGCTACTTTTCCAAGAAATGGGCAGACTGGTGTACCGAAGACAAAGGCACAATAATGAGGGTTTTGTATAAGTATTATCAGTCTGGCGTCAAAATTTTTGGCACTGCAGATGTCTATTCCAACTGCTATTCTGAGATCTTATTAGCCAAGTTCATTAAGAAGTGCAAAATTTCAAGAGACAAAATCATCATTTTACCAACGGGTTCTTCCTTGTTGGATCAAAAGAGATAGATAAACCAAAGTATGAGAACTTTAACTCCAAAGTCTTGTCCAAAAAGCGCATCTTTAGTGCTATGAAAGCCTGAACCGAACGACTTGGCATCCATATTGACGTCTTGCAAATCCACAGATTGAACAAGGCCCCAAAAAAAGAAATCATGAGAGCATTGAACGATACCATTGAGCAAGGATACATCAGGTACATTAGTGCTTCTTCCATGAAATCAATCGAGTTTGCTAAGTTGCAAGCCATTGCCGAAAAGAACGGATAATTCAAATTCATTAGCATGCAAAATTATTATAACTTGTTACACCGCGAAGAAGAATCTGAGATGATCTCATTCTGTCAAAACAACTCTTTCGGACACCTCCAGTTCCACTAAGTTTCCATGGCCTTTCTGAGGCCGATGCAAAAATTACCATGAGGGTTGAGGAGCTTGCTAAGTAACATAGTGTCGGTATGGCTAGCATTGCTACTGCAAGGGCCTTGAATAAGAGTTACTATCCAATTATCGGTATAAACAACGTTGAAAGAGCTAAGAGGAGCACCATAAAGGCATTCGGCGTGAGGTTAACTGAAGAGGATATTAAACACTTTGAGGATCCACATATTCCAAAAAAGCCTTAACCTTAGTAAGCACTTATTGCTAACTGCTGGTATCGTACTCAGCATAGTTCCGAAATTGTTTTGATAGCATATTCCAATATAATGAATTTATTGTAGCATTTATGTTTGCTATTTGTGGTGTCATCTAATTTGGTTGACGTATAGGAATTCAAATTCAAAATCTCTAAATGTTTATGTTCAGCAGACTTTTCATCATCCAGTCAAAATATTGTGTATTTGGAAAGGGGCAATGAATTTATCATAAGGTTCCATCAGAGCTCATTCAACGCTGACATCAGAATCAGTGTTTTTTTCCACTTCAAAGATTTGAATACAAGTAATGTCTTTGCCATACTGTACGGTACATGTAATTTACGGACCGAAAAGGTTTATCGGCCTGCTATCTAATGCTTGTTCACTTCAACTCGGAGCTCGTTATAGCAAAAAAGGCTTTCTGCGGAGATAGAAAAATGCCAAGTCAATAGCAAAACTGTATGAATGACAAAAGTAAACAAAAACAGTGTGTTCCTTAAATTATTCATTTATCCCCATAGAGCGCAAGAATGTTTGTTGCAAAAATCCAATAATCAAGAGTTTATGCTAGCTTTTGGAAGGTATGGCTCTTCCAAGTACTTGATATCTTTCTCAGTTAATTTGAAGTCAAAAGCCTTTAGAATATCTTTGATTCTTTTCTCAGAGCTGATACCGACAATTGGGCAATGGCCTTTGGCAATAGCCCATGCAGTAGCAATGTTAGCCATACTGAAGCCGTACTTCTTCGAAAGCTCTTCGATTCTGTTGATGATGGTCTTATCAGCCTTACTCAAGTCATTCTTAGTGGTTTTCAGCCTGTCGGAATTTGACTTGGTGCCCAAAGGTCTGGCATGAAGTCCTCCATCCAATGGCGACCACGGGATACAGGTAACTTTACTAATACCGTTGTTGTGGCAAAATGGAATCATCTCACGCTCTTCTTCTCTGTTAAGCAAATTGTAATAGTTTTGCATACAGATGAACTTGCTCCATTTGTTTTCTTTGGCAATAAATTGCAACTCAGCAAACTCAACTGCCTTCATTGAGGAAGCTCCAATATATCTGGTGTAACCGGCCTCAACGGCATCATTCAAAGCTCTCATAATTTCCTTCTTTGGTGTGTCATCTAATCTGTGGATTTGGAGGACGTCCATATAAGTGCCAAGTCTCTCTGTCGAGGCTTTGACAGCATCAAAAATGTGTTTTCGGCCGGCTCAGCCCAAATGATGTCTTTGTCCATAGGGTTGCTCTTGAGTGGTTGTTACAGAAACTCGCTAGTGTTTATGTTATGCCTAGTTTATTTATTACGTGATAATACATAATGTCTGTTATCTCCTGGAAAGATGTACAATGAACCCTTTCGCACCCTGCAAGGCATTTTCCAGAAATACCACTAAATTTCTGTTAACAGATTTGCCATTATTTCTTGCTGACATGTAGGGAAATTGTTGAAGTTAAGGTTGGAACAAATATAGAATAACAAGCAAGCAGCTCAGATTACGGCTTTAAATACTTAAATCCAGTGTGTCACGAATATTTTTATTTCTACATGCATGTCAACAAGCTGCCTCAGAGAGGAAACGATATAGGGCACTACTAGAGACTTGGAAAACCTTTTGTTTAATGTACGTTGAACACAAAAAAGGACTCATATAAATGTTATTTTGAAAATGTAGGGCTATACCAGATTCAACTATGTCCTTTTGAAAATCCAGAAATATAGTAGCAAATATTTCAAAGAGGGAAAACCAAAAGCTGGGTGACTGCTTTGAGACGCCTGCGAACATATGCACCCCGGTTTTTCATAGCTCTTCAGCGTCGCTCACAAGAGCCACGTTCCAAAGCTTCCTATTAGCTATAAGTTAAGTGAGTGTTTCTCTGTTTATTAGCTACTAACAATTTCTTGGTTACTATTATATTTCTATGACCTGTCATAATCTCTTATTATAATTTCTTATGTTAAATGAAACATAGTTTCGCCAAGTGATTATCCCAATTACAGTTAGTGCCGATTTTGTTTTAATGTAAAATAAAATCTTAACATCTACGGAGGGGGGAGGGAGGTAAACCGAGAAAAGTACCCCTTGTGTTGCAGAAAACATTTATATTTCTAGCCTTCAAGATGTCGTGAACGTGAACAGTAAAACAAACCTTAAATAATACTTACAAAATGTTGACAAAAAGAAATGGTGAGAAATATGAGCTTGATGAATAATTGACTTGAGGATTATCTACTTCTAAGCCGAGATGGCAGCATAAATAAAAGATTTTTCTGATAAAAAAATAATACAAGACTGAGAAGAGATTCAACAAAAAATATAGACACATCTGTTTCGATAAAAGTAAAAAGCTATGAAAATACCCACAATTTTGGAATGGATATAATATTAATTGAAAAAGCATCATGCTGAAAGAACCAGCTCTCATTAAGCTAAATCTATTTTTTTGACTTCTTTTTGGCTGGGCCCGAATCGGAATCGGGCTCAGACTCAGATCCAGAAGCAGAAGCAGCAGAATCGTATTCCTCAGGAACATCATCGTCCGATACATCATCTTCGTTAAAGTCTTCATCTTCACTTTCCTCGTCACCAGAACCTGCAGCTGCATCATCATCATCATCGGCGCCGAGAGCAGAATTCAAAAGCGCCTTAGCTTCTTCTTCGTCATTCTTCACATTGATATCTTTATCGATCAAATAGTTCTCAATGAACTTCTGCTCGTCTCTGGCAATGTTGGCAAAATTGTGAGTGGCGCCGTTACGAAGGTTCACTTCCAAGTCAAAAGTTTTGGAAACTGTTGAAGACTGGCCAACTCTAGACATTTGCACAGATGAGACTTCCGAAAATGGAATATAAACGGTTGGTTTAATAACAAACAAGAACGATTTGTCCAAAAGGTACAAGTAACCTTCGGAGGCCTTCAAAGAACAAGACACGGCTGGCTGAGCGTGCTTGGATCTGAACATGCCAGGTATGGTAATTCTCTTATCGGTTAAACCCTTAAAGCACTGGCTGATCACAGTGTGGGTCTTCTCATCCTCATAGATTCGCTTTAATTTATTCTTGTATTTGTCTTCGTACTCTTCGTCTGAGATATTGAGTTCAACATCCAACAATTCTTCTCTTGGAAACTGCATAGTTAAGAATGAGTATCGGGTCTGACCTTGGGTAAGCGGTGGATCCACTTGAACCACTACTAAATGATGCACATCGTCTGGCTTCGGTAGCGAAAAAATTCTTTCAATTTGTCTGAATTGGACTTTGTTATCATAGGTTTTACCTCTCAATCTCAATGAGGAAGTGTACATGTCAATATCATAACGGCCTCTTGGAGTTAAGAAGAAAACATCTGAGAATGAAACAATGGCCTCACCAGAAACTTGTCCAAGGCTGGCTTTATCTTTCAATTGTTCGTAAAAGTATGTAGCAGCGTTTTGCTCTTCTTCCTCGTCATCATCTTCTTCTTCATCCTGATTTTCTTCACCTTCTTTGATTTCTTTTTCTTCTTTCTTCTTTTTCTTAGGTTCCCCATCTTCGCCTTTTACGGAAACAGTTCCTGGAACATAAAATCTCATTTCGACTAATTCGTCACCATCTTTCTCCTCATCGACGTCTGGCTTGAATTCCACCGCCACTTCGTTCTTACCAGTCAAATTAGTATTACTGATTTCTTGATAAGGTAATTCAAAATCTGGACGATTGTTGATATTGAAAACCAATTCACTTCTAGCCATGGTTGTAGTACCCCAGTTCCAACCTCTAAATATATGCTCTCTTTGTTCTAAATCAATATTAAAATTTCTCTTCAATTCGTTTTTCAACTGGTTGAAATACACTTGGTCGAAACCATCCAACATCACAACTTGGTTGTCTTTGGTCTGCAATCGAAGTTCCCATCCTTTAGAGGCGCGACTCCATTGAGCACTGACTATGTTTTGATATGGCAACAAGAACGGGGCCTTTTTGCCACCATCTTTTGTAGTTTGCGCCTTCCAGCCAAGACCAGAGTCAGCAATACGCAATCTTCCAGGGTTTTTAGATTGGTTGAGATAAATTCTTTCGAATTCCACGTTTACCATCTTAAATTTATTATATGATTCCACTTTTGCAAGATCCAACCTTTAAAGTTAGTTTTTAAATTCGATGATTCTTTATCGAGGTGGGCACTCTAAAAATCGGATTTTTGACAATAAAATCAAATGTCTGCTTGATTGTATAAGGAATTACTAGAAAAACCGTGGCTAAAAACAACAATTCGCCTCTCATTCGCTTTGGATTTGCCAGTTGCGACGCGTCTTTTTTCAGTTAACTAACTTCTTTTTTCTAAAGTCGCCGCGAAACTTCGTCCCTTAATTGCGGGTAAGTTATCTATGTGTCGTTTAGCAAAACATGGGTGGCATTTTGTATATACCAACCGGAAAGGAACTGAGTCTAGATGTAATCATACCCCGAAAATTTAGTTTTCGTACTATAACTATCCAGCCTTGTTTTACTGAACGAAACTTGCCAAACTATTTTCAACGAAGGTTCCGGACTTTTTCTCCGTTTGATACCTCCAAGATATAGGTAAAATGCACGTAAAATATATGTAAAACCTTTCGGGGTGTTTTGTCAGCCCTTTAACAATGTACATACATCTGCTCAATTCGCTATTAGACTAGTTATACAAACCGAAGAAGGCTAGCTTTAATAGAAAGCTCGGTTGCTACACAAAGTAACCCCAAAATGCTTGATATTCTATCAATTCCCTCAGCCATTAAGGGAAGACAAAGCTGATTGGAAGCCAACATGTAGGAAAATTTTGGGCAACCGTCAGCGAACATATGTATTCCCGACCGAGTATTTATCGCCTCTCGTCTCCTAAAGAATCTCTGTATGTGTGGTCGAGAGGAATTCAACACCGCCGTGTTGGCCTCTGCACTATTGCGTGTGCTCTCACAATAGTCAAGGCCGTGTGTGCAATCGATTCTGTCCTGGGACGACTTGCTGAGGCCGAGAACCTCGGGGCAATCCCGATAAATCTGAACAATAACCCTGTAGAGAAGGCTAAAGCCTTTTTTAAGCTACTCAGCATGTGATATGGTCCTTGCAAGTTTACCATTTTGTTAAGGATAGCCCTTGGAAAGCCTATAGTTCTTGATTGGTATTCTCATGGTGTGTAAATAGTGGACATTTAAACTGGCACTAAATACTGACAACTTATTATTTATATGAAAGGCGTCCTGACCCCAAACATCAGTTTGAGTGTGCCACCAGCTTCGATATGACCTATACACATCAGCGGACCAAGGCCAATCGACGTTTTGTCGGAATCGCTCGACAGCCGTGGTATCTGCGCTAAGGGATCTGTGAAATGAGAAAATCTAAGTCTTCGGCTTGGAGCCGTCAAGTGCTAAGCACGATATATCTGGGCATGTATTCACTACTGATTTCAATATCGTGAATGCAATGTCTTCGATGACTTTAGCAAAAAGCCCACTGTACTGGAACTGAAAACATTGACTTCAGGAGACTCGTTGACCGAAGGGAAGCGACACAAGACAGGGAAAGGGCTACACGCTGAAGGATACCAGTGTTGTAGTTCAGAGTAAGGTTAATTTGTTGTTATTTCTAAGGTTAAACGAGAGACTATATATAGAGCACGAATTCCAAGTTAATTTCCAACCAACTTGGTTCTTCGTATAGACACAACGGGAATTGTTCCCGATGGTGCGGCATTGTTCCTGATCTGTACCAGCCACGACAACCAGGAGATCTCTGCGCTTACCAGCGGAGGTTGCGGTGTTTAGAATAACGGTTGTAGCCGCTGTACACCAGCAGCCGAGCTGATGTTGCCACTGCAAGTATAGCGCGCAATTTCAAGGCCTCAAGCAATACTTATTTCTATATCTGCGTCAGGACCAATAGGGCTGAGTACGACTGATATTTCATTATGGGGAGAGACAGTCTATACAGGATGCAAAGGAACGATCTTTACCGTGTAAGCCTATCGGAAGGAGCTCACGCCTGAGACAGAGGCGTAGAGTATGAGGCCTGAGCAACAAAAGATTTGTATTTCTGGCTTGTTCCGAACATCAAAGATCAATGGGTTCCGGTCCTGGACTGAGGAGAAACAAACAGAAAAGAGACAGTTCTCCACTTGAGGAGGCCTAGTAGCTGGCCAATAATCTATTAGTGTTTTCAAGAGTTTAGCAAGCTTTGTCGATCTTGCCGTTTAGCCATACCTATGACTATAATGGGCTGTTGACCAACGAAGGAACAAGAATGCTGGAACAATAAGGTCGGCCTCCACGCTTCTGTGAAACATGCGTGACAGACAGTGTTGCATTACGACAATCGGGAATAATCTTTGGCGGCCCTGACATAGTCACGACGACTGGTCGGGCTGATAATGCCCCCGAAACCCCGAGGCCTCGAAAAGTGAATAGCTGTATTATAGAATTATCGTCCCGAGCAATCCGGATCCTGCTCCTTGGCGACCGCGAAACTATGCGCTAAAGCAACTCAATTTCCTGTGAAACCAAATACCAAAGAGCTCAAAAAACAATATACATAATAAGTATTTCCCTGTCTGGAATTTGGAATTTCCCACAGACAGAAGTCTTTTTTCTCGAGTCAACAAATCATATTTCACAATGCCTGTCCTTCCCTCTCTTGAAGGGACAACTTTCGATGCCGACATCCGAGACCGCCACTTGATCTACGACTACGCCGCAAAGGATGCTCAAGGCAACCCTGAAAAATGGCGCTACGAGATGTGGTTTTACAACGAAGACCGCATTGTCTACGCGATCCACGGAGGCCCAATGGCAGGCCGCAAGAACTTTCAGACAGCTACGTACCAATGCATTCGCCCTGGGGAGTTATGGCAATGCAACTGGCTTGAGGAGACTGGCACGATCTGCTCGCTAGTCTACGACATCCCCAATAAGCGGATCACAACTTTGCTCGGGTTTTCAAAGGGCCACTGGACAAAGAATAACGAAGCCCATGGAGACAAACGCAACCCCCAGGATTTCGCCCGCTGGAGGGAATTAGCAAAAGTGGGCACGTCTCAGGCAGATCGGGTACTTTTGAGCGAGCAAGCGAATATATTGGAGGATTTCAGAGGGTCTGGAGACTTGGAACCGATTAAAATGGAGTGGCCCACTTTATGAGATATGTTAGAGTGTTTTGTACAGATGAGTTTGTAAGTACGACACGTGGTTCGAACTAATTATCTACCATCAGTCTTTAACAATAAATGGATATTTCTAACTCGGTTGACACTTTCATTTGTAACTGTACTGACTACTGCGAAATAATCTAGGACTGGCTGATTTCCTTTGCATTCATAAAGCTTGACGACATACACAGTTTTAATCATGGATCTTTGCCATACCTCGGTGGATAAAACAATGGGTGCTTTAGTAACCGTAAATACAATACATTATATGTGTGTATCATTCACCCCGGTCCCACGCCGAGGCGATATGCGGGCTACCACAACTATATATCCGCGTATATACATATAGGGTGTATCGCTGCCTAGACGGACTTGGAGCCTCGCAGAGGTCTGCCATAGTCTAGTTGCAACCTGTATTCTTAGGCTGTCCTTATGATGCGCGGCTTCGAAACCGTTATGTTGTCTCGTGTATTTGGCTGGAAATGTGTTACCAATCCGGCAAAGGTGACGGCCGGTTTCAGATTCTTTTCATTCCTTCTCCCACACTGAATGGAACCGGTTACCGGTATGGAAGGTATACCTATATCGCATGGAAAGGCAATCTGAAAGATGGCCTGAAAGTTTGAAAGAAGATCAGGAAGAAGATCAGGAAAATGACCAGGAAGACGGACGTTTACGAGGAGAAATAAATATAGGACTAGAGAGACACCTTGCACAACGGTCGTGCAAGTTCTTGTTATGTGGGTTTGACTATCTAGCCATAATGAAGGGAAATTATTGTTAGGATGCAATCCCCTAATGATGGGGAATATGAACAAAGTATGTCCTGGACATCCAATCTAGTGCTATTCAGGGATAGTCTGGTTCTACTTTGCCGACTAAACGCTGTCTCTTCCTATATCCGCTCCTGAAGATATTTATATACCTCGACCTTCTATGTGCCGAGGGCTGCTGTGTTCTCGTCGCACGTGCAGCCATACGAAGAGCAAA
Organism: Saccharomycopsis capsularis; assembly: GCA_031125595.1. Lineage (NCBI taxonomy): Eukaryota > Fungi > Ascomycota > Saccharomycetes > Ascoideales > Saccharomycopsidaceae > Saccharomycopsis > Saccharomycopsis capsularis. Next base: position 172,463 of record JASTUX010000018.1, read on the forward strand.
CAAACATAAATATGCCTTCCTCCGATAAGCATGAAACGAGGTGCCTGGTCTTTTGTTGACAAACCATTTATTGCCTCTTTATAGTAGTCTTGTACTTTTTTGTTCGTTGAAACTTTTTACCTACACACGTATCATTAGCAATGTTCAATCAATTCAACCTTTTGAGATCTCTAACTCGTCCTTCAAGTGCGTCGTTCTTGGGACGCCTCAGCACGGGCTCACTTTTGTCTAAAAGGTCTTTGACCATGAATTCGCCATTTCTCAGAAACTTCGTGCAACAAAGAAGTGCGAAAGTCAAATCAATTGCCCTCAATCAGCCTGCTAGACATACTGCCTTTTCGAAGTTGGGCTTGCTCTTCGGTGCATCTTTGACGACAGGCGTTTATTTGTCATCCTCATCGATGATTAAGAACGATGCTCACTATTCTTCTAGGGCTCCAGTGGGCGTCTACCATGACCAACCTTTTGGCAAAGAAAATTTTCCTGAAAAAGCCCAAAGGGTTAAAAGAAAGTTGAACTATGGGGACTTGACTTACGGATCTATATTCGGTCTTGTGTTGGGCATAGTGATTGGTAAATTATCGTATGTTTTGGCGCTTATTTCATTCACTACATTTGTTTCTTTGGAATTTCTCGAAAATAGAGGTATAATTTCTGTTCCATGGAACGGTATAGTCAAAGTTGGCACCGAAAGATTGAATATTAAAACATTATTCTTCGACAATCCAAGCTTCAAAATTGCATTCTTTTTAAGTTTTGTCATTGCTGCATGGAACATCTAAGACCATTCAGCCATACTTGTATTATAATTGGCATCTTTAAATATTACAATCTCTTTTCCAGAATGGTTAAAATTTTAGTAAATTAAACGAAATAAAGACATTAGTGACATTAAAAGAAAAACCCTTCTATGTAAGTAAATTTAAAAGGTAAAAAGAAAGTGCAATGCAACTCCAATTCTTTTTCCTAAATTCTGAGGAAATGAGATACTATCAAACCCTGTCAGCTCAAAAGCATGCATGAAATAATACTTGGTCATTTTTTCAAAATAGTGACAACATCTTCATCCTGTAACACATGTGACAAACCAACATATTGAGGCTGGTGTTTCACACTGGCACCGAAAACCATGGCAGTTTTAAAATCATCAACCAAACTCTTGTGAATACTGTTACAAAAATCTCTGACTGTACATCTACCTGTTTTCAAGACAATTGGTTCGTCGAAATCAGGTAATTTACCCTTAGGCTTGGTATAAACACGCACCAACCGTAATCTATCCCACATCATTTCTAAAAGATCATCCAAGTTCCAACCTTGACCAGAAGAAATAGGAACTGCATTAGGGATCTTGTACATGAGCTCTAATTCTTCGATAGAGAAAGAGTCAATTTTGTTCAACACATATATGGCAGGAATGTATCTTCTGCTCTTGGCTTCGATGACATCAATTAAATCATCCACAGTGGCGTCGCATCTAAACTGAATATCAGCAGAGTTTAATCTATATTCGGACATAACAGCCTTGATTTCTTCTTTGGACAATCTGGTTAATGGGACGGTATTTGTAATGTTCACACCACCTCTTTCTTTTTTCTTCAACAAGATATCTGGAGGAGCCTTATTGATTTTAATTCCGCAACCCTCCAATTCATATTCAATTGACTGCTTGTGTTTTAAAGGTTTATTGACATCCAAAACAATGAATAGCAAGTCACAACTACGTGTAACTGCGAGCACCTGTTTACCTCTACCTTTACCATCTTTGGCACCCTCAATAATACCTGGCAAATCCAACATTTGGATCTTGGCACCTTTGTACTTGATGGTACCTGGAACAGTAGTCAAAGTAGTGAACTCATAACTGGCGGCCTCAGAATGGGTACCGGTAAGTTTTGAAAGAAGGGTGGATTTACCCACTGAAGGATATCCCACAAAGCCAACAGTGGCTGTACCGGTTCTTGCCACATCAAAACCTTCACCACCGCCTCCACCGCCTGTTGGAGTTAACAATTCACGCCTTAACTTGGCCAATTTACTCTTTAACTGGCCTAAATGATATTCAGTATTCTTGTTCTTTTGGGTCCTGGCCATCTCATCTTCGATGGACTTGATCTTATCAACAGTAGACATTTTGGGAATATGAAATAATGCTGCTCAGTCTCAATATGCTTTGAAGCGCGCTTTGAAGTAATAATAGGTCCTCACACAGGTCACGAAAGGTAGCAAATTAAGTACTTATTAGCAGCAAATTATGGTCGATTAAAATTATCTTTATGAAGAAAATGAAAAATCAGTCTATTTGCCTACTTATTTTATCGATGATGTCAAAAGTTCGACGGAAAAAGAAACAAAAAAAAAAAAATTTTTTTCTTCTCACGGTTTCTTCACTTCAAGAAGTGCTAAACGCATCTTAAAACAATACCATACCTAATAATCTGAAAAATTGCAAGGATTACCACGCATAAGTATAAAGATATTGCGAACTACGAGCGTGAATAGATATAATAAAACAAATACTTTAGAAAAAATCTATTTCTTTTTACCTTAGAAACTTAAGGTGAAATTTAATTTCCGTATTAAGTTATAATATAATCAAATGACAAAAGATGGCGAACAAGTTAGAATAAAGTTGAAAAAAGGTTGAAGAGAAGAGAACAAGATTTTAGTCTTGCCGAAACAAAGGTTTCAACAAAGAAATGATCAAAAAGAAAACAAATAGAAAGATTTAGCGATGATTAATTGAATAAAGTTAGAAAAGCGGTAAAGGGAGAAATCAATACCGATCACGCATAGATGGATTGGAAGTTGTTGGAATAATTACTCCTACTTCTTCCATGGTTTCATCAATCTCGTCAATGCTGAAAATTACGTCATCTTCAGCAGCTATAACCAAGTCAGGATAGCTGTTATTTGTCACAAATGAGCTTATTGATTGGTACGACATGCTTCTATGCAATTTTGGGTCAATGTATTCTGGGTTAACCAAAACTTGTGCAACATAATCTTTCTCCTGTGGAATAATACCGCTCTCAGAAATTGGCAAGATAATGTTGCCATCTTTATCAGAAGCAAATTTGATGCCTTTCTTTTGCTTATAGTATTTAAAGCCAACTAGAAAGACACCGATATAAACTGTGGCAGATATACCAGAAATACTTCCAATAAAGCTCAATTTTGGTTAGTAAATTTTTGAACCGGTTGAGAGTCAAAAGAACCAGCATCTGGAAGAGCCAAACCATTACTGCTTGCAGGTTGGTCATTGTTGGATGAACCAGAACTCGACTGCCCTGAGCTTGAGCTAGAGATAGCAGGTGCATCCAAACCAATCAAGGGAATACTGCTATCAATCAACTGAGCCAAAGCATTTTCGGTAGGATTAGTGTTGAAGTAAAAACTAGAGTAACTAGTCCGGATAGATTGGTTCAAAGCACTAACCCAGTCCTTAGGAAAATAAACCTCGGCAATGGTGACAATATAGTCCAAATTACTAGACTGGAAAGGCACCAACCGCTTGACCACAACAACATTTTCCTGGTTGTTAAAAACGTATGTCAACGTTTTCGGCAAGTACTGGAAATTTTGAGTAGAAGCCAAAGAGTGCTCGACAACAAATGGGTAGTTTAAGCCACTCTTGAATCCTACAATAATAAGGGTATAGTTTTTCTGAAGAGGAGTTTTGGTAGCAGGAGTGATTGTGTTAGGCAATTTTGGGGCAGATGAAGTGACGTGGGATTTAGTTCTTGAAGAAGTTGAAGAAGCCTCAATCGAAGTAGAGCCTGAATAGCTGTTGGAATATGATTCAGGGTTTTCACTGAGAGTAGCGGTTTGAAGAATTCTAGGGACCCAATTCGAAGCGTGGTGGCAAAACCACTGTAGTGATCCTCCGCAGAAACTGGAGAAGATTTGGATACTACAGAAGCAAGAGGCTCGGGAGCAGCTAACTGAGAAGCGGCTACAGTGGTAGCTATGTAGCTTTCAGAACTTGGAGAGAATATGACAATTGAACTGTACCTAGACTTTGGCTCGTTATTTGACGTGATTCCAGCCGCAGAGGCCTTGGTCTCTACTATAATGGAGCTAACCAGTGGCTCAGAACTGACTATGGATTCGGGACCAAACGTAGTTGAGCTAACGTATTGATGGTAGCTGGTAGCCTCAGTAATCTGAACATTAGCTGGTGTTTGGCTAGAAGCAGCCTGTGCCTGATTAGAAGTTTGTTCAGTAGCAGATTTTTCAACATAGCTTTCAGCCGAATTTTTTGCTTGAGAAGCTTGAGGTTGCGTCTCTAAGGTTATTTGACTCCAAGCGTTTTTTGAAGTAACCGAAACGGTAGCAGAAGCAGTAGCAGAAGAAAAGGCGTTAGCACCAGTAGCAATTCTGGCTTGTGCGCCAGTCGAAGAAGCCACGAAAGCAGTTCCTTCATTATAGCTAAGGTTTTCACTCTGGGCAGCAGTAGCCGGACTAACTTGGGAACTTATTTGTTGGACAAAAGAGCTGATTTTATTATTCCACCCAGAAGCGGCGTTGGAAGCGGCTTCGTCCATTGAGAAAGTGATAGCAGAAGGACCTTCTTTCCACAAAGAAGCAACATCGGAAGTATCTTCATTCCAGAACGGTGAAACGCTTTCTCCAAATTGACTAAAACTGCTCGATATATGGCTATCTGGATACCAGGATTTAGTATGGACCAAGCCATATGGCGCAATTGACTTTTGCCATTCAAAGCTTGAAGCTGTCTGTTGCCATGGATTATAACTGGTTGTTGCCAGCAATTTGTGCCTTCCATATTTGTCTGTATCATAGTCAGAAGTACCTATGTTGGCAGAACTGGCCGATGGGTTGTACCCACTACCATAAGATTTAGTTGCAGGCCAGCTGCGGGATCCGTCGCCGTTAGAAGATGTTGTGTAATAAGGCCAATGTCCATTTTCCGTAACTGAAGCGCTGCTGGCGGCATATGGATTATTCGAGCTCTCAGTAGCTTCAGACTGGTAGTAGCTTGTCGAGTAAGATAAACCCCAAAAGCTTGTAGAAATAGTACTGCTTGCAGGGATGCTAAAAGAAGCAGTCAGGGAAACGAATTCACCAGGAACAGAATAGTATTGATCGGTCGAAATATCTTGTTGCTCATTGTTATTTTGAGAGATGGAGAAAGTGCCTTTATGACCAACTCCGGGAAACAGGCTCAGTAGGTAAGTTGGTGAAGCTGTTGTAGTGGTAGTGTTTGAAACACCGAAAACATCACTTGATTTTGATGCTGTTTGGTGAAGCAATGCAAATGGATCGTACGTTGATGTACTTATAGAAGTTTCTGCCGAAGAGCTATCGGCGTTGGTGCTGCTTAAAATCGAGGAACTAGAAGTCTGCTGCCACAGGAAATGCAAAAAATTGTTGATGCTTGAAGTGGAAGTTTGAGCTTTACTTGAGACTGAGCTGTCCGTATTTGCGCTAATGGAGGGGCAACCTTGAGCAAATGCTGCAATACTGGAAGTAGCTGATGGGGGAGAGGAAGTAGAGCCAGAAGGGGCATAATTTTCCCGTGAGGAGAAAGTTTGTCCATTCCCTGTGTGCTAATGTTCTGATTGAGAAGAGGTGTGTGATGTTTCTGTGTATTGTTCGGAAGAGCTCATGAAAGCCACGGCAGGCTGTTGCAGACTGGTAAATATGTGTGTTTCCTGAGCTACTAGTTGGCACTTGGCTTTGAAAAGAGCTGAACAGGGTCGTGGCTTGCTCACTTGGTGCAGGAGCTCGAGAGAAGCCCGTTTGTTGGGAAGCTGTGGTTGGTTGTTGCTGCAGCTGCTGTTTTTGGAAAGTTGTAGTATGAGTCGTAGCGGGCTCTGAGGCTTGACTATTAGAAGAGACAGGCAGCTGAAATGTTTCCGCAGTAGCTCTTACCTGCGTTGCTATAGTTGAGTGCCCAGCAGTTGAAGATGTTCTTAGAGCTGCGCTCGCCGATATCAATGTGGCTGCCGCCACTAAGCCCGTCGAATGTTGAGTAGCACTGGTGGTCTCTGGCTTCTGTGAGCTAGACGTAATTGGTTGTTGGTCACTTATGGCAGTTTGTTGTTGTGGGAAGCTGCTACTGCTACCGGAAGCTGATGTTTGCTTAGTGCTAGTGGCTTCTTTATCAACAATGCTGGTGAAAGCAGACATTTCAAAGCTGCTGGTCTGCTGTTCAGTGATAGAACTGGTCCGCCGTTGAGTACTGGATATGGTCACTGGCTTAGTAGGAATTTGGTATATAGAAGTAGTGGCTGGGGCCTGAGAAGCGGTAACCTGCTCTACAGAAGAGAAAGAAATAGCCACCGATGCTTGAGTGCTGCTTGCGGTTCCCTGATTTTGAGAGCTAGCGGCCGCTTGCTGTGAAGTAATGGCCGCCTGAGTAGCCAATGAAGTCTCAGCAACACTTATGGATGTTTGTTGTTCAGAGGTGGCTTGTGCATTCTGAGTGGCACTTGCGGTTGCCTGCTGCTTGGATGAGGTTTGATCAGCAGAAGTTTGGGCTTCTTTATTGGTGCTTTCTGAGGCAGCTGCTGAGAGCGAGCAGAAAAAGAGAGAAAGAAGCATTAACCTGAGATTCATAATGTCAGATTTGTGCAGTTGACTTTTAAATGTCTCTCACTTTCTACCGAAGAAAAGATTGCTTTTCTACCTTGGGATTTCCAAAAACTCAAAACGAAATTATGGCAGTAATATGACGTTTGAAGTGAAGTAAGTGTGCATTTTAGAGCTACCTTGATCCAATTTATATTTTGTTAGCTTTTCTTTCAATGGTAACAGTTGGCAGGAAATCAGACAGACTTCGAGTCAAAAGGATAAAAAAGAAAACCCTAGATACAGCCCCAGTCGAAGATAGGGGGATATATATGGAACCACACAAAATCTGGATACAGCAGCCATAATGTTTAGCTGGTTTCGCAGCGGTCCTCTAACATTGGCATTGTGACATGCTCCGAAAGATGATACTCCTCTAGCATGCATGCGCACACGCGTAGACCATCATTGGCTAAGACTTTGCTCCTACATGATTGTACCGGTATATATGTACAATAAAAGTGCTTCCCTCTTCTCTAAACCGGCATGTGGCGCAAAGGAGGCAGTAAGGTTCAATGTTATTGCCCAAAACCGTTGTAGGGCAGTACGAAAACGGCCCTTTTTTTGGGTTTCTCGAGGGAAACAACGCAGCTGAAGGGCTAAAAGAACCACCAGGTTTCTCGCAACTTGCGAAAGCTACCAGACTACCTTCGAAGGGACTAGAAGACTAGCCAACCATGGACAAACTTTCTATTTATTTTGACCATGCCACTTGCTCATGATCGTAAATGCTGAGCTCGTATTACATTGAGTACGACCCATACGCCGCTCCACATACAATATGGTAATGCCTGAAACTGAACGTATGTGAAGAGGGAATTATGATAGGAGCGATGCTGTTTGATAACCGCTGGCCACTTTTGGAATTGTGCGCTTTCTGCATTTGCTGGATGCTCGTTGCCAAAGAGCCACCTCGGCTCCGCCTTCTACGCGTGATACATATCCTGTGCTTTTCACATATTTGGAGCGAAAGTTGGAATTTTGGTTTTGAAGGTAATTATGGCAATCTCCAATACATTGCACTGTTAAATCGGCTTTCCCGGTATTCAATTATCATCCATGTTAATTTTTGTACCTCTAGTTGTTCTTTGTTAGGAAATTGAACTGTTAGCAATCTGACTTCGTCAATTAAATAAATACCTTGGCATAATACTTATAGTGCCTTTTGTCTTACAAATAAACCCTGACCTTTGAAAAAGCGGTCTTTAGTCGTCTGTGTGCTTACTCACTTGTTGCTCTCTACCATTTTACCACCACTTCCAAGTGACACTGATTCAGATACCATGTTCTGGACAAATGCACCATGAGAGTTGTTTATTTTTTTGTTGGTAAATTTTCGTTGAGGCATTATAATTAGTTTCAGAAAACACAATATTTCATCTCAAATATATGCTCCGACTAGGCGAACAATTTTTCATCATGGAAAAATATTATACTCATTTTCCAGAAAGAAAAGCTGATTTTCGTATGTTATCTATGTCTTGGGTTTCCTAGAATAAAGTTTAACGGCACGACAAGTCCCCATATAAAAGAGCGCTTCGTAAACTACCCAGCTGATTAAAAAAAACATGGTTTTGCGCATTGGATTATGTCCTTTGACGATAGACCGATCAATCCGGCTGCCAGTTACCGTGCCTGAATGCGTCTGGCTCTTTACACTAACGCTCTACCACGCGCCTCGTAAAGGCTACTTGCATTGTTCATATTCCAGTTACCATGCAACTGTGTCTATTGTGACGCAGGTTTTCATTCCTTGACAATTGGGACAAAGGGTACTAGTTTGATTTCTTGTTTAGTTCTAGCGTATTTTGCTACTTATCCAGAACACTTAAGACCGAGAAGGGAGTTGCGAAAAATACAAAGTGAGCAATGCTTCCTTTAGAAGAGGGTTCTAGCCAGCAAGCCAGTCAGGAAATCGAGAAAAAATGGACTTTTCACATAAGAAGGCCAGATGGCGAAGGGGAGGATCTGGGATCTTGCCTTTCATGTGGGCCCTTCTTCCAGAACAATTGTTTTTTAGAAAACATATATCCGTAATGGGTCTTTATAAAATTACTTACGAGAACAGCTTGCAACAGAGGAACAATTCTTCTGGTTAAATGTAGCTTTACGAACGAGCATCAGCGTGTTCGTTTTGTTCGGGCTGTGAGTATTTTACAGTCATAAAATTATCTTGTCTATACTTGCAAATTGGCAACCAGAGGATTCTGTTTTTAATTTGCACCGTAGGGGAGCTAGAATGTTGGCCCGATGGCAAGGAGTGAGGCAACGGCCGTAGGATGAAGTTAGTGATGGCCCTTTGGCTTTCGGTGGTTGGAAGTATGGAACAAATTGGAGGTAGATATGGCTCGAAAGAACTTTCGCCGTAAGCGGTGGTGAGTACCACGGTGTGAATAATATTCTTCTACATTCGACTGTTTCGAGGCTATGATTAGTTATGGCGGCTAGTTACACCAAGGGCTACCATAGAGTTATTAGGTATCGGCTCTGTGCAGTTACTATGCCGTTTCAGTGTATTTTTTTGAGTGTCACCTCACTAGCAAGTTGAGACCCACCGAACAATGTTTTTTCCTATTGATTTTCCCCGATAGGAAACATCTAACGCCCAGCGTGTGTCAAATGAACAAACCGAACAATCTGAAACAAGGGTCCTAGCGTCTCTTGTTTTACATACCATAGCTTAATTTCTCGAGCTATGCCTACTGGAATACAATATCTTTCCAACATGGTGCTCAGAAAACATCTTTTTTCTATTGAGATTTCCATATAGTAAGTTCTTAAGTGGCGAATTGGTCCTGTAATTCGTAGACATTAAAAAAGTGATAAAGTAAAAAGTATAACAAAGCTGGGAGTTATCCATGTGTGTCCACTTTATATTCTCTCCTTCTTCTAACTACAGGCTGACTATTTGGAGTCACGGCAATAAAGTTTGCCATTATGTATCTGTATCTCCTGCCATCAGATAATCTATGGCCTTAGCGTGCTTTAGAAAGGATATTCTACAAAGAGTTTTGCAAGTATATTTTCAGAGGAATTGAAGAGAAAAATTCTCAATTTTTTGCAGTTTCCAGGATTGTTCGCTGTTCTTTTGTCAACTTCAACATTGGCAAATCTTCTCATAGGGCGTTTAACACTTGCCATTGGCCGAAAATGGGGCACCATTATCAAATTAAAGTATGATAATAGGATACCATAGAATCAGGCAAAATATAGTGAAAGTGGTCAGCTTGAGCTAAACAGAAAAACCTTTTTGTCTATAAAATTATACAGTTGAGGCTGTGACATGATACTTGCATCCATTAGAAGCTCTGCTAAACTGCCACTCGCGCATGAAGGTATTATGTACCTTCACTTCGACATAATTATCTTGTGCGACTGTGTCAAGAGTAGGATAGTGGAGTAACTTATAAACGAGGTAGCGGCTTTCTGACTTGAGTAGCTCAGAATGCTGCCAACACAGTGAGTTGAATAGTCTGTGACGAACAGCTCCATTACAAATCTTTTCAAGGCAGCTCGTGGTAACTCTCTGAGTAATTAAAAATAGCCAAGCAAGTGGGCATTATCCCTGATTAGTATTTTTGTTAAGCCTTCTTAAATTTCAAAAGTGGTGGAGTTTGGACGATTGCCACACAAAACATAAAGTTTGCTATCATTTATCAATTGGCAGGTAATGAAAAATTCTTAAGGAATAAAATTAAAAGACCTGGTTGCGGCGGCTTATGCTGAAGACAGCATCTTCATCTGCAAATGTACAAAATGGGTCACATAAAAGCGAGAAAGTTGTTTTTTAATACATGTTACACAGCTGCCTTTGTTGACAACTAACGAAGCCGTGTAATATAACAGTGGCCCATCCCGTTTAGCCGGTACCACTGTCCCACATTTGAGTTATCTCCACCGTTGAAAAATATCGAGGGCATTTAAATCAGACAAACCGTCGTAGTGTTATTTTTATTTGTGTCTTTCCAAAGCAGGCACAATGGTGGCCTTTTTTGTGAAAGAGAAAGAGAACATTTCTGAGCTAGAATGGAAAAGCTGAACACGCTACACAACTTCCACAGATAACTACGAACCAAGTCGACTAACAAATAGAAAGCCTTGTAGGGCGCTTATCATGAAAATTCCTTTTTTCCACAAAGCGAGCCTGATGTCGTAAAGAATAAACACGGAGAATTAGCCCTGGGCATCCTTCCGTCAACCTTATCGAAACCCCAGGATAATGACATTAGAGGGGAAACAGAACCTGGGGTTGCGGCGGCCGCTATGACATCCAAACACCGAGCGGCTGATTTGGCTTGTGCCATGATGGGATTTCTGGCAGGTGACGGTATTATTGACAGGTATGTGCTGCCAGATGCCGGTTTCGTAAGAATGTTTTGGCTGCTGTTTTGGCACCAAAGGAGAAGACCCCTAGCTTACGCTGGTAGGAAGCGCCGAGACAGGACAGCCGCACCAATCACGTTGCAGAGTAAAGCGCTAGGTTGCCCCACACTTGCAGCTTCTGGAAATCTGCTGCCTCCCGCCGAGTGCGTAATTATTCTAGACATCAAAAGGATGGGTCCATGGCAGCGTACGCTTTTTCTTTTAGTGTTCCTTCCACAGAGAAGTGCGCAAACTTTCCTGCTTGTGCTTTCACTTGCTGTGGATGCTGATTGTCGCGCGTATTGTTGTTCCTACCAGTAGAAAGAGGGACCGCGCTTTCCTGAAGGAGCACCAGTAGCGAGAAGAAAACCAAGAAACCACCAAGGAGATCGCACTCAGAGAAACAAGATGTGGAACAATCTTTCTTTTACAGGCATCTGGGTCTGTGTAACTTAGGGTGTGGGCACACAGAGGGAGCGCCGTAATGCCGACAGAGTGGCGGACTAAAGCAGCAGGCTACCTCCGCCTTCTCCAGGAGCGGTCACCGCCCACAGCACAATAGCAAAAAGGAAGGGCCAGGATGAGAGTGGAGCGGGGGAGGATTTCTACAACGAGTTGCGCATACAGGGGTATTTTGCTGAAGGACGACAATTCACTCACGTGCGCAGGGCTTTTCCCCCAATTTGCTGCGGGGTATCTTCTTTCCCTCGGGGCGGTGGACACCCGCTGATTGGCCCAGCACCTGCAGAGGTTGGGGTATGTTTGTGCTCCACCCTTCTACGGGGTCGCTCAACATGCTCCCAGCAAGATCGTCTGGCACCGGGCACCGGGCGCTGCCCGCTATGCTATAAAGGCTGCTATGATTCCTTCGTTGCCGTGGGAAGCTAAGAAAAGGTCTTTCTGGCTGTTGCACTAAACACTTTCTCATCTTCCCCTATATCGCCGCTTGTGCCCACAAGAGCACCTATATTTGCCAGTTTTTCCGTTGCCCTCATAAGCGCATCAACACACATACAGCATACACAACCACATGACTACCAACATGAGCTCTACAGACGAGGTGAGACAGCTTACCCCGGACATTGAAAAAACGCCTGTTGGCTACTCGGATCACGTCGACAAGGAAAACTTCCACAAGATCCACACGTCCTCTGATGGCTCTGCCGTCCACATGGGTCCTTACACGTTTCGCAAACAAGAGTTGATTAACACTTTTGGCGGTATTTTAAACCCTGGCATCCACGCCCCTCCTCCAAGAAGGATGGGCAACCCGGTGGCTATGGGTCTTTCCAGTTTCTCCCTTTGCGCCTTTGTCGTGTCCATGTGCCAGGTCCAGGCCAGAGGCGTCGTCAACCAAAGCATCATTATCGGCTCTTGTTTCTTTTATGGCGGTGTAATTGAGCTCATTTCTGGTGTCATGGCTTACATTCAGGACAACACCTTTGCCGGTACTGCATTGGGCTGTTTTGGGGGCTTTTGGCTATCATATGGCGCCATTTTGTGCAACGCGTTTGGCATTTCATCTGCGTACGAAACCACCGAAGAGTACAACAACGCTCTTGGCTTTTTCTTGTGTGGATGGGTCTTCTTTTCCTTTGTGCTCTGGATCTGCACCTTCAAGTCCACCTGGCCATTCTTTTTCCTCTTCTTTTTCATCTGGTTCTGGCTTTTGCTTCTTACCATTGGCAGCTTCATCGGCAACACCAATGTTGCTAAGGGCGGTGGTGTTATTGGCTTGCTAGCCTCCTTTACCGCCTTGTACTTGGTTTGGGCCGGTATTTCCAGCCCTGAAAACTCTTATGTGCTACCCCACGCATTCTACATGCCAAATGCCCCAAAGGTTGAGTAAGAGAATAGACCGTTTTGGCCTACTAAAATCTGCCTTTTGATAAAAATAATTCCTTTTCATTAAAAAAACTTTTCTTTATTATTAAAGAAACTCTCGCCTCCTTGGCAACCGTTTCATACAATTTTTTTCATTTTCCTTGTTATTATATGTTTCTTTTTGTTGCTGTCTCTGTTTTATCAGTATTTTTTTATTGCTTCCATACATACTTCAATATTGTTCTAGCCCTACAATACTCGGATGTCTTAATATTGCATTAGCTTGTTTGTTTGCTGCTCCAGCGCTTTTTTTTTTGTTAATGACTTGAACGACTTTTTTAACTGTTTTTGGATTTTGATCTGTATTGGCTGTTTGTGTCACAATATTGTAAAACATAGAAAATTCTTTCCTCTCATATTTAATGTTTAGCCATAGCTGGTGGTGAAAGCGTATCTCAATGTCAGCGCTTCGCTAACTTGATTCAAATAGTTGTCGTCGTACCACTATCGCCAAGAATCAACCAGGCCTTAAACCTCGTGATGGTGCCGCGGTTACGAGATCTGCTATTTTTCTCAGCGCCCTTTAGGTAACGCTCGGTTATTGCTATGGAGGCAGGACTTGTGTATTCTTAGAGACTTATTAGGCCTTGTATGCTTTGCCCATTCTGGCATTCTGGAATTAGGCTTTTTGGCTGCCAAGATTGAGAACGGTGACTCTTATACTGCAGAATGGCGACAGTTTAAGGATAGATAAATGATAAAGAGTGGTATTGAGACATAAGGTCCCGAAACTTTTGTTTGATGCTTATTACAGGAAAATCTCTTTCTCAGGTACCTCGATTTCAGCAAGTTTTTGGCTACTTAACAGTTTTATGGGCCATGAGGCCACGTACATTCGTGATACAAGAAACAGGCCCATCTTCTGATGTTGGTTGTGGTAGAGTTCGATGATGCCCATCTGTATTTGATCTCTTGAATGATAAGCAAGTTATTGCGAATAGTTTGAGGAGAAGCCAGTGCCCTTTTAATACTCTAAGCAAAATTTTTGAATTCTTCTACGTTAAGTAGTAGCATAAATTTCGTCTGAGGCCTCTATCTTACAATACTTATATACCCACTAAGTCCAGGAGGGTCAACTACTTGCAAAAAGGCAAAGAAATCAAGGCTAAAGTATTTGTGCAGATCACCGTCATCAGTAACGATCCTTTGCCAGAGTTGGGAGCACAAACTTACCTTGGCAACCAAGCACCTCTATCAGAAAAAGACTCAAAAAGAAAATCTCTACCTTACTTCCTGTCCTTCGAGTAGGCAATCACAAGCCACGTTCTGTCTTCTGTTTGGCTCTTATTGACATGTAAATTGCTGTCGTCAAGTGCTTTAAAGAGCTGTATGTATAACCGTAGTCTCCCATCAAAGGACCAAAAAAGCCCAAAACAGTTTCTTTGCCGCAAGAATAAATTTACACTTAGAGCGCTTTTAGGCTGCTGCTATGCATTTATGTAGTACTGACCACAAACTTTTAGCGGCGCACGGTCCGTTCTATACTAAAATTGTCACTATTTAATCCTCTTTTTCTGTATTTTGCTTCAAACTTTTTTGGCAAAAACCTCCGACATTTCCCGAAATGTATATGACACTCAATTCAAAGCAACATCACTCTCTATCTCTCACCCCAGTACCTTAATACCATAACTCCTTATCCCACACCCTTTATCACTCATCACAATATAAAACATCATCTCATGTTGAAAAACTTTTAGTCTCTTTCTTTGGATCTTTCTTTTTTTGGGAAAATATGCACATGCATGTTTCACATCAAGAAAAAGAACCGTTATGCCTTTTTATTGCTTGAGGTTGTTGCCAGCGTTAAGACTTTGTTCTCCTGCCGGGGAGCATTTTGCGAGGCCTTGCGATCGGTCGGTCCGAAACAGACGGACTCCTTGGAGGAGAAAGTAGCTGCACTCTGAGGGAGCGTGGACCTGGATTTCTAGAAGGGTACCAAGGGACTCCAAAAGTAGCCTGGCTGGCGGACAGATATTTCGCAACGCTTTCAGAATATGAGCTCCTGGAAAACAACAAATGTGGCTTGTTCCCATTCCGTATCCTTATTTATCTGGTTGAATGCCTTAATGATTGACTGTCAAGCCGCATTTTCGATGCCTGTTTTTCTCCCTTGTGTTACCCTTGAAAAGCTGCTGAAAAATAGCAAATCATGACAATCTTTGGACCTGGCATTCCACATTAAGCTCCCACAGACGGCCACTTACGCGTATACCACCCAGTTCCAGCTGGCCGCCCTAGCATGAAAGTGACCCTCCGCCTGTTGCCTTTCTGTATTCACAGAAAATTCCGGAACGAAACCGCGTCGTTGTGCGTTTTCGCCCCGACAATCGTGCGTCCTGTAGGCGGCAAAACGCACTTATGCAATGGCGCTCCAGTACTGCGGCTATATGGTTAAACCCTCCAAAATCCCAATTTGTTTTTACTAATCATTGATTGATTACTTAGTAACCCCCGGCCTACGAGGACAACTCGTGCTGCTCGTACTGCTCGTACTGCTCGTGCTGCGTGATACCCTCAAAAAGGGCACTGTATATAATAAATACGAGCAAATGCAGCTTTTAATGCGAGCTGTGGCCATCTGGCACTAGTATTAAGCAACACGGCATTTGCATTTAATGCTGATTTTCCTCGTCTAAGATGCTAGATTGTGTGAAGATATGCTTTTTC
This sequence comes from Saccharomycopsis capsularis, assembly GCA_031125595.1. Lineage (NCBI taxonomy): Eukaryota > Fungi > Ascomycota > Saccharomycetes > Ascoideales > Saccharomycopsidaceae > Saccharomycopsis > Saccharomycopsis capsularis. The sequence continues at coordinate 187,976 of JASTUX010000018.1, forward strand.
GTGTTTCGTTGTTTTAATTTGTTGGGTTATGTTGGGTTATGTTGGATTAAGCTTGCTTTTTTTTTGGATGTTCGGGTGATTGTGGTTTGGTGTAGCAACCAATGACGTTCGGTCGGGTTTGTTTTATGGTTGCCGGAGGAGCTGCTTGCAGGCCGTTTGCGAGGGATGCAGATTGGATGGGCGCGGCGTTTTTTTTGCTGTTATTAGCTTGTTCCATGAATGCCATGATACTGTGTTGTTGTACAAGGATTTTTTCCTGTTCTGGCTCTTTTCAAAGGATCGCTTCAGAACGAGAAGTATTTGTTATGGTGACCGATATTTTCTGAGAAAAAATTTGCGAAAGAAATAAAAAGGCAAAGAAAAATGTAAGTTGATTTTGTTAATGCCGTGCTGGGACAGGTGTTAACAGTTCGTAAACAGCCTTTTTGGTAAAAAAAAATAATAAACAGAGAGAAAGAAAATATTACAGTCATTACGGAGCAAGTAAAACAGAATGTTTATAGAGGCGAAAACATCCGGGACTTTTGAATAACTGTATAAGGACTGAATAAAATCTAGAAGGCAAATGATAAAATCGAAAGAAATGTAATCGTTAAGTAGTATAAATGATCGTGTCTGTGAATTATTTTTCTTGTTAAGTATACATACCAGCATTATTCATTACTTTTTGAATGTCATTCCAAATAGCGTTTTGTAGTCCAAGTTGCCATACTCCTTTTTGGCTTCATTTGGTGACGTCTTCGTTTTTGATGGAATCTCACTTACCGGAAGGAAAGCAACGCTACTGCCTACAACTTTATCCAATGAGGGCAACTTTGGCTTGACGTCAGTTCCACTTTCGCCAACGCACTTTTCTTTCTTAGTGTCGCCAATTGGGGACCTCACAGAGCCGCCGCTGCTGATATTGGAAAAAGCCGTTGGCAAAGGATTTGGATGAGCGGAACCAGGTCCGAAAGCTGATGATGATGGCACAGGTGGCGGTGGAACATGTAAGGGAATGTGCACGGTGTTATTGAAAGCAGGCCCTTGGGAAGCAAGAGAATGGCCAGACATGGTGGTCCGAGGGCTTAAGAGCGTGTCAAAGGACGGTATGGTCTTTGGCTTCGTTGTGGTGCCAGAAGCTGGTGAGAATATTGATGGGCTAGGGGGAATGTTTGAGACGCTGGGCGCAATATTCGTGAAACCCTGGACTGAATGCGATAAAGGATCTGGTGCCCGGACGCTAGGACTTTTAATGTTGTTATGATTTGGAGTGAATGGTGGAAATAAGGGAGCATTGTAGCTCGCTGGAGCGTCCTCATAAATAGGAATCAGATTGAAAATGGGAGCACGTGCTGATAATGACAGATTCAATAATGGAAGCTGTGAAGATGAATAACAGCTAGTTGGCAAAGATGAATGCGGTGCTGCTGAGTGCTCGAGTTTTCTTATCTTGGATTTATGAAAATTGTCGTAGTTATGAACAAGCTGAGACGTACCGCTTGCGCTCATGGGTGGCGAAACCTGCTGAGGGTTTGTGCTTGCGAGAGAAGGCGACGCCACAATGTTTGAAAGTTCATTGCCCACAAAACTGTTAATGAACGTTGGTTCATTAGAAGTGCTATCTATGCTTGCTTGTCTACTGGAAGCTGGCTGCTGCTGCTTCTTTTTAGGCTTGGATGCCCATGGTTCCTTGTTTTTAACTGGCTCTTCTTTTCTGGTGTACTTTCTGAGACTGGTAGGATTCTTTTCAAAGTCTTTTATGATACTAATACTAATGAGATAATTCATCACCTTATTCTTTAGATAATTGTCGTTGATAGACTGTGTTTCTAGACGCAACTCTGACTCAATCTTCTCTTGAATTTCCTTTTTGTAGTATTCTCGAGGACCGTATACTTTGATGATGTCCGAGTTTAAAGACGCTACTTTCGACAACTGCGATAGTTTCTCATTGTTTATGTCTAAGTATCTGTATGGCTCGTATTTAAACAATTCGAACGACATTCTGTAGTTTCCCTTTTTAAGGAACCCTATATCCGAGAATATAAAAACTATTATTCCTTCGTCTTTGTCGTTAGGCACTTGTTCGTTTTTCGGTAAGGTGTAATAGATGCCACTGATCAATTTTGTCCCCACGATTAATGGGTAGTCGTCATCATCTATAAATTTTCCTATCTCATCCTCTTCTGCTTCTCCGCGCTTTGTCATACTAGAATCGTAGATTTCATTATATTGGCTATTATTACTGTTGCTATTGTTGGCGCTGGTGCTATTTGATTCAATGGCACGACTTTCTCGGCTTATTATGGTGGCTCTGAGGAAAAAGTAGCTAAGGTTTTTGCCCGTTATGTCTAAGTTTCCCCGTTTTTCGTCTCTTCGATAGATCTTGAGCCCCAATATTGGGAAAGGATGGAGTAGCCGCTTGTGAATATTAACTGCCTGGAAAGGGATGGTGTTTTTTAGGATTGTGGATTCTCGGGCGTAGCGCGGTTCCTGGATAAACTGAAGACTGTAGATTGGCCCAGAAAGCCTATCGAAGCTGGTAATCGGGCAAAGCTCAAGCGATGCTCTCATTATAGAGGCAGGCACAACGCAAGTGCAGGATTAATCAAGCGAGTGGCCAAATCTGTTGGACAGGAACTGGAAGGTAGATATAAGAAATTTTATGGGTGCAGTGGTTGGCTTCAACTATAGCATTACGTACGTGCGCCAATGGGCTCTCAAAAAATTTGTTTAGCTTTACCCCTAATTTAAGATTTTGCCAAAAGAGCGTGGAGTAAAGAAAAGAAAAAGCAGATGCAATTTTTACCTCTTTTTGTGCTGCGCTTTTTTATTTTTTTCTGATTTTTTTATTTTTTCTCGTTTTATGTTTTTGACTGATTTCTCACCTTTTTCCTTTTTCCTCCCTGTGCCAGGCTGCTGTTTTTGTTTTTGTTTTCTCTCTATAAACAAAAGAGCCAGAATTTGGTTACGGGTGGCTACAGCCGCCGCCAACGGTGAAAAAGAAATAGGCACCAAAAAGCAAGCGCAAAAGCAAAAAAAAAGTTTGTGCCTCAAATACTAGTCATGTGATGCATACTACTGCATGAATACAAAAGACAAAGCCTCGACATCCGAGGATTCCCCGTCAAGGCTCGCCTTTACCATTCGTGGAACTCCGGCTGGAAGTTTAAGCTTCCGCGCCTTCTCCATGTGCTGATAATTTTGTCTTTTTTTCCAATTATCTTTTTTTGGCCTATTTACAGTTGGCATGTCTTATCAGAGCGCTGAGTCGGGGTACAGCTTCGGATTACAAAACCGCATGTTAACTCAATCTACAAAAATGTCAAAATGCTCGTCTACGGTACCCTTGTGATGCCTGCGGCCATTGCGTTAGTACAGAATTTTATCTCCTTTTCTCTGACATTTACAGTTGCACATGGCGAGGCTTAATGGGCTAAAAGCCGTTGGAAGGTATCACGGAACGTGTATGCTGCGATTTGCAACGTAGAACACTACGTCTGTTGGCAGAGCAGACGATCACCCGATAGTAGCACTCCACACGCGGAAATCAAATGACGATAAAACCTCGACTAAAGTAAGAAAAAGTGAGAGTGCTTGGCAGGTACTTGCTCGTCCTTGCCCTCGGAATGGAGTGCTCAGTACGGTGACATTTGCTCTAATATCGTGACATCTGCGGCGACCCATTTGGCTTTGGCAATATGTAGAACATGGACGGGCGTTATGCAAGTTTATGGTTCCATGGTCTATTATACCGAAAGATAAAACTAGGGAGGGCAGCAAGGTGTCGACAGGAGGTCTTATATCGTATCTGTGCAACCGTCTTCAAGATGATGACTTTTGGATAAGCGCTAAGGAATTGAACATTGCCTCTCGATAAACCGGTTTTTCAGGCGCGGTCGCTAAGGTTTGTGTGAGACCTTCGCGTGCCTTGCTTACACTAGATGAAGCTTCAAAAACTCCTTTTTCACGCCTACACATTGGCACTGTTGGTCTATGTGCCGCAACTCAAAAAGCAATGCTGAATATGAAATCTGCGTCCGGCCGATGTACGTCGGCTAAATTCCACCCCACATGATCTTTTTTGAGCAGTTCGGGAAAAATGGCGCAATTTTTGCATTCTACTGGGGCCTCGGTCATCTCAATAAGTCGCTGTCGCTTGCAGGGCGCGTGCACACGCATATCCTGTTCCAGCCTGGCGACTCGAAAAAGGGACAGGACCAGGTTCTTAAAAACCTGCTGCGCTCCACCTGGGGACAGCTCGCCAGTTGTTTCCGCCACGGCTTGGCGCTTAAGCGGTTGCTATTTGTTTGCAACGGAAATGCGAGAAGCAACACCTTGTTTCGAACACATTTTAGATAATCGCTCGCGCTTTAGTGCTGTCTTTCCTTGTCATCTGCCTTTGCTAGCAACTAAAGATAATCTCCAATATTCCTTAAATGTCAAGGGCTGTATTTTACCGGACAGCTTTTTCTAGATAGCAGTCGCACAGGCAGCCAGTAGTCCCCGTTTATGTTGTTTGTTCAATCAGGATACTGGCCATATATTCAGGGCAGGCACAATGCTGACGGATTGCAAAGCGCAGCGGGTGCTTGCAAAATAAGTCAAAAACTGTTGCCTTGCTTTGTGTGCTGAGGACAGCTGTCCATTCCAACAACCCCCCACGATCGCTGGCTGCTGCATGCTGCAGCGCTAGTATGCGCTGGGCTCGCTATGATAAAACCTCCCGCCGCTGTTACGGCAAAGAAGACCGCCGGGCCAAGAGATGATGATGTTAGCCACAATAGGGTAACAAGCTGTCACCTGAGCCTTTTCTTAGCCTAAGCAGTAATACGCGTCAGTATGTATACTTACGTCACTCCAAGGCTTGCCCATGTGCATGGCAGCGCAGTAATGTGGGCTTTCTGCGCCAGTGACCCACTTATTTGGCAGCCAACAGGAACAGAACAAGGCTCAGGGGCCAGGCATCCCACGCAAGGTCTATGCATGATCACAACGCCCTTGCGCATTGTTGTTTTGCTGCATGGCCACAGCGGCTCGCTTGCTCCAGCTGACTTTCATTGGTTCCAGTGGGCCCGGTGGATCGCGATGGGCTCCCATCAGCCTCCCATTAGTGCGCCAGCTGGGAGGGTTTCTCCCTGGAAAGAGCGCTGCGTACCGGTTCCGTCCGGAATAAGCTTATCTGCTGTACGACTGGAGCTCTGTAGATGAATTCTTGAGACGAAAATAAAAAAATACAGAAAACAGAGCACTGGATGGGACAGGCGAAAATGCGAGCAAAAGTTCCATGGAAAAAGCACCGCTGCAAAACGTTAATTTTCGAGCCTCTTGTTACATGGCAAGCGCTTTTAGGCAGTAAAAGTAAGACAGCGATGGAACGGCACGATCCCTGGTTGGCCGGGCGCCGGGGACGAGACCGCCCCAAGTCTCGGTTCGGTTGCTGCGTTCGGCGGATCTTAGAAAACCCAAATCTGCTGTACATGAGAAAGCGGAGCAGGAAGATTAAAACCAGCAAAGGCCCAGAATGACGAAGAAAGACAGCACAGAATATGCTGGCGGGGGCACCCCGGCAGACCGAATCCCGGCCGGCTCAAGCATAGGGTTCTTCCCTCGTATTTCAGGAAGCACTGAGGGAAGTGGAGGTCGACAAGGTGTGTAAGTGGTTACAAAGAGGGCAACCGCACGCTGTCTCGGTTAATTAACCTGTAGACCGATGCTGCTGCCTTAAAAGCCGACTAAGCTCAAACAAGGCGGGCTTGTCCTGGTTCAATCAAGAGATGGAGCCATCGTGTGTGTTGTGTGGTCTCTGAGCTTAGCCGACAGTAAGACACATCTGGCTATATATAATCTTGCCTGTGCCCCAGAAGTTCGCTGTTTTTCTCACACATACATGACTCTTTTGACTTTTTTTGACTTTTTTGACTTTTTTTGACTTTTTTTCCCTTTTTTTTTATTTCTGTTTTAGCTTTCTTTCCAGCTTGTTCTCGATAAATTCTCTCTGACACCTAAAAAAGGTTATATATCTTCTCATATCCTCTCCATTTTTCCAAAAAAATAAAAATTTATAAAACCTCTCACTTTGTCTCTCCTTTATACTTACCCCTCACGCTCTTTTTACTCATCCACATTTCACACGCCCTATTGCTTTCCCTGTGCCACTCAGAAGAACACTCGAGTACTTACACAGAACATCCTTAGCAGCTCCATTGCTTCTGTGACCCCAAACAAGTTTCATTTAAGCTCTCATCTCAAGTTTAATTCACTTCACTTCATTTCATTTCACTTTACCCCACCACACTTTTGATCAAGCTATACTTTCACCTTCAGTTCGTTTCATATATTATACCACTTACTTGCCTTCTCTTTTGATCCTATACTATATTGCTCAACCCGGCCTATACTATACTACATTGTACTATACTGCACTCTTTCCCGTGCCTCTTTCTCGAGAACACAAACTTTGTGACATACCTACCTGATTCTCTTTTTTCTCCACAACTCATCAGCGCATCGGGCATCACCAGAGGACCGTCGATCAACAGTTTGCAATCGAGGCATCTCTTAAATTAAACAGAAGTCATGTCCGAACCATACTACTGGAGATGTTGCCAATGCAACAATGTCAACGATCAAAGCAGTTCAAATTGCGAGAGTTGTGAAAGTCCCCGCTGCCTGAGCTGCAACTGGTACTGAAGTAATGAACCAGCTTCAAGCTTTTGTTGCTGTCATTGCCACCACAACCACCACAACCACCAGATTTACAGCGAGACCCCTCTCATTCCCAAGCGCTAGTTAGTATCATCACAATCAGGACCCACGGCTGTATACCTCTAACGATGGTTTCATTTCTCTGCCATTGCTACCTTTCCGTTCCTGTCAACCTTATAGTGTGTACATAATCTATTTTTGTGTATATTCCCTTCAAAGCTATATTATATTTTTTTCCTTTTTTGCCCTTGTTGACCGCCGTCTTCATTGTTTGGAGAAATTTGACCTGAACTACAGCCATCATTATTCACATTACTGTGATCAATATTGAAGTAAGTTCAAATATGGGAAACGCATGTTTCTATTGCCTCAGAATTCTGTCAAGATTGAAGAGCCTTTTCAAGGCTAACAAACTCTGTCAAGTGTGCATGAGAAACTTGCAAAAGTTTTCATCTTCAAAAAAGATAAAAAAATTGTATAAAGCAGTATCAACTGCGAAACCAAATCCGAAAAAAAGAAAACTTTTGCAAAGAAAGGAATTTCTTATCAGCTATAAAAAACTTTGATGGTTTGTTCCTTCATTGCTCCAGCAATTGCAGGGTATTTGTTCCCTTATCATAGTATATATTGGCTGTTTTCTTTTTTCCTTCTTTATTCTCTGTACCTTTCAGCATACATTAAAAGTTTTAAGAAAATCGTTTATTTCATTTCTTTACCTATATGTGTTGAATATTATGCTACATTATGATTCTACTTCGGCTATTGAAATCTTTTACTGTCTTTCAAATGTGACTTATAGAATTGGCTTTTGTTCAATTTTTTCTATTTCTTTGTGTCGATACTTTGCCCCAATCGTTGACATCTGAATTGATTGCCATAGTTTCTAATCCACTACAGGGCTGGAAACATGGATATACACTATATACTCTTGCAATCAAAGCATCAGCTGGTGACTGGCCTATTTGGCTGGATGTACTGCTGGTATGCTCCTATAGCACAAATAAGTTCTCAAATGCTACAGCTGCCCTCCGCGTTTGCTAAAAACCGAGTTCCTTACCGCTCAGAAAAATGAGACAAACGGGCCTCTCAGGTATACTGAGCAACCTACAAGCCGCTAAGAAAACTGTTCCACTATTTTGAAATAGCAATATGTCTCGCTTTGGGCAAGAATCGCCCAATGAGATGGGAAGGCATTTCACGACAACTAATAGGTCTCGAACAAGTAATAACAACAGTTGGATCGAGCTTGTGAGGGGTACCTGAAGGCAGAAAGTGCGATACTACATGAGAAAATGATCCGAGCCTATTTCAGTTTGTCTTTTTCGCAGTTGCTCGTTTTGTCATCCAACTTTTACCTGTTTTTTGTTGTTTCTGTTTTCTTGTTCAAAAAAGCTGCACAACACACAAAAGCAGAACTCTACAAAGAAGCTCAGATGGTGCATGTGACAACTTTACAGTTGCTTCAGACTCGGGTCCGGTTGGCTTTTGTCTTTAATTATGTTTCCTTGTACAACGCTTTTATGTGATGAAAGCTGGGCTCGAGGCAAGCGTTGCAATAAAAACCAAGGTGAGAAAAACAAGAACCGCTTTTAGGACTGGCGCTTAGACCTGGAGCAATGCAGCCGTCAAGCCTTTGTTAGTAATGAGTCCTCAGTGCAAAATTACAATCAGGAAAGCCAACCGAGTAAGGAAACAGTCAATTTTGAAAATTATGAGGGTGTATCGTAGCACGAGCTATTTGACTCGTAAGCAGTTGCACCACCTACATTAAGCTCAACAGGTCTCTCATGCTCACTAAACCCGGGTCCTTATACCTAGCGCACAACAATTGTTAACAAGTCCTGCATTGCCACATAAAGTTATGTTTTGCGTTGTGCCTCGTAACCTTGGACATTAAAAATCCAAATCAGCTGGTTTTTGAGCAGTTTTGTGTTCTTGCAACGTTGCAACAAGGCTTGGCTTGGAGCTTTTCAGTCCGCATCTTGGCGTCTTTGCACAAGGCTGGCAAAAAAAATTCGCCACGAAAGACCAGGTGCTTGTATTTTTGTTCAATATTCCTTAAGCATCTTTGTCCTGTTAAACTCAGTGGCAGCTTTCCTTCCATAGATCACTTTGAAAACGTGTTTTCTGCCCTATCTTTTTTTCAATATCATTGAAGCAGATTCGACTTGGACCAGCTCCAAATAACGTAAGTGCAATTTGATGTTGAGAAACAAGGTCAACGAAGTAATCTCAAACACGCCCGTAGTGCTCAGCAGGATATTTTTAAGGACCCCTTGACCGTTGGAATTTATTTTTTTGATCTCTGTTGGGGTTAATTTTGTGACCGGGTGGCTTTTCTTTAGTTTTTCGTTCCTTGCCGGGGGCTGTTAAGATCTAAAGTCAAATGTCCCTGGAATTTTTCTCGGAAAATCAACCAATTCAAACCAAAAGCATTAACCTTTTCAAATGTGAAAGTTTTAAAGTCCAAGAGAGTCTTTGGAACCTTCCAAATTTGTGTACTATAACGTTTTTAAGAAATTATTATTATTATTATTATCCACTTTTACTAGCCCAGACTCCAAGGTCCACATGCTGCACCTTTCTGGTCTTTTTGTTACTGCAGTTCTCGTCTATATTGTCAAACTTTGAACCCGGGTGCCAGCTAAAGTTTTATAGTCGCATCATGATATGTATCCTGAAGAACGCAACCATTCTGGCTTACATGCTGGAGAGAACAAACGTAAACTTTCATAAGGGGAACTTGTATTACAGAAAGCCCTCTGTAGCATGAATTGATCATGTTCTCTGCTTTTACGCATACGCGCCTGCCAGAGCGTCTATCCCTAGGGATGCTAAAGATGAGCAAGATAGAGTTGTTCTTGGCTCTCTTAAGACTTCACTTCTTCCGGACGTCAATAAAGTAAATAGCAGCAAGTAGTTTCAAAAAAAGAAGACAATTTTCAAGACACGATACAATTCTATGATTAAAATCTCAATATTAGTCCAGTTCAACACGCTTTGTCGCCTATTGCCTTCAAGGCACGCTAGGTAACCTTGTCTTGCAATAATGCAGTAGATCAAAATCCCGGTTTTTTCTTTTGATGAACCGTGTCCAATTGGCGGACTCGATATTTTTTTGAGCATCATATCTGTGTCTAGTTTATTCACAAGTCCCGTTTCTGGTTGTGCTCTTCAAACTTTGCGATTTCATTTGCTATTTTGGTAATGGCCCATAATCTTACATAGATGCTGGTGCTCAATGTTAATTCGATTCGAATTGTTTCGGGTTGCTCTCTTTGAGTGTGGTACTTTGTAGAAAACCAAGAACTAGAGATTTTGTGCACTCAGGGTGCCTATATTGCACGCCCAGAAAGTAAGAAAAAGATTGAAGTGCAAAGAGCTCGGATAAGTTTTATGGTAGGATTGCCTGCTGGTTTTTTTATTGACTCACACAGCTGTAATCGAGCGAATGCAACAGCGCTAGCGCCAAAATACAAGTTCCTTTCAACGAATGCCAGTGCACCACCAGAGAAGCTAAGCTATTTTTACGTTGCCAAGCACAGATTGTTGCTTTTAGTGCTATCTTATTGTCCGTGGTAAAGCCATCGGATGCTCTTGCACAGTAACCTGAAATGAAGGCTCTGACGAACGGCAAAGATCCATCAGCGGACCTAAAGCCCTTTTGAACGAGAAAAAACGAAAAGTAAAAAAACAGGTGAAAAAATCCAAAGTTCCAAAAGGGAGCGGGAGCTCACATTCCGGTTCCACGCACTAATTCAACGTGAATGTTGTTAAGGGACATCAATACCGTGTTTAATTAATTTATTTAATTCAGCGCGCTTGTAATAGTTTTATCCATGTCGACTATGCACCTTTTTTAGCAAAGGAACTCTATGTTTTCCTGCATGCTTCTTTTTATCTCTGGCACCTATCTTTTTTATTTCAGGTCAGCTTCGGTGGCACGCCATCAGGGAGAGTTAACAGGGTATCATAGTGGCAAAAAGGGGTTGAAGTTGCGCACGGCTTTCGCAGATAGCGCTTGAACGACGGGGATGCCATCAAATAGGCGGTCTGTTGAGAAATCAGCTCAATGTAAAAGTAGCATGGTAGCTGAATTAACAAACAAGGCAGGAAAATCTGGACAGCGCTTACATTATTGATACATGCTTGGAGGCAAGAGATAAAGTTTTTTTGTGAACCATGCAAAGCAAATATATGGAGAACATGATTAAGACTGAAAACAAAAATGAAAATAATAAAAAATTAGAATAATAACCGAAAATAATTAAAAGAAAAGCAACTGTATAGAATATTAAAGAGAAAGCAAGCGAAACCAAACAAAACTAAAATATAACCTACCAACAAGACTTGGCAATCATAACACATCTTTGTAATAAGATGTAAGCTCGCCCCCATCAAGATTTAAAAAGTCTGGAAACTGGTTTTGGAAAGACCAAGAGTCTGTCGGCAGGCCGTTAAGTACCAAGCATTTTGCATCAAGCTTTTGAGCGCTCTGCTGGAGCCTGCTAAAACTTTGAAAAAATGCTGAATTGGAAAGTGGATCAACAAGACCATTGTACTGAGCTATTTTGCCAGCATCAGTAGCACCTTGGGGCCCTATATAGCTTATGATGGCATCGAGTGAATAATTGTCAGGCGCAGATGACTGAAAGAACGGCATGATATCAGTTTTAGCGTCAAAAATTCCAGTGGTAGGTATCGTGTCAAATAAGTAGCCGCTGATCCCTGATTCTGATTCGGAAAAGATTCTTCGAGATTGGCTCTGGTCAGCAAGGTCAACGACGCTTCCTCCGGATTTGGGTGCCTGATTTTGATCGCCGTAGACAGAAGCAAAAAAGTCCATTTCGGACTCCCTCGGGGCGAGCAATTGAACAGTTGAACCGGTAAAAGAAGTACATTTTCGTTTCACAGAAGGGCTTTCTGTTTCAATGCTCATGGCGCTCTGCATTCTCTTTGCTGGGCTTGCCAGCTTCGAAGGAATGTATGTTCCTGATGGCAGCAAGGTGGAAGATAAGATTATCGATCCTTCATAGCTAGAGAGTGAAGCTGATGATGATGATGAGAGCGACAATGATGGTGAAGAAAATGATGATGCATAGGCTGATAGATCATCCACGTTTTGGCCGTCTCTGATAATCTTCAAGTGTTTTAAATGCTTGTAGATCACAAACTTTTCCTGATTTCGAGCTAGCTGGATAAAGTTCTTGGTAAGTGATTGCTGGTATTTGGACTTAACTTCATCTTTGTAATACTCTCTTATGCCTTGAATATTAAGCTTTCTGTCAGCATTAAGCTGTCCAACTTTGGTCAAGTGGGGCACGCTGGTAGCGGGATTTTGTCCAGCCAAGTACGCGAATCCTTCGTGCTTGAAAAGCTCATATACGAGACTGTACTGTCCTTTTCTGATGATCCCGAGATCATGGAATGCAAAAACAAAGCTCGCTTGCTTAGGGGACGTATTGTGAGGACTAGGAAAATGGTACAAGCCGCCGCTGACAAACTTGGTACCGTACAACAAGTCGTTGCCCTCGGAAGTAGTCTCTTTGATGCTCACGCGGAGATAAAACTGCGACAAGATACGGCTCGTAACGTCCTGGAGATCTTCGGCAGCATCAATGGTGGTTTCTTTTTGCTCACAGTTGGCGCTGTCAACTTGGGCGTATATTTTCATCGCGATCACAGGCTGCGGAGTTATGAGTCTCTTGGCAGTGCTGAACTCTCTTCCGGATATTGGCTCCTGGATCATTATGAGGCGATAGACGAGCTGGGAGGCTCTCGCAATTGTGCTTATGGGTTTGAACTCAGACGAAATGGGCATTGTAAGTAGCTAGTGTGAGAACATAGGACGTAAGATGTTCTGGTATAATGTTAAACTTTCACTTCTTTCGTATATGGATATATGGCAAAAGCGGTATGTTCATAAATGGCGCAACTCGTGTCCTTCCTCAGAAAGGTAATGATGGTTAACCCAAAGGACGGTTATGAATGGTATAAGCGTGAACGACAAGAGACCTCTGAGCTGAACCCCTTCTCTTGTAAAAATTAAGAAACCTGCTGGGGTCTAAGTGCTTATAAGATAAAATTAAAAGTATAGGAGATAAAGCTAAAAACGGCAAAAACAAAAAAATTAAAGCAAAGAGATATCAGAAAATTGACTTCCAACTATACGCATGTGGGTGTGTTTTCATGCACCAAAATAAAGCAGAAGTAATAAAATCCAACTCAAAAAATAAATAGAACTAAGCGTAAAAATAGAAGATCAAAAAGAGAGAGAAAAAAATAGTAAAAAAAGGAAAACTGCCACAGACGATTACCATACAATCACGAACTAGAGTGTTCGTAAGAAACAGTCGTAAATTTTGCACACTAATGGCTGCTAAAGCAAAATGCCTGGCGGCATCACCAATTCATTCCCAGAAGTCGTCATATCTGTACTATCAATAGTGTACTGTGTGCAAATCGCAAAGAGCCACAATACCGGGATAAGAATACAGCATTATACCAATAGATGAATATCAGGAAGAAAGCAACCTCCTCTGTCTATACACAATCTTTTTCTCTCCTCTCGTCGAGGCATTCTTGGTGCTATTGTCTGTACGATAATGGAAAAAAGTACACCTGCCAGCAATAAGCATTGGCGTTCTTGGGCTGTCTCCAGGGTCCGACAACAGAAGACATAGAGATGCAGAGCCCGGTAGGAAGATCGGGTACTAGTCGTCGTTATGTGTCGTTGTGCGTCAGCCTTATGTAGGTATATGCTGGATTACTCAGTTGGCTGTTTACTACCGCAGTTGGGCGCGCCAATGTATAGCTCTGGCCGCTTGTCCGCTGCATTGCTAGATCGCAAAACCCTCGGGGGGCCATGATAACGTCAACATAGTAAACTCTCGCCAGGGGTCAGCTATGATTCAAAAAGACAATAGCCACTCAACGGCAGGGGTAATATTATTGATGCTATGCCAAAGATGACAGACTTTTCTGCTTTTGGTGCTCTATGTTGACAGTAAGCTTGGACTGATTGGCACCATCTCTGTGCTAAGCCAAGAAGAGTACGGAATGTGCCGCCAGAGATCGGAGCAATTGGAATATCTATCGCCACAAAGCATGCACACAAGGGTGTCCTGACGCCATGGGCCTTTTGCTGAGCAACAAACTGCTTTACCTTTGGACCATCACGCCTTTGTTCTAGGAGATGCTCGGCGTCCCACGCAAGGCAAGATAAGGGACGATAGAGCGGAGCGCTTGTTGGCCGCTCGCCTCGGAGAGGTGACGATCACAGAACAACATGCAAGCCCGCTGTTATGACATTCGCCTGGTGCTGAAGAAAACAAGACATAGAGAGGGGCCTTGCCCTCTTGTCACCATCCCTATATAACGCAGACTCCCCTTGTAGTGCTTCCAGTACATTGGCTATATTAGGGCTGCTCCCGTCCTCCGTGTTTTCTGGAACTTACGGTGCCACTCTGGGCTCCACTGCTGATCGTCGGAAAGCCGCATTCACTAGTCCCTAAGCAGACAAAGAACCGCCCTATGAAACATGCAGGGCCCCGTGGATGCCTGTGCTGGCTAGCCGCTTTACGATTGCAAATGGAATTTTTTCAACAAAGACAAGGCCCGAATATGGTGCAGTCGGTTATTTTCAATCCCTTATTTTTTGATTTGCCTTGGAAGCGTAGGTCCTGCTGTGTACCTTATCCAGGCACTTGAGTTTTGTCGAAATAAGGAGAAGATTTGTTGGCTTCGGGGAGCACTGTGACATCGGTGCTACAAAACGAAAGGGTTGAACACAACGACACGCTTCACTAGGTTTCTGGAATTTATGAGTTGCGACCATGCTCCCATGTACCCTGTAGCCCTTAATGTTTGGGTCATTTCCGGGTAAACCTCAAATCTTGACCTTGGAGGCTTAGGATTAGTACCACCCTCGAGGCCTGACAAGAGCGTTGTTTAAGTGCTTGGAAGCCTGAAAGAATAACAAAATAAAGACCTCTCCTTTTGGGTTGATTCAACTCAAAGAGCCAAATGTTTCGGTATCTTTTAAAGCATTCAAGAAAAGCGAGAAGAATTGAAGCGATGCCTTAAACTCAACGTCTTCAGAGAAAATGGCCGGCACGCACCCAAAAATGTCTCTTAGTAACAAAATTTCAAGTAATACAGCTGGAATGTGGGAAGTCGGTAAACGCTCTAAGAAATAAAGAATGTATGCCTATTTTGGTGCTATGTGGTCTCCAGCAGTAACAATTGGATTGTGGACAACCCACCGCCGTGGTATACAATTAGCAGGTACGCCGTACATTGAGTGCGACGAATTCAAGGGTGCACGAAGACTTGGCACACACTTTCTCAAATAATCTAGTGCTCCAGGAGAATTGTGGTACCCTTAATTCCTTGGCCTTAGAAGCTTGAGCTCAAACCAAAGGGTTCCTCTGGAGAAATCTATTATCCCATAGACAGTCCTATTGGGGCTGCGATAAATTGTCTGGCTAGATAATCGTTTGGTTAGAGACCATAACTGGTACGCGGAAGTAGAACAAGAAAAGAGCATGAAAAGCACAACTTTACATTTTTAGGGCGCTAAAGTACTACTTGAAAAATGGACTATTTACTTTTTCACTCAAAGTTAGAAAAGCACCAATCAATCCACTTCCTCCTCAAGCAAAGAGAATAGCCTGTCCATCACTTGCTTTGTGTCGGCGCTGATCCCATTATGGAGGAACTCAGAAGTAACATGAGTGCGTATACTACCATACTGGTTCTCTACTGTGTGCTTGCTGAGGCCAAAATCAACATAGTTGTCATTATAGTAAAGCACAGCAGCAACTTTGAGGATCTTGACTTCATCCTCACTGACATTCTTCAGCGAGTTGCTTGGCAAAAGCACACTCTTTTGCTGGTAAGAGGCAAGCGAGTCATAAATCTTGTGAAGGGTCCCTGGCCGGTAAAGGTGTCCCCAGCCATCATGCTCGTGAATCTTGTAAGCGAGTTTCTTGAATTTCCTCAACTCCGCATAATCGTCAAACGTGGATTTGAACACCATCTCACCAGTAAAATACACAGGATCAGTATCATCATTCAACCAGTCTCCATTCTGCAAGCTTTCCAAGTGCTGCTTAAAATCGAATAAATGTCTGTGCTCAGGATCATATCTTTTTCTCTCAGCAGCCCAGTTTGAAGACGACCCTGGACCGTCCAAGTAGATTGCCTCATGGAAAAGCGCATAGATTATGTTAGTGTCAAACGCAATAGAATCTTGAGCCTCCTTTAGAGATGTGTATGTCGGGAAACCAAATGTGTTCAACTCATTATTAAACTTGAACACTAGTTGGTGAATTTGGTCAATGCCTCCAGAAACGCCAAACTTCATTCCCAACTGCTGAAATCTCTCGACAGAAAGAATGCCGCCGTTGGGCAAGATAACTTCATTCATATGCAAGTACTTGAGAATATTTTTAACCTTCTTGACGTCTTGTGGGTACTTGCTATAGTAATGGCTGTTCCTCTGGCTGGTACTCTTGTACGTGGCTTTGTAAAGATCGTCAACAGATTTCCCGATCCCTGGAATACCTCCTGTCATCAACACTTCCATCAAGGAGTCTGGGTAAAGTGAAACATAGGTATTTGAGCAAAATCCGCCATACGACTGTCCAATAATCGACCACTTCCGTGAAAGGTCATGCTTGAACAAAATCTTTCTAATCTCCTCGCAGTCGTTAACAATTGAATCCGCCCTGAAACATTTGACCAAGTCCAAATACTTATCAATATTGCCATCAATATCACTTCCATAGCCTAGATTTTCACCTACTTGGATAATGGTTTTGTATTCCAATGCGGTGCTTAACCCAGTGCCTCTTTGATCCAAATTGATCAAAGTGTACCCTTTTTCAATCAAGTACCCAGCCAAGCCGTCGTTGCTCAAGGGGGTTTCTGTAGGAAATCCTGGTCCACCTTGTAAGTACACTATCACCTTGTCATTATTGTTAATTACAGGGCCGGTAATTGCTGGCTCGGAGGTAACGTTTTTTGCAAGTTGGGTGATACGTGCCACGACCTTGATGGTCCCCTTCTCTGGGGTGGAGTAGTTCAAAGGTAGCCGAAACTCGCAAATCCAGTTGAAAAGGTTCTGGACTTTAAAGGAGTCGATTATGTTATACCCTAAAGACATTGCGTTTGAATGTGGCGCATTAGGATGTTATGCTAAAGTTGGAGAATTAATTAGCGGATGAAGTTGCGGTTTTCAAGATTGCCGCATCGTTGCCTTTATTTAGTTGAAGTTAGCAATCCCAATAAGTCTGATCCTACCATGTGCTGCGGGGAGATAAGGTTGCTAAGAGCGCACTATAATAGCTAACTGCGCGTACGGCTAACATCAAATCTGAGAGCCTAAAAAAATAAGTAGGCCGAGACGGAAAAGTCTTACCATGCATTGAAATTAATTAAGAATTTACCAGCAAGCTACTACTGGAATACTAACTAAATAGCATTGTACTCTCACAACTGCAGGTTTCAAAATCTATTCAGCTTCACGCCTATTACAAGATAAATCAAGACTAACTGTAACGGAAAAGCTAAATCTGGAGAGTGTAAATTGGCAGAGCTTGCCATATTGCAATAGTGATGTGTTCCTGACTAATTTTGAGCCGCTACGGTGCCTTGTAAACATCAAAAGGTCGATATATGATGGGAAAGATAAATATTGTATAGATATTTTGATTGAAAGCTCAGCTAGGTTCTTTTCGAATTAAGCATCACGAGTGAATTTAGAGGATGATTTTTTTAGAAGCTAATGCATGCAAGCTTTTATGTTGCAGCTATCAATCGAGAAAAAGCAAGAAAAGGAGGCCACATACAAATAATACCATCTTGATAAAGGGTAAGCGGAAAGTAATTGAAAATTAATAAGAAAATCAAAAATCTAAATAGATTAGAAGCTAGCACTTGGGGATAAAACTCATAGAGTATTGAGCTGCTACACTGGAAGATTAAGTTCAAATACCAAACCTTTTCAGAGTCTTTTCATGACGTATTATCAGCATTACTGTAAAAGGAGTTTTGAAATAAATGTATTAGGAGTTTGGGCACTTAAATGATGGATTAACATGCAACATCAGAAATAGTGTAGTCAACTACATAAGGCTCTGATTGAAAAAAAGCTTAGCAGACAAGATTTTGTACTCTTTAACTTGGCACTTTCCAGCATGCAACCAGGCAAAGTTGAGAGTGAGAGAGAGCAAAGTTTTGAGCCTTCACAATACAATGTCTACAGCTTATTAGGCACATTAATGAATTTTCGAGCCCTCCACCTAAGCAATGGGCATTATCTGCGGTAAATTGTCTCTACCGACTTTGCCATTTCACTAGGAACAAAGTATAGGTCCCTGTGTATCCCAAGCAAAAACAGTTCGTATTCGAGCTTAATGTAAAATTGCTAGAAAAGCACCTCTTTGGAACTTAAGAGCTAAAAACCCAAGAAGAAGATGCTCATATATTAACAAAACTCAGATAGTGCTATTTTACGTATTCCAGATGTGGTCGTGGCCACCACGATCTCTTATTGTTATACTTCAAACCATTTTCACAGCCATTCTGCCCAGGTTGAAAACCATAGGACACACCACATATGTGCCTATGTTAATTTTTAATATACTAGGAATTTTACCTATACAAAGAGCTCAACCTCTACTTTTAATTTTTTAATTATTTAAATTGATTTTTATAATAAACAGAGATTCTTGCACTCACTGAATACACTGCAACTTTTTAATAAAATTTCGGATTACAGCCATAACATTCTTGCCTCACTTTTTTCATTCACAATTGCAAAAAAGTCTTGATATCTTATTGTTGGCACTCTGGTCAGGAATTTTTTTTCAAAATATAAAAGGGTGATATGTATTTATCTCATCAGTCTAAAAACTTGTAATGTGTTATATAGGGAAATGTCATCAAAATTTGATTAGAACATCTAATAATGAATCATAAAAACCCTTTATAACAAAATATTAATAAAAGAAGGATAATTGAAAATGAAAATAGGGACTTAATAGGAATTATTCAATATACCATTGTGATATTATAATAAATTTTTTGAAAGGGTCGAACTTTAAGGTGAAGTTCGAGTATGGAATAGTATTATTGTAATATAAGGCTATATTTAATTGAGGATTTTTCCAGAACTAAATCGCAGGTTTATAATAAAAGATAAAATAAGAGTAAGTATAGACCTTAAATTCCTAACTATATATAATGTACAATAATAATCAATAAATGACTTGTTGAGTTATATGATATGTTTGTTTTTCCATCATCTGGACTGCATGAGATGTTTCTGGAATTCATGAGTAATGCGTCGTTTATTCGTTTATCCACATTCTTGGTACATCCATCAGAGTACAACGTATGAAAAAAGTGCAAGAATTCACAAAAAAAAAATTTGTTTTAGTTTCATTTGGGGGTTTATCTAAGGTGTTTTCGAAATGTTTTTGTTGCAATATCACCCCTTGGATGGTACAACCTACGTGATGTAGCCGGTAGGCTAGGTTGATACATCATGTAGAGAGGGTTATACAAACCGGTCGATGTGCTATCACCTATAGTATATTTATATAGAGTGCCTTCCTTTTTATGAATACGCGTCGATAGAGATGAGGGGAGCAGGGTCAGTTTACGTCTATTAGTAGGAATAATCCGGTCTAATAAACTCGTCTTGCGTGAAATACCATGTCAAGTAAGTATTGGAGAGCTTAAAGGAGAAATCGTTCAACAGTTTTTATTGTTAGGATTCTGGAAAACCTCTCTTATTATATAAGGGGAAAACAACTACGACGAGTCTGTTAAACAGAAAAAATACTGCAAATGAACGTAAACGGACCTGTTTCCCATCCCTTCATATTCAGATACTTGTGATTGGGGACAGCCTCTATATATACTATTTAAGTGTAGTGTAAGAGCTTAATAGTCCAAATCAGTAGGTCATAATCTAAAGGATATCTCTGGATGATAATATTGCAAAAGTTTTTCGCAAAAGCCCTTATGGCCAAGTTGGTAAGGCGCTACACTAGTAATGTAGCGATCCTCAGTTCGAATCTGAGTGAGGGCACTGTTTGTATTATTTTTGTACCATACAATCATATTGTACTTATGTATATGTTACAATAATGCTACTTATCGGTGATGGACTTTCAAGCAGGTGAACAAAAATAAGTAAGAATAGTTTCGTAGGCTGAGGAGAGCACAAAGCTTAAGTTCTTTCTTATTTTTTGTTCGGCGGCTATTGCTGACCTTGAGAATGTGCATGCTGTCAACAAGTTTGCGTTTTTTTGATATACGGAAAGAAGAAAGAAAACCAGTACCTTAAAATTTTGGAAAAGGAAGAAGCCATGGATATTTGGTAATAGTAAAAATTGGCTAAATTTGTAATCTTCTATAAAAAACGTTTTTGAAAGAAAACTTTGGTGCGCCCAAAAGGCAGTCTCAAACTTTAAAGTTTCCCGGTAGTAAAATATTCGATACTAGCATTGTTAATAATAAAGATTAAGTTTTTAGCGAAAGCAATTAGATTTAGTAATTTTTGAACGCAAGCACGAGAAAGTTTAACATCTAACCGCAACTCCAAAACATGTGTTAAGCTTTTGATTTCATCTGCGGCTGTTATTAAGCCTCTGGAAGGTAAACAAGGCAACAAATTTTAAGAGATACAAATATCCAGTTTTGTAAAAGCAAATCACCATCAGAAGACTTAAATTACATGGTAGTTTCACCAATTTGGGCGGTTAAAAGCTCTATCAAATGTCAACTACCAACATTTTGATAAATATTACAATTTTTGTGTGTCCCTAACCGGTTAGTCAGTAAAATGTTTCGCATTTTGCGGATTAAGTGCTCGCTGCAGACATTTATAGGCCAAATTGAAAGGCTGTATGCACGATTTGGTTTGCCTTTGGCGTTGCCCTTTGGCATTTTTCATAGAGAGGAGCATGTAACTTACCAGATATAGCGTCAACTTATTTGCCTTAAGTGGTTAATTCCATACGATCCCCAGCGCTTGAAGGCGTGAACCACAACCCTGCCTATTCTCATTACGTAGTAATGTTGAGAAGACTTACTAGTTATAGCAGCATTGCCAAACAACAATCAGACGTCCACCCGCTTGCAGCTTTCTTCCATGTCGAATCGTAATAATAAGATCCGCTTCCTGCTGCGTGTGTGTATCCGAAAACTCCGATCCACAAATTAATCCAATTAAGAATCAAATTGTCACAGTCGAAAGCAGTACCAGGGATAACAGCTGATCGCCACTTGTGATTATGCTGTGGTCCCTGTCATCGCCAGTTGTTACTTTTCAAGCTATCTGATTTAGCCTAACTCGAGATGTAAACAACCTGAAGAAAATATTAAATAAAAAATAAAACTTCATATACAAAGGGAACCTTTCTGTACTTGCATAAAGTGTCTAACAATAAGTTTTTGTCGAGACATTTTCGAACGAAACTTATCTCAGTTCTGAAATAAAGCTTATTAGGAATAATGTGCAACATTGAAAAATCTGAATAAGAAGAAGATAAACCTGAATGATATACAAGTGCAAATTTAGGAAAACAAATTGATTCATGAACACGCATTATCTGATACAAGGCAGGGATACCCCAAATTTTTTTTTTCTTTGATGACATTTTCAGATCTCTTTGTGAAGATAGCGATCTCATGCCATTTTCTTTTGAAACCCTAGAATGGTGAGCAACGAGGCTGTAGTATTTTGCATTTGACCAGATTCATGTTAAGCATTGAATTAATATTTGGCCGCATGCACGAAAGTACCAATCCTGTTACTTATTACGAAGGATGCAGGTGGCAAAAATAGAAAAAGTAAATGGAAGAGAAAAAGCCAATACCCAATTTTGGTCGAAAGTTCCAGCGAGGTTTTCTGCACAGATAGTGTTTCCAATTGCCAGTCTTTAAAAAATCGAAATTTCCGTTTTTTTCATGTCCTTTTTGGATACTATCGGTTTCTCCAACAGCTGCGGTAATACAGCACCTTAAAACAATGTCAATATATTTAAAACAGTGCAGCGATTATTCGCAGCTGTAGTGATGGCACCACTTCTCAGGCTTGTTTTTTTCCTATTCTCTCAGAAGATTTCGTTGAATTATGCATTTTGGAAGACAGTAGCCGCTGATGGGTTTGACAAACCAATTGCGGCTTTTTTAGCTGCAAATAAAGAAACCGTAGAGAAAATCAACAAATAAAAAAGAAAAATAGACATTTATGCAGCAACTTTATTTCCATTCTCGTAAACACACCAACCAAAGTGAGTATGTCGCTGTGGGCTGGATATAAACTCCAATACGCCAGTCATTTGTGGGAAATGAAATAATTAGCACAGTGAAGTCAGGAGAAAACATGGCAGGACATTAATGATTTGCAGATTATTCTTGTCACAAATATTTCTTTTAGCGAGTGAAGGCGCAAGTCATGGTTAGTGAAATAAGCGTTATGAAATTCAGGAAAGGCAAAAAAAACTACGGGGGCAAAAGATCACACTTCACGCTGTATAATAAAGCGCATGTATGCATGCTTATAATGTTATATTATGCTCCACACGCATGCATCTTGTGGAGCATAAAGACAAAAGAAAGTTTGCGTTTCAAATTTGCTGGGTGCAGCCAGCTTGAAAAACGACAAGAAGAGTACGTTTGTTGCCGTTTTAGTTTCAAAATCAAGCAAAATATCCGGCTAGCCCGATTGTAATTGCTTAGTATTGTTCAGGATTGACAGCTTTTTAATAAACTTGGAGAGCGGCCAATGGGCTGGACATTTGATGATAGCGGTTGGTATGAGAATGGCTGGTAATGTATCTTTTCGAGTGGAACCGATTTTAGTAAAGATTTTTCCATCTTTTTATATTCCGTTCGACTTTAGCAGTCTTTTGAATGGAAACAGTAATGGTACAACCTATTTGCAAATGTGCTTTTTAGAATTTCCTTTTGTAGCGCCATCTTCAAAGTCACCGGAATTTTTGTTTTGTGATAATGGTTTGCTGTAGTGTTTATTTGATGCAAATCATGTCCAACATTTCATTTCAAAATGGAATTCATTGTAGATTGACCAAAGGATCCTGGTTTCTTGCAAATACATTTTACGGCAGGCCCTTGGCAGGCTTTGATCAATCACATTTTCCATTAACGCTGAGTTGTAGCAACCTTCAAGCACTATTTTCCGCCACTGCGAATAACCCTTACAAATTGGAAGTGAGGCTGCGCGCATTGTGATCAGATGGTAATTCGGGTTAGCTTCTCTAAAGGAAGGCAAAAGGGTATCCTGGCACGGCGCCAGCTCTCTACCATCAGAAAGAAAAGCTTTTCCACCGAAGGTTAAGCCTTGGGCGAACAATCACTTTTTATGTCGCGTTGCATGCCCATGCGAGCTCAACTTTATAGGTCATGTCTGTGAAAAGATAGGCTTTGTTGGAAGTCTGGACCCTTAGTTCTATCGCATTTTGGGTTCTCATGCGCAGATGGCATTTATGTCTCCACCTTTGAATAAACGTTAGACAAGCTAATAAGCGATTAGTCGCCATTAGTGGGAAAGGGTATTTCTTTAGCTGGTTAACCGAGCCTGTTCAATTTAAGAGTTAAAACCTTGATGAGCGTCAAAGCATTTATTTCCGGCGATAGCAGTTGCGAGCGCATTTCAGAGAATTCCAATTGATCGTAGTTTTTTGGTATAGCATCCAATTGGTACATTAATCGAAACAAAAAAGATTACCTTTCCAAAAGACCACAATAGGCCCAGACCAGTAACACCGAACAATTGAAAGCGTATCTGAATAGCAAGAGGCTCCAACTCTTGTATAAGACTCCACCAAAACAGAAAACCGAGCAAGCTTCTATCCGCGGGTCGGAAAATTAAAACGAAAATAAAAAACTAGATAAATTAATCGTACGAGTCTGGATTTACCCACATATTAAGTCAGCCACCGCCTCTTACAAAATTCCAAATTGAATGATAGACCCTCGCCTATCGGAAAAGGCTTGCCAAGTTGTAAGCACAACCAAGGGCAAACTTCAAGCAATCAGGAAAGGGGTAAGTCGGTCTCCTGTATGACACAGCCATCAATTTAAAATTCGTTGCTGATTCGTAAATTTTACGGTGGGCGGTGCCAAGTTTAAAGTAGAAGCAATTTAAGAGTACCGCATAAAAGGAACTCACCCAACAGCCTGTTCTCGAGAAAACTGTCTCGACTCCCGCCTTAAATAGCAAAATGTTTGGAAAGAACTTTGCTGGCGAGACACTGCAAACCTAAAGTAAAAACACAAACTTGAACTAGCCGGAAACAAAGTTGGAGACAAGCAAAACTGCGCAAAAAAATAAACAACAAAAAAAGCTTCAAAGACAAGTGCGACAACCTTTAACGGCATAAGATGCTTTTTACGGCCGGTACACAATCTTCCCTCCAAGAGAAACTAGACTTGAACAAGACTTGCATCGCTGGTGACTGAGTGCCGCCTGTTCTATACTCAGCTTGTGCAAGAAGGAGGAGGAGGAGGAGGAGGAGGAAGGGAGGGTGACCTTATTATAGGTACAGCAAGCTGCGGGCTGGTGCGGCACCTATCCGCTGGGCATGTGAGCTGGTGGGCGGTCTTCGCCAACCCGCTTCCACGTCCGCAACCGGTAGGCGCTTTGCGACTCAGGGTTAGTGAAGCGCGGCCTGGGGCGGCGCAGGGTGTTGCATGTGGAAGGTGAACACACCCTCTCTTTTTTTCGCCATGTTGTTAACCCAAAATACAGTGTGAGGCTAGGTTACAGTGACAGGTGAATAGTGGCTGGTGAGAATCGTATTGCTTGTCCGCTTGCAAGCAGAACAGCCACTTGGAGATAATAGTTGGCTGTGTGGTGTGCCCGCCGATCGTTGCACTGGAAACTTTATCACAGTGTGCGACGCGGTCCCGGAGAAGTATCCCATGCTGTGGTGTATCCGCAAGCACCGCCAAACCTTTTTGGATCCTCAGCTGGCATCTCTTACGCAGAAGCTTGTCAGCGATGAACAACAGCCTCGGTTCATAGCGCTGCTTTACGGGAAACAAGGTGCATCCAACAACCGCTTGCGGTTCTTGTCTCTGTTTTCTGCTTTTCCTTGTTGTTGTGCCAGAGATAAGCCGCCGGCTAGCGACAAGCCCGAGCACAGCAGGCGAAAACCGCAAGGCAGAGTGAGTATCTCGAGGTTCATGCACTCTTATTTAGTGTCCAAACTTTTTAAGGTTGGCAGAACAGCGAGATTGGCGTGAACAATGTCCATGTCGTTGAAGCATCCATAAAACAATAACACCGATGAGAAAACCGGCGCTCCTGTGCTCAAGCTGGCCCATCAAGCGTTCAGGCGCGCCACTTCTAGGCGTCAATAACACTTGACACATTTTAAGGCCTTGTAGCTATGTGTTTCATTGTAGCACTTGCCCTTTAATCGTGCAATGATCAGCAAATTATCCTCACCACATTTCAGGGTTCTGTAACGCTAACCTTTTCAACCCACACAACAGCGATTTTAATGCAACAGAGCTGTTTTTAATTGGCTTTGGTTTCCGGTTTTATAAACTTGCAACCTATTCATGGTAAGTTGAAGTCGGCATCGTTTTCTGCTAGATAAATTTAATACCATTAATAGTCTTACTATGACATGTTCAGAAGGGCAACAACCACAATTTCAGCTCTCAAGAACGCATGATATAAACTGTATAAATTCCCATACAGCCGACTTGTTTCCTTGAGGCAAATTGGCTGCGAATTTGTTTGAAATAAAAACATTTTTTTCTTTCCAGAGAAAACGAAAACAGAAAAATATCCAATTCGCGACATAATTCCATAATTCCCACAACTGAAACTCATCTGGGAGAGTCTCAGTCTGTATGTGTGAAAGGCATGTGCATCAGCAGCCGTTTTTTCATTTGTTTCTGTAAATTGCAAACCGGTTTAGTTTAAAATTTTGGTAAAAAAAGAGGATATATGTCTTTAAACACAAGCTTTACATAACAACTTCTGGATCTTGTCGCGCCGGATTCTATCATCTTGGTTACCCATGCAAACATTTCCTTCAGAAAACAAACGAGTCCAGGCATGTGGGAGTTGTCATCACTGCTGTTTCCTCTGCGCTACGCCGCAGCGGCCTTCCCATTAAGCTATTGCCTTGCGGCCCATCCCAGAATAGCATGCGGGGTGATGCAAGAAAATCACATAAAGGGCGGCTAAATACTGCAGCAAGATGTACTCCCTACATGAAGCAGACCCGTCCGGCTCAACTGAGTATTTTTTACATGCGCTGCAATAGAAATAAGGCAGAGCGCTAGCGGGAAGTTTATGTGGCGCGCAACACAGCATCACGCAGCAACCTTGTTCTTATTGCAGCCTCTCTCGCTTTCTATTGTTTGGTTTTCCGTGCATCCGTCTGAATTGCTCGATTTTTTTCTTTTTTTCTTTATTTTTTCGTCGCTCTCGGGTTTTTCTTTCACTGATTTTCTGCCCACTTTTTTATACAGGTTTATTTTTTTTGTCTCGTTCTGTGCAGTGTTGCAGGAGTTCTCCCTCGGGGCATTGATTTATAAAAGTCATCTCTTTTGCCTTTTGTCTTTTAGTTTTTTGTCCTATCCTCCTAGATTTTGTGTTTAGATTTTGCAACTCACTTTTGGCCTTTTCCTGTGTCGAAACAGGTCTATTCCTTCAAGGAAGCGCCACTCTCAAGCAGCACCCAACGGTTACCATACACGACGAGCGAACAAGCAGCAACAGACAAACAAGCCGCGAAGAGTAGTCTCATTTGGCCTCCCCACCTAGCAACAGCGGTATAGACAGCAGCAACCAAACAAACAAACACCCTAACAACCGAAGCACGGAGAAGCACCCAACGGCCAGACGTATAACCCTCCCGCGTACTATCCGCTATCCACAAGGTTTCGTCCTCAACTCAATTTCAGCGGAGGAAAACGCATAACCAGGGAGCGCGAACAAGCGACAAGCGACCGCAAGAGCCTTGCTCTGTCAGAACGAAACAACGACTATTGTTGGCCCCTTAACTTGGTTCCCCCCTAATTTGCTCATTTTGCCATTCCCTAGCAGCCCATCGGCCCACCTTTGAACAAGCGCCATCGCCAACACGCGCCTTTTTTCTTCTGAGTAAGACACAAACAGCACACAAATACTGAGCCCAGTGCTTGCCTCGTCTTCCAATTGTCTCGCGCAAGCCTTTTTTGGTCCCTTATTAGCACACCAAAACCGCCACCAGCAAGACGCGAACTTTAAGCTTTTTTTTTCATTTTGACAGCGACCGAACCAAAAGCTAATTAGTTCTCCGGATCGAGAAAGAACACTGTCATTATCGCTACCGCCTAATAGCACCCAATAATACCGCAAAAGCAACATGTCCTCGACGAAGATTGTGCCAACGTATCAGGGTTACATATCGACCACAAAGGATGCCTTGATTGTCATACAGGCTGCCCTTAATAAGCAGCTTCCGACGGTTCCACGAAGACCCCACGACAAGGAACGCGCGTCCCTCATCAAGTCCGGCAACGTCTTTGTCTTTATCGAAGAGCGTTCCGGTGTCAAGAGATGGACTGACGGCGTCTCATGGTCCCCTTCGAGGATCTTGGGAAGGTTTTTGGTGTACCGCGAGTTGGACCGCTCTGCCGCAAATGACAAGGAGAGCAAGAAGAAGGCGAAGAAGGATGCAAAGAGAAAATCACTCAACTCTCCAACTGCCTCTACCTTTTCTCCAACCCACCCTCAGAATAACCATTCCATCTCCCTGACTAATGGCCTAAACATATCTTCTTTCCATCAACGTTCCACGAGCCTCTCGGGCATCGGAGGAGCAAACGACTTTAACGGACAGAATGCTGGCGCCTCCAGCAGCTCGTTGGCGGCCACTCCCACCACCGTTGATGCCCCAAACAGATCTCTAGTGGGATCTTTAGTTGCTTCATATGCATTCAAGGATAACGGTTTGGTCAAAAAAACGCTTTCCTTGACAGTTACGCGCGCGAACAATATTCCTCCTGTTACTGAAACTGTACACTTGATATCTTACTACAGCACCAGTGATGTGATGGCCCACGCATTAACCCAGCCTTCAATAGACCCTCAAATCAAGGATATTCATTTGACCCAAGAATTGTGGGCCGCTGTCAAGGAAAATTCGTTGGGCGGCAAAACTCCAGTTGAAGAAGAAGCATTCTACTACTTAGACGGTAACCAAAATGCCCAAGCCAACATTAGCGGCTTGAATATACAGAGCGCTACGGGCGTAGCTCCTCAAGTCCAGTATTACCCAGCTTTGTCCCACCAGCAAATCCCAGCACAGCCTCAACAGCCACTCTATCATGGTTACATTCCTCCACCTCCACATTTGCAGAATGGTGCAGGTGGTAATGCTGGCATTGGTGCTGCCGGTGCTGGACCAGGCCTAAGTGCGGCAGGCGCCGCTGGCCAACAAACGTTTTTGCCTCCATTGAACCATCATGTGGATTACAGCATTGGCAATGCTGCTGGTAATAATGGATTTGGTGGCAATCCATCTTCTGCTCCTCCTACTACCGGCCAATTTCCACAACTCGGTCAACCTCAATACTATGCTCCAATAGCAGGAGGTGGTGTGCCAGGCGGTCCAAAGTATGCACCAGGAAACGCCTCGTTTGGAACCTCTAGTCCTAGCGCCTCCACTGCTGGCTTTGGCCAATCGCAATATTACAGTCCTCAGCAGTCCAACACCAATATCACGAACGGTGCCAATAACAATAAGAATGGCTTGTTGCCAAACATCGGGACCAGTGATACTAACGCTGGCCCTGTCAAACTTGACCAGTCACCAATACCAAGCAACAATACCGGGAATTCCTCCAAAGGGTACCAACAGCAACAGCAAAAGTATGGGTACATGTCTTCCTTCGGGGTTGGGCAACCACAGCAGCAGCCACAACAACAACAACAACAACAGCAACAACCGCAAGCTCAACAACAGCAGCCGTTGTACAATAAATCAGTGGGAAATGCCGGATATCTCAAATCCCCTGGCCAATTTTATAGTGGTGGCACCCCAGGCAACAACTTGAACCCTTTGATTGGATACCCACAAAACACCCAGCATAGCGGATTGGCTGGAAGCGGGTCGCAGACACCAACCTCACAAGGTCAGCAGCAACAGCAACCGCAGTATGCTGCGGCAGCAAATACCAAATGGTATTATAGTGGCGGCAATAACGGTGGGCAGCCACAAGGTCAAGTTGATGATGGTTCAAGCTTTTTGAACCAGGGTTACAATACCGGTGGACTATACCAATCTAACTGAGCTATTGCTATTTAACAGAATGGTCATACTATAATTAAAAAGCAACAGAAATCCTAAAAATACCACATTTTTCATAAACATTTGTGACGTCCCCGCCCATCTTCCGTTCTATCTTTTTATTATTTTGAATATTTTTTCTATTTTTTTACGTTTTATGAAATCAGGAACTTTATGCATTTTTAGATGATTTATCTTTTTCTCTCTTTTAGCTTTTTTAATTATGATTTTATCTTTATTTTTTACCTTAACTTTTTATTTTTTAGTTTATATGTGAAGTATGTACAGTATTGTTATTTTGAGTTTGTATTATTCTGGTTTGTCGCTTCTGCTCAAGCATTTGGCAGTAACGTGTGTAGACTGAACGTTGAGTTCAGAAGAACCATTCAGGAACGTATCTTTGGCTTGGTGGAATAAATTCAGATTAAATAAATTAAAAAATTAAACTCGAAGCTACAAAATATGCTTTTTAAAGGATACACTTTCTCCAATGGCACGCAAACCATGACACCACACTAAAGGTCGTTTAACTGCGCATTTGTGTGTGCGCCATAAGCAACTAATTAGAGACTGAAATGTGACTGAAAATTGTGACCATATTCCCATTTTAAGCGGGCAATTCGATATTTTGAAAATTCAGACATCGTGAGTACTCTCCGCTTTTTGATATTTTGATATTATATAATTTCATAATAATTAAGGGCGCAATTACTACGAACGTGCGAAAGTAGCTAGTTAGCAGGCGAGGACATTTCCAGGAGCAACTCAAGTTTTGCCGACACGGATGTCCCTTTTTCTATGAGATTAGGACTGTGTTGGTGTGTTCACTAGACGCAGAGAATAACACAAGATGTTTTAAGAATTGGTCTATCACACAGAGAGACAGTTGCTTGCGTATTTACGGAGATAAGCGTCAACTGAATATTCCCGGTTTTGAAAAATATTATGTCAAAGAAGGTGGAGGTCAAAGATCATTTAGGTATGTGGTTGACAAAAAAGAAGTTTCCGAGCGTATAGTGGGCAGCGTGCTTGGAAAGGCGATCTGGTTCACAGTTGCGACGGATAACAAAAGCGGTGGATAACAAAGCTTAAGCGAGCAAAAAGCGCCGTGAAATGGGCAAATATTATAGTTGCACCTAATTAAGGAACAGATAAGAGATGCATATTGTGGAGAACTGCAGAATAGCAGGGTATCATTTTGCTATAATTACAGTTTGAGGTTGAGTTTACGATGCAGTTAAATGATAAAGGAAGTTTCAGAAAGAAAGAAGAAAAAAAGATCAACAAAACTGTAAGTTTACTTAAAAAAGGAAATAGTATTACCATCAGTGGGTGTTTGATTAAGTAAGAGGGTCAATAATCCCATCGCTTGGGCAAGGCCATAGCGTTCCAGATTAGGACATAGGAGGATTGATCGGGTAGTTGTAGGATCAGTTAAATTGAGCTAATAAACATTATATGTTTTTTAGGGAGCAGTACTTTTGTATGTCTCACAAAGTGCTATGGGCACAGCAGAGAAGCCTCAGGAGCTCCTTGAAATCTCGCACTTCGCGCTCTTGTCTCCTGCTTGTCTTTGAACAACTCTTCCCTAGGCAACACTAGAAGCCATACACGAGCCGCAAGAAGCAATTTGGCTGCTTCCTATTACTTTCAAGTGGCACAATGGCGCCAACAAAGGAGTACTCGTTTCTTGACTTGGTCAACCGGGTGGATGTGATCCCGTACCAGCACAAGGACTTCTTTAGCTCCAAATCAGACTATAACAACTACGACTTAACCACCTACAACCTCGTCACCCACGATAGTGCTGCCATTATTGGAAAAATTATCCCTTCTGTTGCCAAAGTTTTTCAAAAGCACTACAATTCGTTTTTGGGCCAGTACATTATTATCGACTCACAACGCAAGCGCATTCAGTTGAAACCGACATTGACCACATTCAAGCAACGTACCGGTGCATTTGCCAAAATTGCTGCATTTTTGAAAGAAACTGGCGACCTTGAAGGGCTAAAGGGGTGGAGAGGTGAGCTATTTGTTTGTTACTATCCTCAGAAAGTGGAATACTTTGCCGTTGAGAGAGCATTGTCTCCGTTGCTAGGCATAGTGATGTATGGGGTCCACATCAATGGGTACATTCCCCCAGAGCTATCCAGTACCGGAAAATTGAAACTTTGGATTGCCAAAAGAAGTCTCACAAAACCTACATGGCCGGGCATGCTCGACAACACCATTGCTGGCGGAATCGCTTATCCATGTTCTATTTACGAAACAGCGGTCAAGGAGTCCTTGGAAGAGGCTAACATTGCGGAAAGCTATTTGGACAAAAACTTGGCTGCCGCAGGTTTGATAACGTATATATTTAGTCCAAAAGTACCTAAGGGATTCAAGTATGATGAAACTCACGACGAAGATTACACAGTTCAGCCAGAATGCGAATACATTTACGACTTGAAATTTAGTGAAATAAAGCCAAAGGGTAACAATGAACAAGTCTTCGTGGGACCAGAAGTTAACGATGGTGAAGTCCACGGATTCCAGTTGATGGCCGTGGATGAAGTTATCAGCGAGTTAAAAAAGGGAAACTTCAAGCCTAACTGTGGAACGGTGATTATTGACTTCTTGATGAGAAAGGGGATAATTACTCCAACAAACGAACCAGACTACTTGGAAATTATAACGAGAATCCATCGTGTTATGCCATACACCACTTTATGATTCACGTTATATATATGCGCTATGTGAGGTAATACTGTTGATTAAATATTTGTACAGGTAAAGCAGCTTTCTTCGTATTGTAGTTGTGTACAAAGAGGCTTCTGAGTGCATAGTATACCAACAGAACAGGCCGCAATACCCTCATACTATTGGTGGGATCCAAATTGGCGGTGCAATGCTGGGTGAAAAAAATATATGCAGCGACGATTATATACGAACTAGATGACCATCGCAGTTTAAAAACGAATGGATCTGGTTAAAACCCACGAAGGCCACGCCCAGTAATTAAGCATCATATATTATTCTTTAAACTGGAACTCTAAGCCAGGAGGATGTTACCAACACGTACAAAACGAGGCTGAGAGAACCGACCATTGATCATTGAAAAATTGAAAAAGTCCAGGACAAATTTTTACCGGTTCCTATTTGACACTACTACGCCGATCCACCAAAGAGCCCTGTTGTGAGAAAAAATTCCTCAGATTGAATACATTTTTTTATATACAATGCCCCAAGGCAAATATTTGAGTGACGCATTGCGTTTTCCCGTTTCATTCTACAAGCAGCTTCTGTTCCGCTACGGCTTCAGTCTCCTCACTAACCCTCTAAAATGGGAGCAAATCTTCCAGAAGCTTGAGCTCCGTGACAAATATCCTGACCCAACTAAACTCAAAGTCTTCCACATGTACCCTCTCTCTGGGATAATACCCTGTGAGCTACAAAGATACCTTGGCCCTCAACAACAGCTTCTAATGGAGCCTGGAGTCAAAGCAAGATCGTTTCAGGAAAAAAAGTTGATACCAGTGATTAATGAGATAAACAAAAAAATTAAGAATGGAAAGATTCTTTACACTGACGAGACCGCAGCCAAGAAGGCCACCGAGGTTAATTTTACCTACAGCGACAAGGATCCTTTTGTGTGGACAAGCTTGACGGACTTGGTTGAAGACGGAACATTTGTGCCTGTGAAAGAGCCAAGGGACAAGATCAGTGAGACCTGTCTCACTATAGGAAACTACAGTAACGCTGCAGGCGAAGGACTCATGGTACAGCACATGAACTGCTTTGCTAACTCCAACTGGATTCAGCGGTACGGCCGCGTACGAACCATCTCGATATTGAGCGACCACAGCGCCGCCAAGTTTCTCGGAGAGCGTAACGGTAAGGAGAAGATGTCGAGGCTAAGCCTTTACAGCAAAGCGTTCTCGGAGGTTAAGTTGGTGGCTGCCAGCGATGTGACGACGGAAATTTCCAACAAGCTTATTGCCGCGCATGACCCTGTTATTTTAAACCAGAAAAAGGATTTCTACAATGCCTCGTGCTGCCCCATTGCGGTGCTTTTATTTGAGCCAAAGAACGTGCCTGAAAACCTAGATTTGGAACACTTTGACTATGTCACGAAACAGCTTTTTATCATGTACAATACTCCCTTGGAACAGTGTGTAAATTTGCTAGGATTCGGCGCAATCGATTGGTTCATCAACGAACCTGAGTTCAAGGCGATGAAAGACCTTGCGCCACAGGAGCTATCAGTGGAGCAGTTCTACAAGGTCACTGAGTTGTTCGGATACTGGCCGTTTAAGCCGGATGTGTTGTTATCCTTTGAAGAGGATAAAAATGAGGCAACTAAACGATGAGAAGGGCAAAAAAAAAGCTGTAGATAGAGTATTATAGATTGCAAGGGACTTTACACCTTTGAATATGTCAGTTTATAGATTACTATGTATATATCTGTATCATATTTGAAGATTTTTGTCTCAAATTACTGTCAAACACTCCATAGTAAACGTTGCTCGCTAATGAGTTGTAAACTGAAATTACCATTGTGGTGGTATAGCATTATTTACGCCGGCGGCACCCCCCAAAAATCTTAAAAAGGGTGCGTTTTCTTCCCATCGTTCGCTTAAAAGCTGAATGGTTCGATATTTTGTACAAGGAATTATCAAATGATTTTAGATGTCTTTGAAGAGAGTTTGACTAACAGAACTTCATATATTTTAGTAAAATACTTGAGCCAATTTTATCTCTAGAGGCTTGAAACCCTTACGACAACCGTAATGCTTCCACTACTACAGAGAGCTCAAGCGCAACTATTCAAACGCTCCGTGAAATCTTTGGCTGCCGGGGCTTATAATATAAACAATTTAGCCAGAAGAGCCATTATTCAAAATAGCAATATCAGGTACTACCATTCCGAAGAACATTTGAATCCTGACGACGTGACAAATTTAAAACAAAGCGGCTTGAAAGAGCAAATTCTCTCTTTGGCGGTTAAAGATACTGTGAGAAACTACAATTTCAGTAAAGTTGCCGTTGATGCTTCCAAGGAACAGTTCCTTAAATCAAATGACTTTGCCCACAAGTTTGTAAACAAGTCAACAAATTTGGATGTCTTATTTAACCATAATGAAGCCCAAGAGTTAATTGAATTTTATCTTGACGCCTCGAGAATTGCATTACAGAATGCCATCAAGTCGGAGGAATTTGCCGGCCTAAGCACCGAGACCGACAGATTGAAGTTTCTTATCAAGAGCAGAATCATGTACAATATTGAGCACTTGTCGAACAACGAACACGATAACCGCAAACTCCAGCAAAACTTGAAAACTCTCCTCAGCACCCTTATCCAACCATCTAACGTACCATCCTCAGTGAATCACCTCTACAAGCTCGCAGACGACTTCTTGTACAATGCCGGCGACAACTCGCACTCCTTCGACTGGTACGAGAAGAGACTCAAAATTGGCGCTATTTTCGTGAAGAGCGAGCTTTTCATGATTAACGACCAGTCAAAGGATTTCAAGAAGACGTTGCGCTTTGTCGACGAGCAGGTAAATATCTACCAGAGTGTGAATAATGCCATTGCAAACGTGCAAGAATGGATGCTTTTCAATGGTTTTTCATTAATAAATTTGATTAAGAGTCAACTCGCTAGAGGATAGCCATACGTTTATATGTATATAATAAAGATAAATATAGAAAGTGATAATCAAAGAAAAATTTTCAAGTTTTGACACAGCTAGTAAAATATGTCGTTTCTTACAATGCGTACGGTGCTGCAAAGAAAGCTAATAGTTCACGGTACAACGCTAGTGCCTTCTGATGAAAGAACCAAGCTGACACCTTGATTGTCATTAAGTCACAATTTAGTTGTATGTGTTAAGTGTTGAAATTCTAGAATTAAAACAATGAAAGGAATTGAAAATAAAAAAATATATAAAAATGCATGAAAATTGTTCACAAAAAGAATCTAATCACAATGTTCATTTGACTTCTGCGGCCTCAGCATCAGCAATGTTATTTGCTTCAGAAATCTCGTTCAGTAAGCTAGCATCAGCACTAACATCAGTACTAACATCCTGCTCCTTTGTGCCAGCTTCCTTTTTTGCGTTCTCACCATTTGCATTCTTCTTTTCAACATCTTCTTTTTTCTCTCCGTTTATCCTTTCGCTATTGTTCTTTTGAATTTCCTTAAGTTCTCCTAAAAATTCCTCCTCCAATTCTGGATACACCTCACTGATTCTCTTCCATGTCTCATCCCAGACATACTTGTGCTTGTCATCACCAACATTCAAGTATTGACAGTCCTGCATGTAGAGCAAAGAGTTTTTTATCAACTCCTTTGATGCTTCTTTTATCACTGCCGTGGTACTACTCACTGTAGTACCGCCTCCACTGATGGCGCTGTTAGAGGCCTTCTTTGATTTGAGCTCGACTTGAAGGTTTCTTTTTTCATCAACGATGAGAGACTTAAAAACATCGAGAAGCGAGAGCCAAATATAGGAGAGTTCTGAATCCTCAGTGTAGACCTCTTCTTTTGTTATAAGCGATTTGTTCAAGTATTGCAAGTAAATCTTAGTGGCATTGGACAAGACATCACCTTTTGTTTTCTTCATGCCGTAAAAATCGCAGTATAAAACTTCGTCCTTCAATAACTCAGTCACTAATGGGAAAATGTCAAACTCGAAAATTCCTTTTGCTGTAATAAATTTTATTTCACGCAAGTCCAAAGAAAGTAATGTGCTAGTAAAAACTTTCAAAGCGTGGCTTCTTACCTCGCGGCACGGGTTGAACGTTTGATGGCCTATTGCTTGAATTAAAGCGTACCAGCCTGAAGACTGTGTTTTTTCCTCAGTTTCCACAAAATCCAGTCTTGTGAAAACTCTTTTCAATTCATAAGTGAGATCAATTGAGGCAATGGAAATGTCAATGAGGGCGCGATGTGGATTGATTGCTGGAGCAGCTTTTCTCGAGTTGTCGTCTTTGGATGACTTTTTGGCTAAACCGGCCTCCTGTTCAAAGGCACTTCCAATGGCGCCGATTGATGAAACTTCATCAAATAAGCCGAGGACAGACATGTAGTTATTTGGAACAATTCTATCTAACAGTTCGCGGACCAAAAGTTTCATAAAACCAAAAATCGCGCCAACATGTTTAGTACTACTAGCGAAGCTTCTAATTAATTTCCAATAATCATCAAAATCGATTACTGTAAGATATTTCCAGCCATCGTCAGACTTGAGTAATGATAGAAGCTGAGGAATAAGAGTTGAAGCATATACCTCTAATACCTTGGATTTGCTGAGAGTCAACAATAATTGAATGCCTCTCTTTAAAATAGTTCCACTATTGTCTAGCTTATCATGCAATGAGTTGAATAATACGAGTTCATAACTGATTGCTCTTACTATTCCCTCCTCAGTAAGCAACCTTCTTCGATTCTTTTCATTAACAACAATCAATCTGTCAATATCCTTGATTATTTTTTCAGAAAGTTCCAATACCAAGGACCTATTGGATCTATTCTTGGCTTCTTTCGCAGCATACAAAGTTAATGCCACGGCAGATTCGAAAATGAAGAGAACAGAATTTTGATAAACATGTCTAGTTTCTTGTTTGTATGGTGGAAGCACATTCAAAAGGCTAATAATCATCTCTCGGATATTTATATCTGGATTAGAGCTACTGATGGTTTCCCAGTTCTTGAAAATTGATTCAATCTTAGATTGCTCGATGCAATGGTTTGTGGAGTAAGTGGCTTCAATTTCTTCGCTAGTTGGTTCAGGTGGTTCATCGGAGTTGATTTTCAAATATGAAGTAAATGCACTAAAAAGACTGACTTCACTTTCTTCCTGAGACTTTTTCACAGTCTTATCAATAAAGTATTGCGGCTTAACCTTCGGTAACGATTTCAAATTGAGCTGGTTTTGAAAATTTGAGAAAAAATTACCATCAATGATGGAATTCTCGTACAATCTAAGAATTATAATCATAATACTGTGCCAAGCTCTAGAGAAATTGGAAAATTGGTTTTTCCGAATAATGTTGAAGAGCGCAACAAGCGAAATTTGCGCTTTGAAGTCTCTACCAAACCAAGTTGAAGTTTCACTGACGGTGATAAATTCTGGAGTAGCGCCTTCATTACTGTTGACGTCAACCGCCTTGATATTTTTACGGTTACCATATACTGTAGCGGAATCATTGGAAGTCACAGTAGATAAGCCATTATTTACGCCATCATCACCCAAGGTAGCAGAGGGTTCGCTGTATTCTGTTGTTGTTTGCCTCTTTTTAGTTGGCAAAACTTTAAGCTGAGTAGTTGGGATATGATCTCTGATAAATTCATCATCTCCGGTTACCCTTTCGGATTTCTTTTCACCGGTGAGTGTCGTCAATGCTGCTAATTTTATCAAAAGGTTATCTAGTATGTTGCCCAATTTATAGTAATTGGCAATATTAGCACATTTGTCAATTGTGCTCATAAGTTTAGCTACTCTATTGTCGTCACCAGTTTCCTCAAACACGTGGATGAAGCTCTTTAATAGCATATTGAAAGAGTTTTCAAATAACACTTTGTCAAACTGAGACACAATAATCGGGTCAACATCCTTGACTGAAATACTGCCGGACTTCAATTTTTTGAACTCTGCTTCATCTTCATGAGGTGGGTCGTCAATGTTCTTTTCAAAGGCAAAAACAAATGTTTTTTCGTTAGCGTTATTCGAGCTACTTATCAAAATGTCCCAACTTCCGGTAAACCATTTATCTGTACCGTAATGCTCTTCAGGAATAATAATTTCCTTATTTTTGATCGAAGTATAAATAGTTTTGAGGTACCATTCTGGATAATCTTTTCCTTCTTTATAAACTCCTCGCAAGTTCTTCTTAAAAGCTTCAAAGCTCATATGCTCTTTAATCTTAGGATTATGAAGATCGGTGTTTAACATAATGATAGCATAACTGAGGATGAACACGCCATCTTTCTCCGGTATGACTGGCTCAACAGGCTCTTTAGATAATTTTCCTTCCTTAAACAATTCTTTGGCAGCTTCATAATCTCTCACAACTTTCTCAAAGTTTTGATCATTAACGTACTTGTCAGCAAAGTTCTCCACCACCCTTTCAATCTGCTGAGACTCACCTGGAACTCTAAATCTTTGTAACAATAATCTTAAAGACTCATCAACTCTTTTGCCTTTGAAATTGAATAAAGACAAGAAGTGAATAAGGATAGGCAAGTTTTTAGGCTTGGTGATGAACTCACCAACGTTCTTTTTGTTAAGTAAACTAGCCTTGTAATAGAAAAATTCACCTAATTCTTTGTCGTTTTCTTCCTGAGGTAAAGATAAGGATAGAAATTTTTTGTCTCTTAAAGTTTGAAGACCAGCTTTAAAATCCTCATTATTCAAAATGTTTAAAATCCTCAAAAATTCTTCTTTTCTTTGCTTTATTTTGAGAATTTTGTTCTCATTGAATTTTTCGAGGTCAAATTCAATGTTTTTCTTTTTCAAAGCTTTCACTCGAGAATTTAAGCCATTTATCAATTGCAATAATCCTTCCAAACAGATTGGGGGGACATTATTGGTGGTGATAGCAGCGCTTGAAGACTCTGCAAGTTTGTTCAAGAACTTAATGAAAATCAAGCTAATGTTTTTGGAGTCAAACTTGCAATCAAAATTGATAAATAAATTCGTTAAAAGCTCCGAAGAGTGGGACCACAACAAACTGAGTGACTCTATAATTAATTCTTTGGCAAGAGGATTTCTAGAGTTAATCATAACACCTTGAACTGGAGTGCCTACTCTTGAAGACGTTCTAGAAGCTCCGGTGCTTTGCCTTGAGAGCTTTCCTGGAGCTAAAGGCTCGGGTTGACCCTTTTCAGAACTTTTTGGATTGGCATTCTCATCGATACTCTCGTCTAACTGGTTGAACTCGTCTGCAGGTAAAATACTTTTAAAAATATTTTCGTATGCAAACTCAAGCTGCAATGTCAAGTATTTGCTTAAAATCAAGTTTAAGTTGATAAAACATTGTAAAGCGGCCTGTAGTAAGTTTAAACTATCATTCTTTAATATTATAGTCAACAAATTTTTAAAAAGAGGGTTTTTCACCAACTTTAAAAGCAAAGGAAATCTAGGTATTATCTTCCCGCTTGTTTCTATGATCGTCGATAATAAACCTAACACAAAAATTTTGGTTGATTCTGTGTGATAATACTGATTCTCAATTGACACAATTGAGATCAAGTTCAAAAAATACTGGTAGTAAAATTTCAAATCCACGGCTACACTAAAAGACTCATTTTGAGAATTTGGAGACAGCTTTGAACTATCCAAATACTTTAACTTGCTAAATATTATTATTGTGATTGAGTTAAGAGATTGCTCGGCATATCTTCTCAAGACTTCGGAGCGTTTCTTGTTGCAAGCCAAGGAAAGATTAATCTGTATAACCTGTAAGAAAATATCGTTGGTAATCAAATTGTTGTATCTGTCATCTTTGATTATTCTCAAGATCAAGTCTAATACTTTTAAGAGCACTGAGTCATCCAAAGTTGGGTCCGAGGACTCAAATTGTGTATGCGTAAGGGAGTGAATTAATTGATTAATGTTGACATGGACGGTGTTTAACTGCTTGTGAGAGTGCTGGTCAAATAGCACATTGTACTCAAAGAGTTTAGTGAGAGAATTGAGGGTGATTGATGTTATGAGGCCAGATGTGCTAGGGGACGAAATCAACATAAAGTAAGGCTGCAATATTGTGAGGGTGTCAAGCTCGGTGAGGTTGTCAATTTCAGATAGTAAAGACTTGAGCTGGAGGAAACTGGATAAAATCGGGTCACTACCATTGCTGGTGTTGGCGGTGCCACTGCTGGCCGCATTGGAGCTGTGTATCTGTTGTGATCTGGCATTTTCCAAAGAGCCCACTGCAAAGCTACTATGACCGTCGCTAAAATTGAGAGACTTGAAGCTTTGAACGAACTCATCACTGAATAAATTGATAACGTCCGAGGTGCTCAAGATAGCGGCGACACCCGATTGAAAAAAACGTGAGTTCTTTCTGATCTCGGAGATTATCTTAATGCATTCCTGGCTGACAAGGGTGACGGGGTCAATGGAAATGTGAATGGCATTATGAATGGCATTATGTCCAGACATGGTAGACAGACAAAACGGTTGACTGGTGGGTTTTGCACGAGTCTCGTCTGTGTGTTGTGGTAAGCGCTGACAGCAATGGCTTTCCCTACTATGGCACTTACTGCCATTTGCCATATTTTCGCAAAGCGCCGATGCTCTTCCAACTGGCCTTTTTCCACTAAGAAAGAGCGAGTGGGAGGGTAAGATCCTAAGGGAGTGGTACAGTATAAGTAGGGTAAACCTAAAAACCCGCATAGTAGATAACGTAAATATATCATAGTCTTTTTTTCAATTTTTTTTCAATTTTTTAATTTTCAACATGAATCAAGTTGTGCGTGAGATGGAGAAAAGCGGCTAATCTTATCTTTATTGAACTCTAGCACGCCCTCAAATACTCAAAAATGGTCACAATATCTAGTCTTGATACGAAAAAATGTTATTTGGATCTTTCCCTTGGTGGAAAACCTCTCGGCCGTGTAGTCATTGAGCTTCTCAACGATGCTGCCCCTCTTGCCGCAGAAAACTTCTTCAAGCTCTGTACTGGGGAAGTTGGCTACAACAACGAGGGCATAAAGCTCTCTTTTAAAAATAACTACTTCCATCGTGTGATCAAGAACTTTATTATTCAAGCGGGTGACATAGTGCACTGCACCGGTGTGGAGGAGCTTCCTCCATTGGAGGAAGCTCTCAATATTATTGGCACTGGTGGCGCATCTGTATATCTTGATAATCCGAGCGACGTGAATGATGAGATTCAGTTATACAACAAGTTCCAGGACGAAAACCTCTTGGAGTCCACTTTTGAAAACACCTTTAATGTGGCCATGTCTAATAACGATAAGGACTCCAACACCTCCCAGTTCTTCATCAACACTTATCCTTCTCCACATTTGAATGGAAAACACACCATTTTTGGCAAAGTTAGTCATGGCAAATCTGTCATTCGCGAAATTGAAAAAACTGATGTTATAAATTCTGAGACGTTCTTTCCTAAACTTGCCGTAAAAATTGATGATTGTGGCGAGTTCATAGAGGGAATGGAGGTGCCATGCTACAATGCATGCTACGACCAAATTGGCGGTGATATATACGAGGAGTTTCCTGACGACGATGATCAATTTGACAAGGACGAGTACCACACTTCGTACAAGGTGTGCGAAACGATCAAAAGTTCCGGTAACCAGCTTTTCAAAAAGAAGGATTTCAGCAACGCATTGTTCAAATTCAAGAAGGCGCTCCGATATGTTGAAGAGTTGCAGCCTGAAAAGGATGTTCTCATAACAAAAACCAATACCGATGCTCAAAATCAACAGAATTACGCCATGTATATCAACTTTCTTCATTTGAAGAAGAATATCTACTCTAATTTATCTCTCACGAATTTAAAATTGGAAGATTACGCAGAAGCTATTAAATACAGCCAGTTTATGATAGACATGCTTGAAGTGTACCCAAAATGGGAACCGAGATTTAAGGCTGAGAATGCCGATTTCTTGAAGTGTTACTACAGAATTGGCAAATGTTACATATTGATGAGTAGGTTGGAAAAGGCCAAGATGTTTTTAATCAAGGCTAATGAGGTGAATACCAGCCAAGATAAACTTGTAATCAAGGACTTAGAAACTGTGGAAAAGGCCTTGGAGCAGAGAAAGGAAACTCAGAAAAAGAGTCTTGCCAAATTTTTTGGTTCATAAGTGAGGTTAGCGCTACTTATCGCATAAGACTTTCTAATGGCAACATTACTGTATACTCAAGGAAAGCCTCGAAAACTTTGACCGGTTGGCAAGGTTAATTTTGCCTCTATATACAAATATACATAATGATAGACGATTCAGAACATTAGTCAGTTACATTTTTTAATTACGATTGTAGAGTGAGCTTTCGTACGTGTGAAAAAAAGGCGGAAATTTCATCTTTATTTCTCATTTTTTGCTCCTTCCAGACTTCTCCGTTTTTCGTACTCGTTTTCAGCGCTAGCCATGGATCGCGCTGGAATCGCTTATTTTCCAGTTTTTCTGTGATGCGTTTGATTTTGAACAGAACCTTTTCGGAGAGAAAAACAGAAGCAGGAGAGGCAAAGAAATTATCCAGGCCAGCGCTTGATTGCATCCCAGGAAAGCCGGACTGCGGCACTGATCAAACAAGTAATAGAGCTGCTTTAGCAAGGACATCAGTCGCAATGGTATGTTCCGTCAGACGCAAACTTTATAAATCATTAGTAGATACTAACAGACAACAGTCCACCTTCACCCCTTTGAACCTCAGCAGCGACTCCAAGAAGCTCGTTGAGGAAGAGGAAAATCAAACTCGCGAACTTCAAGTCGAAGAAGGTTTTAAAATATTCCAGCGATCCCTCGAGCTTCAGAAGGAGCGTCATTATAAAGAGTCTTTCCAGAGCTACGGACAGCTTTTCAGGTTAGATGTTCTCAAGCCAAGAACGAACGAGGCAATAACGCCCTCAATCCGGACCTTACGCTACTTGGCTTGCAAGAACCGTGGGTTGTTGAGTTTGAAAATACTTAAAGAGCAATATGAAGAAAAGTTAGATAAGAAAAAGAAGAAGGAAAGACAATCTAGAGATAAGCATGCGAAAGAGAAAAAACCAAAAGGGGATGTGAACATTGAAAAAAGTGAGCAGCAAGATTCTTCAAATATACAGAGGGAAATCGAGTGGGAGAAGCAGTTGAATGAAATAAATTCCAACGATGCAAGTAAAACAACGGCAACCATAGAGAGTGAAAGCAAAAGCAAAAGTAATGATCAAATGAGACAAAATCAATTAGAGACTAATATTGAAAATGAGCAACGAGGTAAAAATGTCTTATCATCAAAGCTATCTTCTGCCGACAAAAATATCTTGGAGGCAACTAATGATTCTGATACTTTTGAAGACAAATATGATGACCAAAATTCTGAACCGAAATCAGCAGCCAATTCTGTCGCTGGAAACCCGGAAACCTTCAAAGCAGAGGATATCATTTCGGAAAACCAAAGTATCGAAGTAATACAAATAGACGAAGATGGCAACGAATGGCTCTTAGAAAAACTCTCCAAAATTATAACCGATCTTTTAGACGCTCTAAATTACTCTGAAACAGCAGACGACGACCTCGTGGATGTTCTTTTTGAGATCTTTATGTTTTTCGATAATCCTCGATTGTCACGGTTCCTTTTGGAATACCAATTGGCAAATTCCCATGAAGAGTTGGACCTTTTGTCAGCCTTTAACACGTTGGAACTGACAAGACTGCTTCCACCATCGTTAATTAAATTGTTTGAAAGGCTTAATCTTGTATTAAACAGTGTTCATGATGATGAGATGATATCGAAAAACAATCACTTAAAAGTCGACTCGAGCAAGAAAACCACAAAGAAGCTCAAAAAATTACAAAAGCGGTTAGACAAAACTTTTTCTTGTTTCGCAATTTTAAAACAACAGGATTCTCAGGCCAGAACAGAAAACTTGAAAGAAATTGATAGCATTGTCATTGAATTATCAGAGATCTCATTGCCCTTGTTAATAAATAAAATAGAAAATTTGTACGAAAATACCAACAAATTACCAAAGATAAGCGCTAGCAACAACAGCGGGGCTAATAATGTCGCGCATCGGTCAGCTATTTATTATGGCCAAGGGTTCGATAGCTCATCTTATACGCACATAGATCCGCTACTTTCGAGCAGTTTTGACACTACTGATAGAGTAATAATTGAAGCTAATTTTGCTGTCTCAAAACACATAAAGGAAGACTCCTTCGAAGTCATTGAAGCAACGGAAAGCGCAGCACCTGCTGATTCTGATACGGACAAGAATCATGATCGAAAAACAGGACCTCAGCGATCCAGCAAAAGATTTAGAGGCGTTGAAGAGATGAATGAGCTCAGTAAGTCTAAGTTTACGGAGCTACGAGACGAATTTGAAAGATTTGAACTGTCATTGGGTGCTTTGAATATCGATACTGCGCAAATTGATAATGTGTTAAGCAACATTGTGGAACACTTTGTGGATGACGAGAATGGCGTTGAAGCCATTGATGGTGAAAATGCTGATTATAAAACCAACATAAGGAAC
Organism: Saccharomycopsis capsularis; assembly: GCA_031125595.1. Taxonomy (NCBI): domain Eukaryota; kingdom Fungi; phylum Ascomycota; class Saccharomycetes; order Ascoideales; family Saccharomycopsidaceae; genus Saccharomycopsis; species Saccharomycopsis capsularis. The sequence goes on from JASTUX010000018.1 coordinate 232,207, forward strand.
TTAATTCGCGATTTCAATTCCTGTTTGAAAAGTTGGGATAAGAGAAGATCGAGCATAATTTTGGGGTTACATAATAAAACACAACCCAGAAAAGGAGGCGGCGGATCAGTACTTAAAGGTAATTCTATTTTAGACATTTTTAGTAAGCCAGCTAACGTGGCCTCTACAACGGAAGCTGGTGCAACTAAAGGAGATAAAGTGGTTACTGCAATTCTCAAGAATTCAGCTTACGATCTTGTTTCTTCGGAAATCTCCAAAATTAATTCTCCATCGTTCAATTCCAATATTTACCAAATCCGATTTTCTCTTTTAACCGGCCTTTTAAGCCACTCATTTACCGTCGATAGCTGTGAATTCAATCTTCTCGTTGATTTCCAGTTTGAGACGAAAGAAACTTTTGTTTTGAACATCAAAAAGTACATTGACTACTATCAGTACTACATATTCACAAAACTTAACCACATTTTGTTTTCTGGAAGCCTAAACGCAAAGCTATACCAGCAGCAAAAATATTCATATTTGCGTATTGTTGTTTCCATCTTAGAGATTTTTATCGACGACTATATTGGCATTGCTTCTATTATTAAACATCGCGAAAATCTCACTGAAAAGGAAATAAATGAGAAAAATAATTTGAAGCAAGCATTAGAAACTAGAATCTCACAGTGGCTCGAGCTTACAGGTCTGTTATTTAAGGTATTCAAAACTACAGCTTCAAATCATTCTGAGAAAACATGGTTCCGGTACAATTGGGCCCTTTACTTGTATAGCCAAACAGATGAAGCAGTTGCGGACCCTACCTCTTCCACAAACCTGAAAACAGCAAAGAGCAAAGAAATTCTTCAGAAATTGTTAGACGCCGGAGAGAGACAATCAACCCCAATTGAGATACTCTATCATAATTATAATAACTTTCCACCTTTAAGCGCTTCATCAATTAAGGAATTTTTAAAACGAATCAGCTTTCTTGAAAGTTTCACCAAAATTATGAAAGGAGACGAAAACGCAAATGGAATAGAAGGCAAAGATGACCAAAACACTGAGACAATTTCCCAAGAAATGGTCAAATTGCTAAATTTGGCGCTATCATCTTCCGAAATCGGTTCGCTGTTGCAGATGCAAAAGTTGAGCGAGGACAAGAAGCTAGTATACAAATTTGTTAGTGAGTCATCTTTTGAAATACGGTTAAAGTTACGTAACTTGTTGTTTGACTATTTTCATCGCAAGGCGCTTGCTGATGAAGGAACGTTGTATTCAGCATCATATCAACACAATTTTGAGGTCGCATTGGACGCAATCATTAAGTATTTGAACTCCAATGAGTATTCTGAACTCACTGACGAGCAGAGGCAATTCAGCTTAGTGAAGATGCTCAGGTACTTCGAAGAAATTTCTCTGAAATTTATTGACATATTGAAATTTCATAGCTGGAAAAGTCACGGTTCGGTTACGACTACATCTTTGTTGAACTTGGTGTCTGTTCTTTCTATTCTTCAAATTTATTATCTCAATAAAGTGTCCGTTGAAATTGCTGAAACTTCATTTAACTTCCCAATTAATTTTAAGCGAGCTGCACAAAAGCTCCAAGATTTATCCGTCAATTGCTACATTTTGATATTTATTTACCTCAAACATATCATTGTTGACAACAGTGCCAAAAGTGAACCGGATGATATTAAAGCAATGAAGCTTTTAGCAGACAAAAAGATTTTTGAAATCATAAGTAACTTCCATGCTCTTTTGGGATACGGCGCTATGTGTGATTCGGGAGCTGGAAACTTTTTGGACCTTTTACAACAAGAATTGTTATCACTTGAGAACATTTACGTTGATTTGGAGGTCTTTCAATTGGTTAACTGTAAATACCATTTACCTCTCACGACAGACTATTTTATCCCGTACGACCACAATACAGAAAGCGTCAGTCTCGACAGACCATCCGCCTTAACACTAGCAAAAAGATTTTTGAAGCTTGCATTCGAGAAAAGAGATCCTTATTTTAACACGATCAAAAGTGATTTGAAGGCTATACTCGATGCGGTATACGAGATCATTGGCGACCCCGACACAAAGTATGAAAGAATTGTCAGAGCGGACGCTATAATTGAGACATACTTGGATAATTCCTTAAACCCAAAGTTTCTTCGCGAAGCAATGTACGGTTTATTGTGTATCGACATCTCCAAAACCAGACTAGATATCCAAGATGCCGTCGATGCTGGACTCTATTACATCCAAGGTGTGATGGCTCTATCTTTGTTCAAGATCAGAAAAAGAACAATGCAGGGCCGCTCTGCGGAATTAGACTTTGTTATAAGAATGTTCAAAGCCGACTTGCTTTGCGGTACAAACAGGTTCGAAAGTTGGGTTTTATTAGGGCAGTCATATAGTTTCCTTGTGGAAGATGACTTAATATGGACGTCTGACAAGCTAAATAGCGACAAGAAAAACAACACTGCTTTATTACAGAAACGCGCCTTGTTATGTTATTTGATGGCAATTAGCATTTATGCTCAAATGAGTAAAAATGAGATTAGCCTGTCACAAAAAATGATCTCCACTTTATGGTCGCTTTTTTCCAAAGAGCTATATAATTCTGAGATGAGGCCAATGAGAAAGTTGTGTTATGAGTTCAGCACGACGCCGAAAATTTTGGATAGCCCAGTAGGATATATTGCCACGCACTACGAAAAACCGCTCACTAATAAAACGATATACAAGACCACGTTGTTAGCATTCAAGATGGCGGCCAAATTTTTGCCTGAAGACTGGTCCAATTACTATTACATTGCCAGTTTACAGGCAAAGTTGGACTATAAAAGCGCACCAGTGGCCATAGAAAACCTTTTAAAAGCTTGCGAAATTTCCAAAAAGCATAACAGCAATAGTACAGATCCGATTATTGAACCGCATTATCGATTATCTTCTTTGGTTTACAAATGTGTCAAAAGGAACGTCATCTCGGTGAAGGACGCAATTGAATACTTGAAAAAGGATGACGACTTTTTTCAACTTGATTTCTCCAAATACGAAACGCAAAGCAACGAGCAAGAACTCACGTTCCGCATGTTTGCTAAATTGTGCTTGAATTTGCTAAAAAGAATTCTATCCCACGACAAGAAAAAATGGCACCACAAGCCTCGATATAGAATAGCCAAAATTCTTTATGAAGATTTTCACAACATCGAGGCCGCCAAAGAGGAGATGATGAACATGATAACTTTGAAATTGACTCATAAAAATCTCGTTACAATCTGGAAGCCAGAGAATGAGAGACCGGGTAAACACTTTATTTATGCCTATGACTATGTTAACTTTTATGTTCTCTTGTTGGAAAAATCCGACGCGCTCTCTTCACTATGCCTTGTGTTGAAAAAGTTAAGGCGATTTGGGTCAGGCATGGTTAACATGCTCGGTGCCTGGGAAAATGCCTGCCATACTGCTTGTCACCTTGTTAGAGAGAGGCTTGGCTTTGACAGAAATTATACGGATTCTACCATTAGCGCATTGAGTTATAAGGATTTCATTGAGAAATCGCAAAACTTTTTGTCAGAATTGAAAAACAATGGGCTAAAAGCGATTGACGAGAAATTGTTAATGTTAATGTACGAGGTATCCGAGATACGAAGAATGAATAATGGGTTTGGCACAACTGCAGAGATTGATGACACTTTTGGCGCAATTTACTTACTAGTATACCAACAATTTGTGAAAGACAGCGTCTTGAACTCTAAAAAGGAAGAGGAAACAGATGATAAAGCTCAAGAAAATGGTACGGAATCAAAAAATGATGACACAGCTGATTCTACTAATAGCAACTTGCAATTACTGAGCCAGTTTGTTTTTGAAACGGGCATGCTGCGGGTGCAAAGCACTTCTTCTGCCCTAAGCACTACTGCTACTTCATTAGCCGAAACCCCAGCTCCGCCAGCTCTACCGGCAACGAAGGCTTCCCAAGACCTGCCTGGTAAACCAGGCCCAACCAAAACTAAAGTCGCAAGAAGAGACTTGTACCCACGCGCCATCGCAATCCTCAAGATGCTTTCCAAGGAGATTGAAGAGTTGCAAAAGAAATATGAGTTTTATTTTGACAAGTTAAACAGGGGCCATTCTAAAGAAACAGCTATTAAGGAGCCTGATGCTGAAGCTACAGAGGAGAATTTGGGCGGAAATCTGGTCCACGAAATAAATGAGAAAGTTGGAGAAAAGGAGGATGAAAACCAAGATATCGAAATTCAAAAGGACGAAAAGCAGGATGATGAAGCTCAAAAGAATAATAATCAGGAAGATAAGACAAAGGATCATAGTGAGGTGAAGAAGCTCACAGAGTTGCCCACATTCAAGAATGACGCCAATATTAGGTATAACTTATTATCTGAGCCCAATTCGGACATAAATACAGATTCTGACGGTTTTGAAAGCGCCGAAGAGACTTTGAGTACCAAGGCCAAGAGAAAAGAGAAGGCAAAAGGGAAGGGAAAAGTCGCCCAAGGCAAAGATGTTATTGGCCATAATGACAATATTGACGCCGTCAAGAACGAGAAGGCTAATTTTGATGAGAACAACAAAGATGGCACTAGTAGCAACGATGCAAATGATGACGTCAAATGTGGAAAAAGGAGAGCCCTTTCGATGCCGGAGATAGTCTCACCGAAAAAGGTCAAAGTAAGTCAAAAAGCTGGCTCGTCGCCCGGAACGCCAATGTTTGAAGTCATAGAAAGCTCTTCGGAAGATGACGTCGCCTTTATTGGTAAACGTGCACCTCAAGTCGAACCGGAACACAATATGTCAAGCCACGAACCTGAATCAACGTCTAGGAAAATACCTGAGGAAGCGCCTAAAAAGAAACAGAACAATGAGGCCGCAGTTGAAACCGAAGCAAGCGCTCTAAATGACAGAGAGGGCAGAAAAAGAAAGGCCAAGGGTACAGAAGAGCCACCGCAACCTCGCAGAAGGGGATTAAGAGACCAAATGGGGAAGTACAAGAATATTGAATTGGAGGCGAGAAAAGGTATATCGGAAGAGGCTTTTGAAAAAGAAGAAAAAAAAAAAGACGATAAGAAGTCAGATGCAGAACAAGTTCCAGAACAAAGTCCAGAACAGCAAGAGACCAAAATAGAAGGTAAAGGTCAAGATGAAGGTGAAGAGCAGAATGGGAAAAGGAAGACCCTATAGAGATTATTGAGGACTAAACAGGCTGGAGTTTGTACACTTTATTGTATGAAAAATCTTCATCTAATAAATAAGCCAAATATATAAGTTAGTTAACCTAAAAATAAACTTATTCCACTTATTATAAAAGTGACTTACATGGCCAATAATGAGTTAATTGCCACTCTTTGTGTATCCACTGCCAATAGGCCATGCACGCATCTGTCAATTTGATGTGATGGTTTAAGGAAAACAGATATTAACTTTGCTTTTTAAGTTACAAAGCTCTTGCTATAGTTAACAATTGAAATCCAGTATAATCAAAAATAAATGGGCTTTTTTTTTTTATTTTCCGTCAGATTCGGCCTATAAATCATTGCATGTTGCCTAAGAACATCTTTCGATATATATTTCCGCCATTCAAAATATAATTGACATCATCAAACGAAATGTCTCGGTCTTCCTCAGAAAATGCGCCTATAAGGTATCCGCCAGACTTGAGGTAAAGGTCAATTGGCTCTGAGGGGTCTTTAACTTTGCTCAACTTCTTTTTTCTAATGAGTTTAGAAGGCACTCTATAAAATGACATACAAATACCATGTTTGTAGCGCACAGATTTTATTTTGCTTCTAATAAATATACCAAATTCAGAACTTAGAGCACGGTAATGAAGATCAGGTTCATCCAATTCTTCCGCAACATCTTCTGGAAAACTATTAATGACTCTTGTAATAACGTGTTCTTTCTCAATCCGTTGAAGTTTATTTGCAAACTTGAAGTTTTCCGCTTCAATCCCATGGCCCTTAGGAAAAAACTCTGACTCGATTTTATAAATCTCAGCCACTCTGATCTCCATGATATATATCAGATCTAAATCCAGCTTTTCTGCAATTGCCTGGGAGAGCACTTTTGCTGCGGTTTTATAATTTCCTGCTTTTGAAAGCTTCCCGCAAATTTCGGCATTAATTGCATCTTGCTCTGTCATCTCATGTTTACTAAATCTAAAATTGTGATTTTGAGAGTATGGTGTGCCTGAACCATCCTTTTCATAAACAGGGGCCCTTAAAAGTTTGGATTGCTGAAAACTCGTGGCTCTTCCTATTTGGTTAATCAGATTTGTATCATTCTTCAAAATATCTTTATCTTGAACGCTTTGAGGGGAGTTGAGAATGTTCATTACTTGCTTGGCCAAAAGCTGAAGTTCATAAATGTAACTGGAATCAAACTCGTGCCTTGGAAATCCATCAAAAATTGACAAAATCCCCACAGCCTGCTTGTCCTCACTAACTAAAGGCACACCAGCGTATAATCTAATCTTAGGATAGCTTTTAACTAAAGGATTATTTTCGAACCTCCAATCTCTTGATGCGTCCAGTATGATAAAATATTGGGATGAAAGAATTGCATGGCCATCAATGGAGATGCACCTCGGGCACTCCTTCACCGATAATGTGTGACAGTACTTTACAATCTGCCTGGTTTCATCAATAAGTGATATCGAGGCTCCAGAAACAGAGCAAATACGTAATGCTTTATTAATTATTTTTGTAAAAGCTTGAATGTTAGACCATTGTGGACATTCTAAAATCTTTTTTGTTGCCTTTAATCGAGCTGATTCATTGTAACTATCTGGAGGTATCATTAGTCCATGGTTTAATATGAAGTCTGGGCGTGGTACGTTTGACAAATTCCATTTTCCCTAAGCGGTATTAGCTAAGTGCCCTTTGCGAGATTTATCTCAAATACACTAGTGATAAAACATACTTTACTATAAGCGTCCATGAAATGCCCTTTGGTCAATGGAATGGAACTAGTAATACAACTCTCATATCTCGGGATAAGACTTGTATTGTTGCGGTTTGCCCTAGACGAGCTCTGCTGCTGCTTATGGGCATTTCTTATTCGTTAATAATCCTCTTTCCTGGTATGCTTAATAATGTGGTATGTCTTACTCAACAGTCTGCTTTTGTTTATTTTTGGCGAGTTTTAGCTTGTCTCTTTTCCTTTTTGAACTTCTGGAGTCGCCAGAACCAAGAGTCTTAGTGGCCGAGTTTCCATCCATAGCTTGATGACTGAGCGAAAATGAGCTTTGTTAAAGGCTACTATTAGTTAGCACATATTTGTCAATGCTGTTTGCGATAACGATACAGGATGCCCTCCATCCTCTTTTGTGAGCTCTCGATAAACCTGCATGTTGACGCACGAGACGAGGGGATGGTGCTACAATCCTACAATACACAAACAAGAATGGCCGTGCCTGTCGACTGGAACGTTCCTTTCAGCAAAAAGATATAAGCGTGTATATTGAGAGTAGTCATGAATGAATAGGAAATGCAACTGTTAGTCCTTGACATCCTTCATTTCTTCGTCCTTATCAGCCTTTGCTGAGCTCTCACCTTCCTTCTGTTCTTCTTCCTTCACAGGTTCCAAGTCTTCAGTCTTCTTCGACTTTTCTGTCTGTTCGCGCTCTTGTCTAGCTTTTTCTTCCTCAAGAGACAAACGTAAGGCTAAGGCCAAATCTGGATCGACATTGGCGTCAAAGTCAAAGTCGCCACCTTCAAAGGCCTCAGCGTCTCCGTCTTCTGGGTTGGTGGAAAGTATAGGCGACTGTAAAACAACAGCAGACAACATTTTTGGTCCTGCGGGAACAGTGACAATGTGACTGTTGTCATGGTTATTAACAACTGATATGAATTTTTCGAGTTTTGAAGTGTTGGTGGCGTCTTCGCCGAAATTTATGAAATCCACGGCGACATTATTTTTTTTCATTTTCTTGGCTAACTTTTCCAATTCTTTTGAGCTCTCTTCAATTGGACTGCCGACAAAGGCTATCACTCTTTGACTCTGCACTTTGTTTTGACGATGCTTTAAGGCAAGGGCGGCCACCTGGATTCCGTTGGCCAAGTGACTGGAGCCCCAGATCTTGGACTCGTGTATGCCGACACGTATTTTACCTATGTCGTTGGTCAAGGTGCTTAGCACGTTTGGCCCATCACCGCCCATTGATAAGATGCCGACGGTGTTTTCAGGATTGGATTGGGTTTTGGCATTGAAGATGATGTCAACTGTGTCAAGCTGGGCTTCGTATCTATTGGTGAGATAGTCTCCGTTTCTCATGTACTCGGAGTTGTCAATGACAATCATAGTAGCTTCGAGAACCATATTGAATGTATTTTCTATTGAATTGACCGCTTTGGTGGGGTTTTATGTTAAACTGAGTAACTTGGACCTTCTTCTTGCTATCAATATCTGTTTTGTCACTGTCTGTCTTCCTGTGTCTTCCTCTCATATTGGCACTCCTATTTTTCAGAGTTCAAAGTGGCAACTCTTATTTTTAACTACCCGGAGCATGCACCCTTATATAGTTCGGGTAATTTGTGTTTGTCATGTGCCCAACTCAGTATGCATTTTTTTAACTTGACAAGATATCCAACTTTACATCACGAGAATTACTCCATCAAACATCTATAATTAATATTAATAGCCGGAGAATTATATTCTCTCTTATCCCTCACAGTAAGCTTAGTGGTTTCTGGAATGACAACGTTGGGTGTCTAAACAGGATGTTGTTCAGAGTTAGGTATCGAGCGAACCACATTTGCAACACTCACAACTTGCTTGTCTTTGTCCTGATATCCGTAAGAGTACTGCAAAAAAGCACCACCGAGAGTAATCAGCTCATTGATGTTGGCAGCCCAATTTGTAATTGATACATCTTGGTTCCTTTGCTGACAGCAATCGGCGATCTGCTTGGCATAAGCTGAGAAAGCGGTGCTGAGATAACCCTGTTACCAAATACAAATTGCATGTTCGGTAGCTTGGTGTCGCAAGGTAGGTCCCGTCCGAGGCATCATAGGGAAGCATTATGTATGTCTTTGAAATCTAAATTGAGGCGGCCCTGGTGTCTAATAGCGCTGATGTTTTGTCGATTTTCTCATCATTACTAGCATAGATTCCGTCGAAGTAGGCGTACATGTGCAGAATAGCAGGAGTTGTATATATATATATCTTTCACGAGCTTTGTAGACACAAACAGCACTATCCCAAGGCAAGTCAAAAACTCAAAAAATGCACTTCCTCTGGTAGGCTCAGTAGACTTTATGCTGATATTTCACTGGTTAATGAAGATTGAGAATGCCTTCTTGTTGATCACCTTGTGGATGGCCAAGTTTAAAATGAAGCCAGGAAGGGTTTCGCTCTTATTGCAGCCACTTTCACAGATCCAGTGTGATTTGCAATGCTTGTCTTAGCAATACCGAAGACGGCGTTTTTGAGGACTGCCTTGTCAAACTCCATGAGACCTAATAAGCAGGTCCCTTCAGTGATAGTGTCTCTTATAAATTTGACTTAAAATGATTTGTTTATCTGGGTGACTTTCGCCTTGGTTGAGCCAAGCCCTTGCGGAATAGATGAGAGTGGTATGCCGGAAGTAGCAGTGTTCCAATTCATGGTTTCTCAGACTGATGATCTGGCGGGGTTCCTGCCAATGGCTTTGGGGCAGGCACTTATGTCATTACAGAATCCGAGTCGAAAATTACATAGCATCAGACCGTCTCAACAGTTAGCATGCCACGCCACGGACTCGAAACAGTAAAAAAAACTCGGTTATTTCTTTTGAATCTCTATATATAGTTTGAATTTTATACTTTATCAATGAAAAAAGCCTACATGTACAACTGGCACAAACGTGAGCCTTTTTCAAATGGCAGATCTGTAGGTTTCTAATTTGTGAATTGATTCGAATAGTCAGGCTGTATCATTTACACTTCCTATCGCAACATAGCAGAGCATAAAAACTAGGCCATTGTTTTTTTTTTTTTTTGAAAAAGGGAAACTAAATTGAATATTTGGTTGATCATTATATATAGTAAAATCAAAAATGTGTAGAAGTCTATCAGAAAATGAGTTTAAGGTAAATTTATTTGCCTCTTCCAGTAAGCTTGCCGGTGCCAGGGATAACCACGTTGGCCGCCAGAGCAGGATGCTGCTCCGCGTTGGGAATTGAAGTGATTGCCCTTGCGACGCCAACAACCTGACTCTCGTAGTCCTGGTAGATATAAGCATACTGCAAGAAGGCGCCTCCGAGAATAATTGAGTCATCGCTCTCTCCTTGGTTGATCTGCACCTCACACATCCCTTGGCCGCTGCTGTCGGTGGCTACCTGCCTGTTGTGCAAAAGTTTAGAAAGGGGAACAGAGATAACAGTATCGCCGAAAACAAATTGCATGTTCGGTAATTGGGAATTACACGGAGCGAGGTAGAATCCATTCCTTGTGCCATAGGGGAGGACAGTGTACTTTTTTGGAATCTGAATCGCTGTTGTGCCGGTGTCTAATAATACTGGCGCTTTGCCTATTATGTCTTTGCCGCTCACATAGATCCCGTCACAGTAAGGATACATGTGCTGAGCGGGCGGAGTAACATCGGTGTCAGTGATGATCTTGGTGGACACGAAAGACATGGTGCCGGTGAACTTGGACAAGTCAACAGCTCCAAATAAGATGCTTCCAACGGTGGAGTCGGGATGTCCTTTGGAAATGTTCCTTTGGTTGAAGAAAACTGAAAATGCTTTCTTGCTAATTATCTTTTGCGTGTTCAAAATAGACACAAAACTAGGTTGGGGTTCACCCTTGTCGTAGCCAATACCGCAGATACCAAACTTGGTGGTAGTGGCACTTGCAACACCAAAAGCAACATCCTTAAGAACTGTTTTACCAACTGTCATAAGGCCTTTCACGTAGTTACCCCGTGCTGCATCACCTCCGGAATACTCCGCCAAAAACTTTTCGTGTAACTGAGCGATGTTGGCTTTGGTTGTATCAAGCTCCTTGTTGTTGGCGGAAGCCGTGGCTGTGGCACTATTTTTCTTGCTCTGTTGTGTGCCTTCATTGGTAGCGGCAACACGAGCAGCCGTGGTTTTGTGCGCCGAGCCTTGTGCTAAAGCTTCGGAGTTCGAGGAAGATTTCGATGAAAATAATCTCTTAGACATTTTGCTCTCCGTTGACCTTTTGTTTTTACTTCCCCAACCGAAGATGCTACCCATTGAACTAACGAAGCCAGAGGCAGAGGAAGTTGTAGGATCCTTACCGATGGAGTTGGGTCCTGGCACCCAGGTAGTTGCAGAGCCGCTATCAAAGACTACATAGAGCTCCTGTTTGGCGGCGCCAAAACTTATTGGAGAGAATTGCTGGACATACTGATGGTAGATGAAAACTTCGAGATATGGCGGCGTTGTTCTCTTGTCAAGGTGTGACTCGGCTATGTTGTTTAGGTCCACTGCAATGGGGGCAGAGAATACCATAAAAGCCCATAGTATATGGGCCCATATGATGATCTTGAAGAAGCTCATGGTTATTAAGATTTATGGATGGTGATGTTGCAAAAAATATTTTCCAAAAATATCTTCTCTTTTCATTCAAGCACCTGGGAAAAAGAAAACAGAGGCTACCTTCTTTTAAATGTAATTGTACCAGTTTCGCCAAGCTTGATACTGCAGCTGTTTAGGGGCGGACATGGAGAATTGCTTCTGCTATCGATTTACCACTGGATTCTAAGGTACCATACTGCGAACCTTATACAATAAGCATCAGCCATGCTATCACGGCCATCGCCATAACTACCATGGTCTTGTCTACAGTTGTATACTATAGTGTCCCTAGGGCCCAGCAGAGAGATGAAAGTTGTCTTGCAAGCGGCTTCTCAATGGTTTCGGACTATGCCGGCATGGTGATGCTTCCTCGCGGACGTCTGTTTCAGGGCGGCCTCTCTATGCAAGGGCTGCTGCTCCCGTAGTCCAGGAGCAGCAGCAAGCGAGGACGACTAAATGAGCAGGAACTGTGATGCTACGGAGACAATCAAGTGGCCGAAAACCGCAGTTACAAAGAAAACAGCAGCTACAAAAATACCAGGTCCAAACTCGGAATTCATCTATAAGTTATATTTATTTCCATAAAGTTGTAAAATGAAATGGTGAAGCGATATGCAAACTAAACCAACACAAGCTCATTTGTCGGAAGAAGTCAGCTTTTTAGAAGAACCACTCAGGTTGATAAAAGAGATAATAGTACTTCCTGTCGCACCTCTTCCCACCAAGGTGGTTGATCCAGGGATGGCAAAGTTGGTACTCTGGATTGGAGCGCTTGCAGCATCGGTGATACCCGTGACGGCAGCAGCAAGGCCAATCTGTTTGTTTTCGATATCCTGGTACAAGTAGACATGTTGCAAAAAGGTGATTCCAAGCACAACTGGGCCCCGGGCGGGACTTTGCTGAACCTCAAATTTGCAGTAAGAAACACCGTTTTTTGTCTTTGTTACTGTAGACTCCTGGATGTCTTTTAAAGGGATGTTGACTTCCATGTTACCAAAACTAAAGCTGATAGATTCCCTGCTTTTACATGGAGCAAGGTAAAATCCCTCATCCACCAGGAGGCCAGGGAGAGCATAGTCCTGTGGAAGAACTATGAAGGTTGCCCCGGTATCAAACAACACTGGTGTCTTTGCTGGGACGACAGTGCGCTTATTGTAAGTAATACCATCGGTATAGCCCACCAAAGATTCTCCTAAAACCGTTGTACTGAGCATGTTCAAAGTGCCGGAAAACTTTTCCAAATCGACACCACCAAAGACAATTGAACCGGAAGTGGCAGATCTAGCATTGACAAAAACACCATAGTTCTGTCTGGTAATAAGTCCATTAGACTTGAGCTGGGTCAAAAGTGTTGGCTCGGTCTTCTCGTCCTCGTACCCAATACCATAGATCCCAGTGTCTGCACTCGTCGCCAATGCCACCCCAAAAGTTGCTTGATTAATTGTCGCAGTTCCAATCTTGAGGGTGTCTTTGTAATAGGCCCCAACAATCCAGTCCGTAGCGTACTGTAGCGAAAAGGAACCAGCAAGTCTCTTGAATGTCTTGGAGCGCTTGTACTCAAACTCTTTTTCGTTATGCAACATGACATTTAAGGCAGAGGCTGAAGGGAAGTGCAAATTTAACTTTGTCAAAATTGCGTTTTTCGCGTAATGCAAAACATCCGTTAAAAAAGTTTTGGCCTTCTTGGCCGCTGAAGGTTTTGTAGTTTGACCCATAGAAGAAGGACCTGGTACCCAGGTGAGACTTGATCCAGTGTCGAAGATTCCACTTATGGACTGGGGAAGGGACCCAAACTGTAAGAAACTTTTATGAATGTATTTGTCGTGCTTTAAGCTGACCTCCAAATATTTCTGATTACCGATGCTGGTGGTGGAACCATGAGCCAAAGAGGGGGAGTGTACAGAAGTTGCCTTAGTTGTGCCTGAATTAGTATTGTGGACATTGTTGATACTATTAACTTTTGCGTTTGTATTGCCGGTGCTGCTTGAAGTGGCCTTGCTTATACTATCTGCGATGCCTGTATTACCTGTATCGCCAGTATTGCCCGTTGCACCCTTATTAGATAACGGGCTAACGTTATTTTGGGTCAACTGATTGAACTTCACCAGCAGTCCGGATTTGGCTGAACTAGTTGTCTTTTTGTTCGCCGCAGCTTTCGAGTTTAAAGTGACTGGGGCAGCGACCACCAGCTGCAAAAAGAGCAAGTATGCCAACAAAGAGTATTTGATGAACATATTGTAAAGTAATTAAATGAAAAATTGGCCCATATAAGGTACCGTTGCCGCGCTTGTTGTGTTTGGTATAGTATTTAAGAGATCTTGAAGCTGATAACTTTCATTATCCAACGGCCAAATATCTTTCTTTATAGAAACTAGCCATTGGTAGTTTCGAAGGTGAGGCTATTGATGCTATCCTCAAGAACATCAAATCCATTGGTAGCCGGTACAGAAAGCCATTACCGTTATTTAGAAGCATGCTTCCCTCAACCATAAATCCACAAGAAGAGTCGCGAAGGGCGCGTACATACATCTACCATGGATAGCCAGGCGCGAGGTTCCAGCGTGAAATCAGTAACGGTATTACCAAGAAAACAATATTGACAAGCTCACACACTATTTTGCAAAAAAACATAGAAACGAAAAGGATAAGCGGGCATAACAGCTCTTATAAAACTGGAGCTGTTTTGTCCTTTGTTGCGGGTGCATAAGTAGTGCATATGCAAGCTCCCAATATGCATTCTACAAACGAACAAAAAAAGGCACACTGTGTCGCTATTGCCTACAAGCGCAAAGAGCACATAAAGAATCGTGAAATCAAAAGCGTCTATTGCGAATATCAGTAAAAAGCCAAACTGTATGCTGCTATGAAAACATACATCCCATCTATTTCTGGTGTTTTATGCTTGAAAAGTAGTTCACCAAGTCGTAGAACATTGACGGATTGAGCTTTGAATTCTTGATCTTCATCCAGTTTTTCATGCTCTTCCCATAGATGTCAATTACTCTATCATAGTTTTCCTCTGGATTGTAGTGGATCAAAATCTTGCTCAAGTAGATGGAAAACTGGTTGTAGGCACTGCTCAAAGCAGGACTAGAGGCCTTGGCAGCCTTGGTGTGAATCTGTTCCATGGTTTTGAATAGCTGGGATTCATTGATTTGAAAACTGTCTTCCTGTTCGTCTTCTCCCTCTTCATCTCCATTCTTGCCCTTTTTCGCGACTTCCTTAGACAAGTACTCATCAAAGAGAGTAACCTTTATACGGGCCACCTTTTTCAAAAGTTTATGAGTCTTCTCACGAAGCGAGCCATTTTCTGTCAACTCCATCAAACTCAACAATGGCGACACAAGCGACAAACTCAAGTACTTTTCGTCATTCAAAGTTCCTAAATAAGTCTCATCGGGGCTGCTGCTTTTCTCCAAGGTTTTGTCGACATAAATTTCTAAAAGATCTAGTATTCTGTTTTTGAAAAATACCATATTCTCCTGCGCTTCAATCTTCTCTTCTTTTCTCTTGTTGCCGGTCTTTACAGTGTCCAAGGCAGTCTTGCGCTGTTTGAAAATCAAAGCCAACTGACTATCAAGAGTCATCATTTGCTCGTCGTCCATACTTTCTTCATCAGAGTCATCTTCATCGTCGTCAGCTTCGTCTTTGTCCTTATCGTCAGAATCGTCAGAGTCGCTGCTGTTGCCTTCATTATTATCGTCGTTTGAAGATTCTTCGTCATCGCCACCGTTCTTGTTCCTTTGTCTTTCTGCTAATACCTTAGCTTCTTCTTCAGGAATATTTAAAGCTTTGGCAAGCTCAGATGTGGTCTTTTTGTCCAATTTGTCCAAAAAGTCCTTGGCTTCGCTATCGTTACCAGAGCTTGCTTCACCATCGTCTTCGCTATCTTCATTCATTTCAATTTCAGCCTCATCCTCGAACTCTTCTTCCTCATCTTCTTCATCGCCATCTTCAGCTTTGTCATCAACGGTGTCAAAGAGCGTCTTTTGGCCTTCCACGTTTTCTTTCACGAGCAAAATGCCGTATAAGTTTCTCAAATTCCTGTATCTCAAGTCAGAAACAAATGTCTCCCAGACAATTAAAGACAATTTCTTAGACAAGGAGCTCTTTTGGTGCAAAAATCCGAGAACAATCTCTAACAAGATATCAATGGATCTATATTCTTGATCATCGTCGTCAATATCGCCAAACTCAGAACCCGAGGTAGGAGTGCCGCTCTTTTTGCTCTCATAGTCACTGTCGGACAAAGCTTCATGAGAAGACTCCTTGTCATCGTCGCTGCCATCATTGCTTATTTCCTGGTTTAAGTGGAACTTCTTATATGCGGCGTTCACTTCATCTAAAATGGCAATAGAATCCTGAATGGCGCTGTCATCAGAGTAGAAATGCAACAAAATGATAGAGTAGATCAACTCAAATGAAGATAGTTTCTTGATAAAAGCAGCCTTTTTGAGATCTTGTTCGGAGAAGTTATTTTGTATAAGTTCAGATTTCTTGATGATAATCTTGGTCAAAATTTTAAAGTTTTTGGTCTTGATTTTATTAAGCTCTGAATCAAGGTCAACCACTGGAACATAAACTTTTTTGCTGGTTCTGAGCTTCTTTTGCTTATTTTCGATATTGACCGCTTCTTTCAAAGCAACGTATAACCAGGAATGATTATCCACTCTTTTAAAACTCAAGATATCAAGCAACAAAGAGTTAAGTTTCTTGGAGATAACTTTCGATACCTCTTCGTTGTAGTTTTCCAAATCGACATCTCCAACTGGTTTGAAATAGCCGTAAATCACGAATTTTTTGATAATGTCATCAATCCACTCATTATTAACTTCCTTTTTGTCAGCCTTTTCTTTTTCATCGATGAAATTGTTGCGAACTGTGTTCAATCTGACACGGTAGTATTTCAATAATGTAGAAAGCTGATTAACAACCCATTTTTGCTTTTTCTCGATGAGCTTATTCTTATATTGGTTAGTATAATCATCATCACCATCATCATCACCATCACTTTTACTACTTTTTTCAGCATCATCATTGTCAGATTCAATTCCGTCTTCGTCTTTCTTGGATTGCTTTTTGCTCTTTTTGCTTTTAGTCTTTGGGGCAATAAGTTGCTTTTCTTCAATTTGATTCAAGAAGATTAATGGAGAGTCCAACACGGCCAATAACCAGTTGACAAGACCTTTTAAGTCACTGAAATCACCAAAAGTGGCAACATTGTTGATCAAACTTTCTATAGTTTTGGTGCCAGTGATATTGTCAAAGTTCAAATTACTGTATTTTGAGAACAGAAAGTTGTAAATCAATGCGAGCGACAAGGAGACATTTTTAGGTTCTGAAGCGAGCTGTTTGCTAATAAATCCGTTCAAAATTTCCTTTTTAACTAAACCGTTGAGCATTCTGTTGCTATTTCCTGACTGATTGATCAAAGTTCTCATAAAGTTTTCGGTAAAAAGCGGTTTCAAAGATTTAACCACGAAGAGCTTGTCATCATTGGCAACGCCAAATTGAGCAAATTCGATCAAAAACAATTCGAACACTTTGAATCCCCAGTACTTTCTTTCAGGTGACGATTTCATTGAAAAAAGCGAATCGTCCACAACAATCTTCCAAAACTCTTCGAGTTTGATAAGGTCAGATTTGTCATTTTCGGAAACACTATTCTTATTGTTAAGTTTTTGTTTCTTAGAGCTTTTGGAATCGTGCTTCTTCTTTCTCTTTTTATCACTGGCGGAAAAAGTTTCATACCCTTCAGAATCATTACGGTTTTGGACCTCCGTTTCGATTTTGAGAACAGTGTTTATCATCACTTTCCACGCGAAATGCAAATTTGGCGACCAGCTTCCCTTTTGTTTACTGTCCTTCTTTTTATTTGACTTTTCTGAGCTATCAAGATCATCAGTTGCTGAGCTCGTTGAAACATCAACATTTTTAAGAGTTTTGGCAAGAATATGTAAATTGGATTTTTTCACAGGATTGTTTTCTCTCCAGCCATTGCTGATACTTAACTGTTGAAACAAGTAAGATTTGCCGTGTACGATAACAAGCAAGTATATGGCCAATCCTTCGGTAGACAACGTTAGCTGCTTGGTGTTGATGTCTTCCAATACTTTTATAAGCTGTTCATCGCTAACTCTGTCTTGGGAAATGAGCTTTCCAAGAAATTCGAATAAAGTGAAAAAGCAAGATTCTCTAATCCAGGACTTTGAAATGGATAACTCCAAAAGCTGGGTCACAAAATTTTCAAACCCTTTATCGAATTTTTCACCCTTGATGTCAATAAATAGACTGGAGTTGGCGAGCGCTTTCAATCCAAATAATCTTCCAAACAAGTTAGCTCTTTCATCTTTACCCTTTTTTGAGGACTTGACAGCCTTTAATTGTTCCTCAAGCGTGTTCAAATACTCAATGATGCCAATCTTACCATTTTTGAACCTAATATTCAATATTTCTGAAAGGGCTGTAGAAAAGCCGATTCTTGAAGCCGCTCTTGAGGATGAGAGACCCTTCATCAATCTGTTCAAGCTGTACTCCCATTCTTTCTCATTGCTGACAGATTGTAATTCCTTAATAAGCTCTACTGCGGCCTTAATACGCTCGTGTTCTAGCTCACTGGCAAGGAGAAAGTAATGGTCTCTGGAGACACTATTGGTGTTGACCATTTTCATTAATTACTTTTCTTTTTGCAACGAAACTCAATTTTATCAGAAAAAACTGTACCGTCAAAATTAGCAACAAATTCTCTGACAAAAAAAAAGTATTTCCGATGCACCCAATGACGTTCACAGAGCTTATTGCTTGTTTTGAGAGTTTTTGTTGACATACCTCCGCCCATATGGCAGACTCGATCTGATGAGTTTCCAAAAAAATTTTGGTCTGTGCCGATGAGTTTACCCGGGACAGCATGCATACAATGCTCCACGACATCGTAAGCCCATAAGCTTTAACTCAACGAACGGCTACCTTAAATACACAATACCCAAATAGCTAAATGTGAGGCAGTAAGAGATACTAGGCGAGACTGTAAATTGATATATAAAACAGGGGAAGGGAAAAAGGTTCGAAGGAAACTTTGGGTCTCGTACTCAATTACGAACGCCAGACAAATTGTTTAAACAACTATAATAGCATGCCAGAGACACTTCATCGCAGCACATCCAACAGAAAATTTGTGCCTTAGCATATAAAAGCTCCTTAAGGTACAGCATAGTCCATCATACTAGCATTTGGCTGCAAGTATGACACCACTTTCTCGATTACTACACAAGAATTTACAAAACCACTGCTACGCGCCAATCATCGGGCCCGCATGTTTGGTACATGCTGTCTCCACAGGGCTTCTGGTACTTTCGAGGCCCGCAGCAACGAAGAAGTGAAATAGTCCTTTGCCTCTTTATAAGCTTCACTTCTGCCTCCACTAACTCCCTAGTTTACAATTAATTCCCTCTCTATTGAGGTATCCCCATTGCAAAACCAATCACTTCATCTCCCGTAATGCCCGACTCCGAAGTCTTTGCATATGCCAAAACCGAGACCTTGGCCAGTGCTCTCGGCAAGTACATTCTCCGAATCCAGAATGACGTACTTCTTAAGAACAACACCTTCAAGATTGCCATCAGCGGTGGCTCTCTCGTGAAGGTACTCGAGCTTGCCTTGATCCAAAACCACGAGATATTTTCTAAGACTCACTGGTCTAAATGGGAGATATACTTTTCTGATGAGAGATTGGTGCCATTGAACCATGCGGACTCCAACTACAAGTTGTTCTACGACAAGGTGTTGACCCAGTTGACCGCCAAGCAAGTCAAGGGTCCAGAGGTCTTTACCATCAACGAAAGCTTGATCCACGACACCGACGACTCGAACGATGCGAATATCGCCGAGGAGTACCAGAGCCTCTTACCAAAGGACCACACTTTTGACTTGGTGTTGTTGGGCTTGGGTCCAGACGGACACACCGCATCCTTGTTCCCTGGCCACGCCGGCTTGAAAGAGGCCAATAAGTGGATCATTAATGTCAATGACTCGCCAAAGCCACCTCCAAGAAGAATTTCTTTCACCTTGCCATTGCTCGCCAAGGCTAAACACATTGCCTTTGTTGCCGAGGGCGCCGCCAAAGCTCCAGTAATCAAGCAGATTTTTGAGGACGAAAAGTCAAACTTGCCGGGCGAGTTGGTCAACGAGCTTCCAAACGTCCCAGTCAAGTGGTTTGTCAGCAACGATGCCATAAAAGGTGCTCCAATTATTGTTTCCCAGTTTGAATAGCTAGCAAACAAACTATAAAGACATTGATTTACAAAATATTTGGTTAATTTAGTTAACTTTGAGAACAGTACTTTTTAGATTTTTGGTCATCCTACGGGACCCTTCTTTATAACTATAATAGTGCTTTGCGAGTCGAATATCATGTCAGAATAATGTAGAACAAGGGTTGTGATCTTTGAGAATATTGTCAGTCAGCTAGTCAAGATACCTCATAAACGGGTATCACAAAAAGAATCCATCGTTCTTTTACCAATCAATAAATTTCCATTCCGTGAGCACATTCCAATTTGATCACATGATATAGCATATGATCATTTTTGGTGTTTCTGAGTGCGCGTACAACTTGCAGTAGTGCGCCTGCTATTTTGTTTTCTTCGTTTTGTTTATATTTTCATGCAATTGGTAAACAAACAATATCAACCGCATCGATGAGATCTGGATCTCACCTCACAGGGTCCTTTTGAGCAACAGGCAAATACTTATTGCAAAATAGATATATCCAAAAGGAACAGCTTCAATTACAGTTGCGTGGACATATCAGAGCAGCTTAGGAGCTCTTATTTCATCAGGCCACAACAAAGCCATTCAAATTAAGGAGATTTATATTTTGGAAAATATTTATTATAATGGGATCATTCAACCAGGCGCAGAAGGAGCAGATCTCCAAGAAACTACGATTTAATCGTATGTTTTTATCTATTTTTACGTTCAGTTCTGGAGAAGAGCCTGCTACTTCTCTAAAAGCCTGAGTTTTGTGTGTGGCTGGCTTTTCGAATCATAAACAGGAACGAAAAACCTATTCATTTTACAAGGCTGTGGAAGTCCCCAGCAGGGCAAGAAAAAACTTTGGAATTTTCTTTACTAACTCTTCGTCTCTTCATCCCAGTCAACGAAAGAATAAAAAAGCTCAAGTATGAACAAGAAGCCCTCATAAAGAACCTCGACAGTAAAGTCAAGCACCGCCTCAATCTCGTGCCCAAAAAGTACTGGTCCGTGAAGTTGAAAGATGTGGTCGAGTTGGAACGGTACCAAAAGGTTACTTTCGCGTCGCTTATAAACCAGCTAACGGCAGAGCAAAGTAGGAGTACCACTAATGGCGCTTCTGGTGCTGCTGTGGGTTCTACGGCAACTGTGGGCAAGATAGGGTCCTCTGTCAGCGGCACTGCTTCTAGCAGTGTTGCGAGAGGCAGTAATGGTGTTGCTAGTGGTACTAATGGAGCGTCAGCAGCTAACACAGCTACTGGGAATGGCTTCAGGAAGGTCGACAGTATTTCGAGGAATAAATTGAAAAAAGGAACGCAGAAAACAACAGGAAAGGAAAGCGCCACGAGGACAGCGGATGGGACCAGCAGGGCCAACCGGATCATGAACCGATTGCATAGTAGGAATTAACGATTTATTTGTTGGCGGTAATTTGTAACTATGATGATTCTGATTGTTAGGTAATGTATATTTTGTGTTTCTTTTTGTTTCTTTTTGTTTAGAGTCGAATAGTAAACGTTACTTTATTTCGTCTTAGTGGATTCAGTTTTCTTTATTATAATATAGGTATTTGTTCTTGCTCTTGATTTATCTTTCAACTTGGCAGAAATTTGCCATAAAATTTTGTAACGCTATTTATCATCATATGCTTTCAATCTACAGTTACGCAAAACTTTCGGTCTATCGTGTATTAATAATAATAAAAGCAATTTTCATAATGTAAACGTTAAAAAAGCAACGTCTCCCTACTTCAACTCGGCAAAAGTCTCCTTGAACTTTTCCACCATAGTCTTGTTTTCCTCCTTGGTGCCCACCGTCACTCTTAAGGCGCCGACACATCCCGGCTCGTTGCCTCTGAATCTAACGACAACCTTCTTCTCCACCGCCATTTTCTCGTATACCTGCTTGGCAAACTCCGAGCTCGGCTTGCCACCCTTCAAGACCTGAATCAAGATAAAATTGGCGTCGAGGCCACCGATGACGTTGCCGAACTGCTCAATCTGGGCAAATTCCCCAATGAGCCTGAACTTTTCCGCGTTGGTCTTTCTGGTCATCTGGCGCATGATCTCAATATTTGATGGTTCCACGGCGGCGCTGGCGATCTGCGCGGTAAGGGACGAGATATTGTATGGGGCCTTGAGAGCGTTCAACACCGTCGAGAGTGCCTCACTGGCGAAGGTGATGCCAAGTCTGATGCCTGCAAGGCCGAAAGACTTAGACAAGGTCTGGAATACCACGAGATTCGGGTACTGGTTCACAAGAACCGAAAAGGAAGAGCCGATAGTGGCAAAGTCGACGTACGCTTCATCAATGACAATAATCCCGTTCCAGTGCTCAAGGCCCCAATCAAGCAACCGCTTGACCTTGTCAAAGCTCACGAGCTTGGCGGTCGGGTTTCCCGGGCTGGTGACGAACACGAGCTTAATGCTGGAATCCTTGGTGATGACGTTGATGATCTTCTCTGGCTGGATGTCAAAGGTAGAGAAATCTAGCGGCACCGACACAATGTCGACGTCGTTGATCTGGGATGAGATCTTGTACATGCCATACGTTGGTGGGCAGATGAGCAACTTGTCCTTGCCAGGGGTACACACGGTTCTAATCAAAGCGTCGATGCTCTCGTCGGAGCCAACACCAAGACAGATATTTTTGTAGGAGACTTTGTCGGCGCCGCTGGCGACGGTGATTCTGTGGGTGGGAACGCTGGTGACCTGTTCTTGGGCAAATGGTGGCACCTGCACGGCGTCGGGCAACGAAGGAGCAGCTTCGCGGTTGCGGAACTCGGCAATCTTAGTCTTAAGCACGACCTGGTGTGGGTCAGGATACCGATTGAGCTCGAGCTCGCTGGCAGCCTCACTGCCCGAGGACCAGGAGAGCGCGACGAGCTCCTTGAGCTGGTCTGGGGAAAGCGAAGGGCCATTGGTGTTCTCGTTGGCGTCGAGGAGGATGCCCTCGGTGAAGTCGTCTCTGGCACAGCGATATGGCTCAAGAGAAAAGATCTTAGGACGCACAAGGGTGGAAAGGTCGAACTTGGGCATTGTGGTGGCGATTGCTTTGTTTGAATTGATTGTGCTGAAAGCTGATGAGATGCTCTTGAAGATTTTTCAAGATATGTTACGTCCAGCTTTCTGAATAGCTTTTCGCGATATCCTTTTTTTCACGAGTGATATAGCAGAATACAAGCTCGGGCTATGATATAAAATACACAAGAAATAGAAACAACAGCTATGACTCTTCTTCAGTAGAGACACACTATCCGGATAGCTCCATCGTGCAAAATGTCTTCACTTTTGTCATGAGTAATATTGGAGGTTTTTCCGGTCCTTCTCTTTGCGGTAACTGTACGATAGCACATAAATGTCACGAGTATGAAGTACATAGTCATACCATATTCACATATTTATACAGATAAATACTGATTCCTACCTTCCAAAGAACATTCTCACTTTTAAGGAAGATCAGAGCCTCATAATACCCACTTATTTCTTTTACTAAACTCATTCCCTGCTGAGCCCTGACTAATTACATTTACTTATAAATATGTGTTTTAGAATTCCTTTTTATTTTATCTTATTTTATATAGTTTAATATAAGCAAGGCAGTTATTTTATTACACGCACGTGACAATAATGCATTAGGAGCACTACCAAAATCCGGTATCAGCTCATAACACCAAGTGATCTGGCACTGGGAGTCGATACCTCGAAGGGCTCAACAGGAGCAGGAAGTCTACAGAGGTGGCGAGGCTATGGGAAACTGCTGCAGCACTTTAGGAGCTTATAAGTAGTACAATTGGCTGTACAAAAGAGAGTTTTTCTCTCCGAGATTTTCTCTACGGAGCCGCTAGTGAAGGCAAGGAGATCAGCCAAAGAATGCGCCAGGAGTTCCCTGATAGTACTGTCCCAGGCCCTATGGGTCTTTCTCGAGGCTCGCACTATGCAATAACTTTCCAACGCGTCCATCTTGGAGATTGGCACTATGAGAACGGGGACGATAATGGAAAAAAGTAAGCCAACTAGCCTATGGCTTATACTCTCCAAGGGATAAATAAAGATAGTAAAGAGTCAAGCTTTGGCATTCCTGTATGCTTGCCGCTCTACAAAAACTGAAAATAAATTACGGGATGAGCAGTGCTCCAAGCATCTAGGTACTTGGGGTAGAGAGACACCTCCTGTATTTACACGACATCATATGCATGCCGCCATAACCTTTCAGGTCTTTTTGCACTTCCAGTTTCGTATCCATCTATACACTTTATTGGTTTCTAAGAAAAACAAAATGAAAAGTGATAGTGGCATGAGACTAATCTCTCTGAACGCAGCGGCTTCCACCTTGCGTTGTGGTTGCATCAGCGCTGCATATGCGAGTTTTCAACATGAGCAGTGCCTCAAACACATTAATCTTCATCATAACTTCTATTATTAAATACAGTGGTAAAGGGGCCAGCCCGATGTACTTCTCTCCATATTCAAGTGTAAGTGCTCTTAAGGCTGTGCCGGGAGCTCCAAGCGTGTATAAAGACAAGTATAACAGTTTCAAATATAAAAAGCTCGTTCTATTTTCAGGTATAAGAAGACTCTGCTGATGAACAATAAGAGAAACCAGTTTGTATTTGTAACAGTGTGTATCTATTTCCTAGCAAAAATATATTTTTCCCAATATCACCAAACAACCAAGACATAACACAGAAACAGATTTTAAGAAAAAAAGGGAAAAAGTTGAGTAAGACATTGAGATAAAAAACCCTACGGCTTTTTATTTCGCTACTTTTTGCAACAGTCTCCACTAAATGCCAACTTTGACGTCTTATCCGTCAAACTCTCCACTTTCTCATTGGTCAACATCTTGGCCTCCGAGGTCACCATCGACCAGCTTGGTTTGATATCCAAGCCCGGGTTCTCCAAGAAAAAGTGGCGCGGCCTGAACAAGACCTCAACTTTTTCGGCCGGCATGACGCAAAAGTCTTCTGGAGCCGGGAAGTGGGTGATGCCAAAGGTGTGGAACATGATGATTTCGGTGTTCTCGATGCTCTGGCTCTCGTCGGCAGTCCACTGGCGCATGCCGATGGCGCCGTCGCCGGACCATTGGCAGACGTGGTCGCCCGACGGATAGTAGCGGTCCTCGGTCTCGGAGTATGGTACTACGGTGACGGTATTGGTGGACCACTGAGCGCGCTTATAAGGCAACGAGCCAGGCTGGGCCAAAAGCGGAGGGCAGAAGGTGGAGACAAGCTTATAGGAAGAGGGCTTTTTGGAGTACGGGTGGACCTTGTTGGGGTTAAACAAGTCCCAGGAGCGACCTGTGGAGGACTCATAGTTGGTGATGGAGTCGCCGATGGTCTTGAAGGTAGTTTTGTCGGCAAAGAAGCCATTACCGTAGGGGTTCTTCGGGTGGCCTGTTGGGTGCGGGCTTGGCTTGGCGTCGACCATGCCGGCGGAGTTGCCGTCGCCGTCCACCCGTGGGTGGACGCGAAGGGAAAACAAGTGCTGATGGTTGTGGGCGTTGACGTTTGGATAGACAATGGTGCCCCAGGGGCCAATATCCTCATTGTCCGCGCAGACATACGTGTTCAAGATGCCGGTGAGCTTGACCTCCAACTTGATGGAGCCATCCTGCATAAAGTTGTAGTAGATGCAGTACTCGTAGTTGCTGGCGGTGAAGATCTGGGACACGACTAACTTGGTGGCGCGCACCACGGTCGAGGTCCGGTATTCGTCGCGGAAGTCCGAGTGCTTGTACAAGATGCCGTCGTCCTCCTCGTGGATGCAGACGGCGTTCTTGAGGGTGACAGGTTCGCCGGCGCGGTTGGCAAAGTGGGCGTCGAGGTAGTGGATGACGCCCTTGCAGTCGCAGCCCAAGGAGAGCGAGTTGGCCATGAAGCCGGCGCCGTACTCGCCGAAGTCGAGAGCGTGTTTCCGGTGGTGCGGGAAGTCCGGCGCACCATAAGGAACAATCATCTCACAAAGGGATAAGCGGTGGAAGATGGGCCTGGTGCTGCCATGGTCGTTGTAGGCAATGTCCGAGAGGACAATGCCCTCGCGGTGGTTGAAGCCGATATGGAAGCTGAAGTTTTCCCACAGGAGGACGTTGCCATCCATGGAGAACGAGACGCCTTCCGGCTGGGTGATGTTGATTGGCTTGTTGGAGGTGCGGTACCCACCGTACTTCTCCTCGATGGCCCGCGCGTGGAAGTTTGCGTGCGGGTGCTTGGAGAGCGGACGGCGGATCTTGGGGATGTCGATGAAGATGACCTTGCCGAGGACGGGGTCGACGATCGGGCAGAAGTCCAACGGGTGCGAGTAGTGAGAGTCGTCCTCATCCGCGCGATAGTAGACGAGCGCCTGCTGGAGGCGCCGAGAGGCGCCCCAGCGCTCGTCGTAGCCGATGGCCCAGGGATCGCAGTACACCTTGTGCATGTCGCCCTCGGCGACGCCCGAGAGCACGCACTGGCGCTGGACCTCCGGGTCCGCGCGGATGACGTCCTCGACGCGGCCCAAGTCCTCGATCGTGAGCATCGGCTGGACGTTGGCGAGCGCCTTGACGCCGACCACCTTGCCAGCGGGGACGTCGACAAGACCCTCGTGGAGGCCGTTGAAGCCCTCGACGAGGACAACAAAAAGCGCGACCCGTGGCGGGCGGGGACCGTGCTGCTCCTTCCAGCGGAGGAATGCACCCTTGGAAGGCTCACGGAGGACAACAGTGTTGAAGGAGACCTTGGCCGAGCCCTCGGCCGCGTAGTGTTCCTTGACAGCGGCGGTGACGGCCGAGATCTCGGCCGCGCTCAAGGGGTCGAGGGGATGCGGGGCCGGCGTTGCGCCGGCAACGGTGCTGGCGAGCTGCTTGAGGCGGTCCATGAGGGGCAATCGAAAGGAGACCAGGTGGGGGTCAGAGGAGAAACCAGGTGGGGATGGCGTGAGGAAAAGCGCTATAGCTTTTCATGTGTAACTTTTCACACAGCACAGCGGAACAAGGGGCAAGAGAGAAGACGGCGCGTGTTATATAGCGTGTAGCGTGTAGGGAAGCGGAGACAGAGATAAGCGCCGGCCAATGAGCGTGCGGGAGCGGTATCTTGCATCCATCCCTGTATATTATTGTGGGTTGTTGGGGTTGTTCTCAAGGGAGTTTCTGCGGTGGGCTGGCTGGCGGGTGTGTCCTTTCCTGGATGTTGGGGTGTTTCCAACATCCTGGCGGTAGCGTAGCAACGTGCACTGTAGACAGCGTCCTGCGCTTCTCCTCTATTGCCACACAGCATACATGCTGCTCCACAAAGACGCTCTCCTCTATGGGCCTCCCCCTTCTGCGCTATACCCTATGCCATCTATAGCATCAACACTTGGTACACCATGATGATGGCGATGGGCTCACTCCCTGTCCGGCCCCATCCCTCCGCCATCCCAGCCCCCATAGCGCTACCATGCACCCGCTCTCCCTGTTCGGTCTCGTGTCGCTCTGCTTCCCCCCTTCTGCCCTTGCGGCGCAGTACTTTGTCCAGCTCAAGGCGCCATCCACCTTCGAGGCGCTCCTCAAGAGCGACGACACCGTCAAGGCGATCCACCACCTCCGGCCGCTCGTCCAGCGCGCGGTCTCGTTTGGCTCTTTCGAGGGCTTCACCGGGTCCTTTGACCCGGACGTTCTCTCACGGCTCCGGAAAAACCCGCTCGTCGAGGAGGTCACCCTCGACATTGTCGTCCGCACATGCAACGAAACGTCGCCCCACGACCAATACAAGGTCCAGGGCGACGCCTACGACACCCAGTACGAAGTCCAGCACAACGCGCCGCGCCACCTCGCGCGTCTCTCGCGCCGCAGCAGTCTCGACGAGGCCGACGACGAGAACGAAAGCGATGACGACGACGGCTCGCTGGACTACTACTACCCCTCCCAGTTCCAGGGCCAAGGCGTGAACGCCTACGTCATCGACACCGGCGTCCAGTGCGACCACCCCGAGTTTGACGGGCGCTGTCTTTACGGAGCCGACTTCACCGGCGAGGGTTCCGGCGACCGCAACGGCCACGGTACCCATGTTGCCGGCATCATTGGCTCGTCCACTTACGGTGTGGCCAAGCAGATCAACATTGTCGCCGTCAAGGCACTGGACCGCAGCGGCACCGGGTCTCTCAGCTCCATCATCTCCGGAATCGAGTTTGCTGTTAACCACATGCGCACCGCCAGCGCTGCTGCGACCAATGGCGACAGCACAAGGGGCCTCATCAATCTTTCGATTGGCGCCTTCCGCAACAGTGTCCTCAACAAGGCGATCGAGGAGGCGTTCAACGCCGGCCTTGTGCTTGTTGCCGCCGCCGGCAATTCCAACATGGACGCCTGCGCCACCAGTCCCGCCAGCGCTCGCCATGCCATCACTGTCGGCGCCATTGACGATCGCACCGACTCCCTCGCCAGCTTCTCGAACTGGGGCCGCTGTGTCAACGTGCTCGCCAGCGGAGTGCGCGTTGCCAGCGTCAACTCCCACGGCAAGAGCCCGCTCTTGCTCTCGGGCACCTCCATGGCCACTCCTTCGGTCGCCGGCATTGCCGGGCTCATGCTAAGCGCCGGCGTCAGTCCCGAGGACGTGAAGCGGCGCATCAAGCAGACCAGCACCGTGGGCGCGGTCTCGCGGTTATCGCTGCTCCTTAGACCGGTGACCCCGAACAGGCTCGCATACGTTGACTACCAGGGGGACTTTGGCGAGGGCGACTAAGTAAGGGGATATAGAAGACTATAGAGATAATATACTCCAGATAAAAGAAGATACGCTCAAGGCAGGAGTTCAAACACCTTGTAAGTGCTGACCATCCGGGTCTTTTGGTTGTAAGCGCAGGCCTTCCACCGCTATCCATTTGTCCATTGGCCGATGGGTAGCTCGCACGCCCGCCAATTAGGAAGAGGTGCGCTGTCAAGTTTCCACGCATCCTCAATCGTGGCCTCCTGGCCCACATTTACTTGCTCATTATTGCCTGAGTGCTATCGGCTATTATCGCTCGTTGTCATTTCCTCGGAGATTGCCAGGACCCGCATAGCTGCGCATAATCTGAGGTGTAGCATTCCGCGGGAAAACTAGTGAAAAAACTAGAATCTGAAAAGCGCGGTATGCAAGATAAGAGGTATCGGCGGTTGTTGAGATCAGCTTCGTAATTGTCGGATCGGGACTCCCCCATGGGCGTGGCACAGACGGGCCTGGGGTTCCGAGGGAAGGAGCGCGGGTACTACTCTGTTTGTCATTTTAGGGAAGATTAATGGGCTTTGGTGTTCTTATCGCCGCTTTGAATCTTCGGCTGTGAAGATCTATGAAAAAGAGAGAAGTCGAGATTATGTGAATCTCAATGTTCTAAATAAAATTAATTTTTTTCTGTCTTTTGTTTTTTTATATTGATATGGTCCAGGAAATGCAGCGGTATGGCTATTTTGAGTAAGCGACTCAGCGATTTCAACATTGGAGGAGCAAGCGCCAGATAGGAAGAGCAAAGGCCCTTCTATGTTTCCCTTTAGTATAATTTTCAAAACAGAGCTCTTTTTTCACCCTACTTCCCGATATTGATCTTGCAGGCGGAAAACTTTCCCAAGCCATTGCCGAACACCACATAACTAACACTATCGTTGACCACCTCCCAGAAGACCCCGCCTAACCGGATCTTCCACGGTGGATACCCCTGGAGATCAAGCTCGGACCCAAAAGAATAAGCAAGTCCGACTTGTCACCAGCAAGTCCACAAGCCCGCTGTGGGCTAAGTCGACACCGATGTTATTGGATGGATCTCCCCTTAGTGGCAAGCCCCGCCACAGTGTACTTCCCATCCCGGGTGAAGATAAGGTTGATTTCGATATTAGTCCTGCGTCCCCGAACCACGTACCTTGCGGGAGCGCTTTTGCCGTTGCCTTGATGGCGGCGGCCACGCACCAGGATGCCACCTCAGCAGTGTCGCCTTCCTCGTCCTCCGGCTTGATGGTTAGCACCACGGGGCTCTGTAAAGGGCATTGTTAAGTTTGCTGGTATCCTGCCGGATCGGCTGGGACCACTGAAAAAGGCTGTACATGAGCGCCAATATGAGGTGGTAAAAGTTGTACAGCGCGAGCTGTGAAAAATGAGGTACTCCCGACTGCTGGCTGCTGGAAGGGGCCTGCTTTTGCCTGAGCACCTGGACAACCTCATCGTCGAGTTTGTTGTCCCGTCTCACGGCATTGAGCTTGCTTTAAAGATGTCCTGTGACCATTGTTGATGGATGGACGATATAGAACACGCTGGGAACCAGCATTAAAGAAAGCAAGAGCCCAAAAACCGCTGCCTTGTTTTTTTTCCATGCTCTGCTTTTGCGTGGATTCGAAACAACATACAAACAATGTCCATGGTGGATGCTTCATTGTAGCCTTACCAAGGAACATTGTAGCAATAAGTCCGCTCTTAAAAGCTACATTAGGAGGAGTATGTGGTAATTGCAATTGTGCTATCTATCAAACTATCTTATCTTACCTTCTTTTCCTTCGCTGCGCTAAAAAGTCTGGGTAATCTCAATTACCACAGCGTGTACGTCCCTCCTACTTAAAACTGCTCAAACCATGTAATAATATCAGCAAAACTCTTCTCCTTGGCATACTTCACCTCAGGCACGGTAATGTCCCCCTTGATGGCGAACCCGTGGCTTGTCTTGCCAAACAAGTCGATCTCGAACTGCTGTCCGTTGGCCACGAGTATTTCTTCGGTCCGGTACCGCAATTCCCTGGTGAACGCCGGATCCTCCTGGGCGGCGCTGATAAGGATTGGTTTTCTGACACCATCAACATCCTGCTCTGAGACACTTGTAGGGTGGGCAATGGCCCCCGCAGTCACAGTACCGTCTGCGGCCAACTCTCTCACGACACATGGCGCACCGAAGCAGTAGCCAACGGCAAAGACCTTCAAGTCGGATTCACCTTTCCTAGAGTGGATATAGTCACGGAGAAACTTCAGGAAGGCCAGCACGGTGACTTCGGGGCCATGACGGTCTCTCCACTTAGAGAATCCATCCGTGCCCTGGGAGAAGTCATACTTGTCGTTGAGGAGGATATCAGGCATAAGGACATAGTATCCCTTAGTAGCGAAGGCATCGGCGACGAGGTTGTTGTTAAGGAAGTCGTGGCCATAGATGTCAGTAGCTATGATAATGACACGCTTAGAGGACGGGTCGCCGGCCTCATAGGCGGAAAGGGAGAAGAGCGAGTCGTGGAACTTGCCTTTTGGTTTCCCTACTAAAAAAAGGAAAAGTTAGTTTGAGCCAGAAGGTATTGAATGATTGACACCTCAAATACATCCATAAGAGAGACTAGAAGAGCTGTAGAAATAGAGCATGCTATGGACATACCGTGGAGGGAAGCCTTCAAGCAGCATAAATTACTTGGTAACGATGCCATGTTAGACAATTTGCTAGAAAGACAGAGATAGCTTCTATAGCTAGTATCACTTGATATATAACAAACACAAAGGAGAATGTTTCGTTTATCCGTAGTCCAATGTCTTGCTATTTATATCCTTGACTGTTATGTTTCCTCTCGTATGCCTCCCTCTTAAAAAAAATTCCGGACTGTCGCAGGCAGCACGGACATACACTTTTCATCCGTAAACATGCGCTATCTCCGCTCCCAAAAAAGCCCATGTTTCTCTAAAAGCTTCACCTCTCATCCCAAAAAAAAACAAAAATTAGTATCATCACTCTCTATAATTTGCCCTCAAGTCCCAAGGCGCCTTTTGGCAAAGGCTAAAGCTTGTGGTTGAAGGTAAAGTTCGGAGGAAGAGCGCGCCAGAGTCGGTCGAATCCGTTATTTCCGGGACGTTTTCTTCTTTCGCCGCTGCCAACTGCACCTAAAGCACAGCTTTTTTCGGCAATATTCAAGCAAACATCGAATGCCTGCAGCTAAAAGCCAACAGCTGAAAAGCCGGCAGCTAGGAGAAAGAACGGGCCAGCTGATTTTTTAGGGTCGGTATTTGCTGGCCGCTGATAACCGTCGTGAACAATAACGAAGATTACTGGTAAAGAAGGGGTTTCGGTAATGTTTTTGTTTTAGCCCGTTGGTGATGTTTTGCAAGGTTTGTCGGTAGTAAGGTAGAAAATTTTGCATTTAACTGGTGTTAAACACTATCTGGGACAGCTTTGAGACTTTTAAAATTTAGTCTTCGTGTAACTTGAATTCCACCTAACCTTTAGATTCATAAAGGAGATGCAATGACGGCTGACTTACAGTAAACCTAGAAGAAACCTTTTCAATGTCAATCCGTGAAATTACCTACTATATAGTTTGGTAAAACAAAGTGTTCTCTAGTAGCAGCCCTCAGTTGGGAGGAGCAAATTGGCCGAACCAAGTTTTTTGATGGTCTCATATCTGGTCGCGGCATACCCAATTAGGAACTCAAAATGGCGATTTCTGATAAATTCCAGGATAATTTTGAGGATACTATAGCGTTGATCGCGATGATGAGTTTGGAAACACCGCGTTGGGCACGTTAAATGGTGTATGCTCCACATTGCACTTTTTCCGAATACAGATATTTTAAAGTCTATCATGCTGCATGAACCGCTGGTTACAAGGTGATACTAATTATTCTGGGCAATGGTAGACCGAGACTCAATATTGATTTCTTTTACTTGCGCCTTGTTTGACAAATGATATCCTAATTTCCTAGTTTCTACAACTCTAAGACTAAGGGATTTTTGACCGTTTGGAATGCCCTGGTTTCAGGGCTTGCTTTTTACCTCTATTTTTTGTCAAAATACCTAGCGGTATACTGCATATATATACTTGTTCCTTCAAAAAGCCCAATAGGCAATTTTTCTTCTTCTCAAAATAGTTATTTTAAAAAAATGGGATCTAAGGAGGTAGGTGGTAATGGATACCATGGTACAATTCTAGGCATTGTTTTTCTACATCAAATAGCCAAACAGCCCGTAGTTTTTCGGAACATGGCACTTTCAAGGACCACCCTTAGGAAAAGCAATTCGCCCTTGCTGTTTTTAATTCACAAGGCTCAGGCTGATATTGAAAAAAATCGTTTTTAGTTAGCTTGGTATTGATTTTATCTAGTAATTGAAGATCCTGATGCTTTGTACTTCCAGCACACATTAGGCGCCAAGCATAATTTTGGAAGTGATATGGAAGAAAAGGTAACCGCATTTGCATCAAATCTAAGAAACCGGTCTCCTATAATTGAGTGGTCTGATCATTAGAAGCAACACTAAGATTTCAAAGAAAGCTCATCTAATACTCAACTAACGCCCAGCGCTATATTAGATTTTTTGAAGCATGTACCTAGACTTAGCTAAGATCCGTGACTCTCATTAATAAAATTTGTAAGAGGCAGCACATTTTCATTGCGCAATCCATGGTACTTTTTTTTATCCACACAAGGTGCAACCTGCCTTTCTGTCTATGCTTTTATTCGCTTGCAAATCTTAACAGTTTTTCTAAAACATCAGTTATTTGCCAATCAAAAAGCACACCACTACCCAGAGCGGGACAGTCCCGGCTGTTGACTTTTTCGTCAATTGTGCACCATCTGACATTGATTCTAGACAGGAACACTAAAAAGTTTCTCTCGTTTTATGCATACGGAGATAAGGCATAACCTCAAAAGGTGCAGCTGAGGCAGTATCTAGGCGTATCCTGCTATCAAAATTGCGACCTACCCTGTTACCGAATCCTGGCAAACAGGGGGCCACACCCCGTGGCGTAATCCGAATATTCGCAATGCACAAAAAAGCACTATACGAGGTTGCATTTACGAATAGAGGGCGACAAATCAACCACGTAATGTCCCCATGGTATTAGCATCCGTTTAGAGAGATTGTACCTGCTTCAGATACTGCTATAATCAACCTAAAAAAATGACAGGCCCAGGATGTCAACACGGTACGAGAGTACGAGAGTATGACATTATGCATGTTGGGGAAGAAGGCTCCCCTTTCGCAGGCGCGTTCTCAAAGGAGAGTGCGACATACGCTGTGACACTCTGAGTGATCCTCGCCACGAAAGGTTACGTGCGGTGCGACGCAGCCCAAGATACCGTTCGATTCGGGAGCGCGCCGAAAAGACTACAAAGCTAGCTTAATGATGGAAACAAGAGGCATCTGGCGCTGTTACGCTGGTGCCTCAGGCAGCAAGCAGCGAAAAAAGGCACAATGTGATACCCACGAGTGAAATTCAGCGCACGATACGCGGTGTGTGTTTTGTGCGGGTTGGTAATCTACAGCAACCCCGGCACGAAGATAAAGTTGTGCTGCGGCAGCAGTTTGCTAACGGCTGGGAGCCCTGACAACCTAGGTCTGTCGCAAGCGCAATAGGCCGCTCGCGATGGCCAGTAAGGTTGCTTTGCGCGCGGCTGTTCTGTTGTGCTCATGTCGAGCTGCGGTGGACAAAGAGTTCACGGGTCCTCACAATATTGTCGGGACCGGCCCGAGGTGGTGTATGCCTCGAAACAGAGACGAGCAGAATTGGGCGACACCGAATGACACCAGGCGTGCCAAAAGTCGCACGATACTTTATCCGGGTCTGCATATTCAAATCCCGCTTTGGCGTCGAGGGAATTGATTATGTAATAAGATCGTATTTGGGCTGGGTTACGTTAGTAATAAATTATGTAATAAAAATGGCACAAAAAGCATTTCATTAGTTAAGCAGCCTCGGAGCAAGTCGGCCGCGAGCAAAAACGCAAAAAAAAAGAATAAAAACGTTGAGGCGGACTTTGGCTTCATGCCAGCAAGTGAGCAGACCACTCGATGCGCATACCTATATATATCCTTCTTTTTCCTTGTGTTTCGTCGCTTGCAGAATTTCGTTCCTCCTGGTCTGTTATATCTACTGCCCATTCTGCTATTTTGCACCTTTTAAAATTGAACCAATTGTTCATCCTCGCTTGACTCAATTCTTGTCGCACTCTCTTCTTTATACACTCCTGCCACAAACCTCACCAAAATGAAGATTCTTTCTCCAGAAGAAATTAGCTCCCACAACGAACAAGTGTTTTACGGTGGTGCTAAAGGTGCCCTTTTCGGTGGTGCATTTTCTACCTTGCTCTTTACTGTTGGTAAGAGAAGATACCCAGCCATTGGCAGATTGCCAACTGCCTTTAGAACCGCCTTGAAAATTGCCCCTCCAACCTTTGCCGCTTCCGTCAATGCTGAGCTCGCCTCTATTGCCTTTGACCGCAAAATGTACTCTGACGACCCAAGAATTGCTGAGCGCCACATGAACGAGCTCAAGAGATGGAAGGCTCTCTCATTTAAGGACAAGACTATTGAAACCTTGTCAGCCCACAAATACAAGATTATTGTCGGTGCCTGGGCTGCTTCCATGTATGGTTCCTGGGTGTTTGTTGACAGAGACCCAATCATGACTCAGTCCCAAAAGATTGTCCAGGCCAGAGTCTATGCCCAGTTTTTGACAGTTGCCTTGTTGCTTGCTTCTATTGGTTTGAACGTTTACGAAGAAAAGCACGGCAGTAGCGGCAACCAAACTAACAACATTGACAACACCTGGAAGGATATTATCCAAGACGAAGAAAATGCTGAAAAGGCCAGAGGTGAGACTACCAGTATCGCCAAGAACAAGTCTAACCACGATCATGAGAGGGAAAATTCTAAACTTCAACCAAAGCAACCACAACACGCTGAGGCTGCCAATTGATAGTAATATTCCATTGATTGCTTCATAATATATTTTTCCAATCTTTTTCTCTTTATCCTTTTGCATGACCTTTTGACCATACATGGGAAATTCTAGCGATAGGCAGAATTCAGTGGCACTTTAGAATGCCGTTTTAAAATTCCAACTTTGCAATACTTTGTATGTTATCCTCATTTGATGGCATTGATGTATTTTATCCTTTATTCTTTTTCTCTTTTTGGTCAGAAGCTTCATTTCTCATGATCCCACTTTCACGAATTATTATTATGTATCTTTATGTTTTGCTTTGCTTTTTGTTTTATGTTCTTTTTTTCCCTTCAATGCTAAAATTTGATCTCAAAGAGCAAATATCTAGTTTGGGCTCAAAAGTCCCAAGTTACCAGGCAGTTTTTGGTACATGGTAATGTTCACCATAAATTTTGTATTTTTTGAATATTGGCATCTAATATACTCTAATGTTCTCTGGTACTCTGCGTAAAGTAAGTGTTGCGTTTTCTATAACAATATTTATTGAATGACCTTCATAGAATGTACGTTTATAGTTTGCCTGGACCGCTTTTGGTCCTGATACGAACCTCTTATTCGGGATTACTCGTACAACAACGTCTCCTAGAAGGTCTGTCAGTAATCTTCAAGTCACCGTGATTACTCCAAAGAAGCCAACTTGTCAAAAAGGGTGCTGTGCCACTGCTTCTGAAACTGGGGCGACACCGTCATCGCCAAACTCTCAAACGTTTCAAAGCACCTTCCGTTAATGTCCCCATTCTTTTTCTCATTAGCTTCTTTACTTTCACTTTCATAATTCTTATTACCATTATTGGTTGGACTCTTTGTAGATTGGTCGCAGATAATATCATCGGCGTTCAAGTCGGCGCAATATGACGGGGAGCCACAATGAACTATCCATCCTCTATTAGTTAAGTGCACCTTATACTTTCTCCCTTCGAGTGACTCTACCACAAGAAATGCTTTTCTTACATCTTTTGATTCTCTAGGCTGCTTTTTTTTGTAGTTGGTGCTCTCAACTTCATTATGGCCCTCGGTGTTTCTATCTTCGATAAGGCGGATTTCCCTGAAGAACCCAGAGTATTCCTGGCACACCTGCTCGTAATCCCCTCTCTGAAACGACGGCTCCTTATAATTCCACCTATGTCTGGAAGTATTAAAATGCAACAAATCATTAGTCATTTCTCTAGTATCCTGTTTTCCCTCTGTATCCAAATGTTCCCAATGAGGTAGGCGCCTCGTCTGGTCCACTTCGAATCCTGCCTTTTTGCACGCTAGTCACAAGATTCAGGACTGTAAAAGTCAGCTCGCAAGTCAAATTCGTTGCTGATACTCTCAAGGGACACTATCCATCTAATGCGGTTTATATATTTGTTTCACCGTAGAGCAATTTCGGATAATAATGCCGACATGACCTGTACCGGACTCAACAAGTACGCTTTTCTCTGCTCGTCTCCGTGCGCGGAGAAAGAGAAGAAAAAAAAAAGCATGTTCTGAGGGAGCGTTGATGGGCTGACTACATTTCAGTATAGGAAACTCGTCCATTTATGGTCACTTTTAGCCTGAGTATGATAAAATTTGAATATCCGATGCGGTTGAAAAGGATATTGTTTGTTTGAGATTAGGCTCAGGGCTCGAAGGGACGTGCTTGGGGCAACAGAATGTGTGGTTTCGACGTATACTCGGAAGAATAAATTGTAAATTGGTGAGATGGGTGTCAGATATCGGAAGAACATTTCATATATTTAACCAGAAAACTTTACAAGATATGGAAGGTTTCTTTTACCTAGTGAGATTTTACCCTGTAATAAGTACAAGAGAGCATAACTAAAAACCCTCCAGTTTAAGTAAGGGAGATTCATGACTTAAAATCAAAGCGCATTTTATTGTAAGAATATACGGATATATATACAAGACAAGTAGTAATTGTACCTGCTCAACGCATAAAACATAGACCCAAATGACTCTCATTGGCCATAATAAATAAACTGCGAACTAATATTATAGTTGCAGTAACAAAACTCACTCTCTCAACCCTAAACCTTTCTTCAACATGCTCTCAAAATCGCAAAACACCCTTGTCAGAGCTCAACGCTTCTTCTTCAAGGAGGCTTCCAAGTCTTCCACGTCCAACTTAGTGTCTCTGATGTAATAGTGTCTGTTTCTGCCTCTGTACTTACTTGGTCTTCTTACAATATCAATTCTCTCAATCAACGGACTGAACAAGGACACTCTCACCTCGACGCCCACCTTCGTGACCTTGTTTCTCAACAATATAGTGGAGTCTGGACCATTTCGGTCAATTGCGAGAATGTAGCCCATGAAGCTGCTGTTCTGCAAACTGTCCTTGTAGTTGACACGGATAATGTCGCCGGCACGCAATCTCTCCTCATTGTCCTTGGCAATCAACTTGCGTCTCCAGCCAGTAGGGTCGTATCTCTCCGCTAGTGACTGCTGGATGTCCTTCATTAAGGTGTTGCTCTTGTGGGAACTAGGAAGCGGCTCGTACACAGTGATGGTCTTTCTCTGTTTAGTAGGCACTTGGTACAAACATTTTGACAATGTAGAGAACGAGCTGATCTGTTGTTGCTGCTTGATGGCAGAGTCTGTGAGGCCCGCCAGTATCTTGGTGGTTATGCTTCTTCTAGCAGCGTACATATTGGTGGTCTTGTTATGTGTATGGCGGTATTTTTGCTCTTGACGTATGGTATCTTTACAGATGACCGATCAAACAGTGGAGGTTTTTGCTATTGAAATTTTTCAACTTTTTTTTCTCGTTTTTTCTGTTTTCAGTGTGCTTAGCGTTGGGTGCACGCAACTTCTCATGCGCACTACAGCATAAGAAGATGCACTATTTCTTATGGTCTTTGACATAAACAGAATGGGAACCTCGAAACAAAAACGATAATTATTCTTATTATTTGTGAAATAACTACAAATAAGATTATCGTAAAAAATTAATAGAGTACACATGCAATTCTAAAGCTAATAAGGTGAAAAACTATAATGCAAAAAGAGAAAAGCTACATTAAATGAAACCAACCTACATCAGAAACGAGGACGTCTCTTACGACCCGTAAACTTAGAGTCCTTGGCAGCGTGTTTGCCCCTTCTCTTGTTTAATTCCTTCTTTCTCATAATATAGTCCTTTTTGCTCTCCTGTGCCTTCTGCTCCTTTCTGGTCATCTTCTTCTTCCTCAAATCAGCAGCGGCTTCGGCATCCATCTTGACGCCGCGCAAATTCACCTGTTTTTCAGCATGACCTGCAGTCAACACGAGATAGTACTTTTTATTCTTCTTGCTTTCTGGGTCGTCGAGCACGATACCACCGCCGAACCCAGAAACTTTGGCAGCGGAGGTAATGGCGTCGATCTGAGACTCATTCGAAGGGTAAAACTGCGCCACAAACTTGCCGCCTCTCTTCAAGCTGCTGTATAATGTGTCAAAAAATCTCTTGAGTCTGTATTTTGGATCATTGGCAGACGTGTCAGCGTTGCAGAGCCATTGGATTGCCGAGATGGATACGGCGGCGTCAAAAGTGCCCGCGCGAAACGGTATACCTGTCCCAATGTCGCTCAAGAATAAGTCGCCCTCAACTTCACGGTTCAAAGCGCTGGCAAGCATGGAGGGGGCAATGTCCATGCCAACCCACTGGTAACCTTCTTCGGTGAGGATCTCGCCCGAGAGGCCCGAGCCGCAACCAATATCTAATATGAAGGAGTCATCCTCAGGGGACAAGTTAAGGAGCTCGAGGGCACGGAAGGTCATCTTGGCCTGGATGTGCTGCACTCGCGTGGAGGCGGTGTATTTCTTGGATTCGTCTTCATTGTAGAACACCTCTGGTGGTGCGAGCTGTTCTGGTCTGGACATATAGATATTAACGTTTGTAGTTCGAGAATGATGGGGTTATATGATGATGGCAGCGCGGTCTATTTTTGAAAAAAAAAGCAAAAACAGCTTGATAGGCTGTATATATATTAGAAGCCTTGATATATGTTGAGTCTGCAAAACTGAATATTAAAATGGGGTAAGAGTAAGTGCCTAGCATGTAATACTCGTTCTTTATTGATCTCTCCATCTGTCTCTTTGAAATTTTTTTCCTCATCGCAGACGGAAGTAAAAGAAAACCCGCACTTTTCCACGCTGGATACTGCCTCTGCCTGTCTATTTTCCGACTTGCTCGGAATTACACATCGCTTATTAATGTGTAATCTGATAATTACATAATCTCGGAACATCACAACGCAAGCGAAGTTTCCGGCCGACATTTTTAGTTTCCTTCCACCATTTATTTATCTTCACTGGAATTTGTCATTGGTGCTTTTTTCCTTTCTCCTCTTGCGTCAATCCAATTTCATTTTTTTCTTTTGCTCTGATCACACCTCTGCTAGCCTTAGCTATCACACCTCTCTGCTGCCTATATATCCTGCTATATTCTTATCTCACCTCATCTCATCTCATCTCATCGGACATTGTTTCGTGTATACGACACTATTCGCCCACAGCTTCCGCAACATCTAAAGCCCATCCGCTATGTCTTTACAGCCTTTCAAGAAGGACAATCTGAGTCAGGATGTCATTAACAACATCAATGACCTTTCGCGCCATAGAAAAAGCTTTTTCGCCGAGCAGGACCACGAGTACAGCGACGACAGCGAGTCGTCTTTGAACTCCGTTGAAGTGGACGAAAAGATTGCTAAACAAGCCCTCAATGCCGCCCATGTCCATCCCGATGACCTCCAAAAGCAGCAATCCATTGAGCTTTCAGGAGGCGCTATTTCCAAGTTCGAAGAGGCCCTTCTAAGCAAGGCTGAAGATCCTGTTGACGCTCATGCTTCTGGAATAAAGAAAGCTGCCACTTTTCCTAACAGAAGAAACGCAGCTGACAGAACCCCAGAGTTCCTCAAGCCTTCAGACAGCGCTTCTTCTGTCGACATTGCCGTGGTTTCCAAAGACACAGGAAAGGTCAGAATCTCTCCAGCTGACAAAGATAACAAATATCCAAAAAATTCGCCCTTACACAAAATCACTGTTGCTGCCAAGCGACTCCACAAACTCCGTTGGAGAAACGGCGCTCCAAAATCCAATTTTTCTGACATCAAGCACTTCGAAACCGCTAGTATATTAGAGTCTGATATCGCCAAAAACTCCGAGTTTTGGGGCTTTTACACGCCATTCTGGTTGGGTGTCGGCGTGTTGATGATCAGCGTTGCCAGTCATTCTATCCGAGAAAAGGGGCTCAGGCACGCAATTGTCACATCTAGAGTGGTCCAGATTTTTTTTCAAG
Organism: Saccharomycopsis capsularis; assembly: GCA_031125595.1. Taxonomy (NCBI): domain Eukaryota; kingdom Fungi; phylum Ascomycota; class Saccharomycetes; order Ascoideales; family Saccharomycopsidaceae; genus Saccharomycopsis; species Saccharomycopsis capsularis. Next base: position 272,913 of record JASTUX010000018.1, read on the forward strand.
ACATTGTGGCCATTGCGTTATTTGACTTGTTCTTGTATTTGCAATTGTTCTTGTCTTTTGGCTTGCAATTGTTAGTCAAAAAGAACATTGTCGCTTGGGAAAATTTTGGCTGGAAAGCCCAGAGCCTTTATGAGTTTGGGTACATGATTTTTGTTCTCTGGTGGTTGGAGCACAGACAATATCCTTGGATTGGCAAAGTGTTCTTAGCGCTACACTCTATTGTCTTTTTGATGAAAATGCACTCTTATGCTTTCTACAATGGTTATTTGTGGAGAATTAAGAGAGAGTTGGCTTTTAGCACATACTACTTGGAAAACCACCAAGATCTTGACGAGAACATTAGGGAAATTTTAACAAATAGCATCAAATTCTGTAAATTTGAATTGGAACAAACTTTGCCTGTTGGGATTACCGTTGGGGATGATGTCTCCTCCAAAGAGTCACTAGTGGAAAACAAGGAAGGTAAAGCTATTAACCCAGACTTTAAAGAAATATCATTCTCCTCATCATCATTAGCTTTTGAAGCAAAATCTGAGCCACCAGTGGTGGTCAGCCCATGCGGAAATGGCAGATTTCCAGCCAACATTAACCTTAAAAACTTTTTCATGTACACCATGTTTCCAACTGTTGTTTATGAAATTAACTATCCTCGGTCACCAAAGATCCGTTGGGGCTATGTGCTTACAAAACTACTTGGTATTTTCGGTATCATTAGCGTAATGATCACTGTTGCTCAAGAGGGTGTATATCCACAAGCTATTAAGGCCATTAATATGAGGGAATGGCCATTCATTGAAAAGCTCAAAGAGTATCCATTTTTGCTTTTGGACTTGATGCCTTCATTCTTCCTCTTGTACATTCTTGTCTTTTTCCTCATTTGGGACCAAATCCTTAACGCCATTGCCGAAGTCACCCGTTTTGGCGACCGTAACTTTTACGGCCCATGGTGGAACTGCGTCACTTGGGACGAATTTGCCCGTCTCTGGAATGCTCCAGTCCACAAGTTCTTGCTCCGACATGTTTACCATGGTTCCATCTCAGCCTTACAGCTAAGTAAGAGCTCGGCCACGTTGATGACCTTTTTGCTTTCTGCATTGTTCCATGAGGTGGTTATGTATATCATTTTTGGCAAAGTTCGGTTTTATTTGTTCACAATTCAAATGTACCAATTACCTTTGATGGCCCTCTCTAGAACTAAGTTTATGAAGGACAAGCAACTATTGGGCAACGTCATGTTTTGGATCGGTGTCGCTTCCAGTTGCTCTATTGTCTGTTCTTTGTACTTGGTCTTTTAAGGATAGGGCACCAGCAAGGAGCATACTGTTGAGTATAATAAACGATCAAAGCTGGTGTAACCTTTGACGTCGCCACTACAAAATTAGCCATTTGTACTAGTCTGGTTTGCCTTTGATTAATTGTTCTAATCGAGTAATGAAACCTGAAAATTAACGTTGTATACTATAAAAAATTAACAATAATTTATAATTTCACAATATATGCTTTAGCTCGTAATTGATAACTCTTAGATTGCCTTAGTAAACTATTCTAAGAGAATCGAAGCTCAGAGAAAATAGTAAAACATACGTCCATATCAAGAAAAATCGGAGAAAATTGAGTGCTTGACATGTGCTCCCCCCTACATTCTCATGCGTTCATAAACATGCCATCGCGTAAAATAAACAAAAAAAACAAAACAGAAAGTAGAAACAAAGACGCTCATTTTGTAGAGTATATTTATCGTAGTCCTTTCTCATTACTATTTATTCATCGCTTAATCTTTCATATCAAAACTTTGCAGCTCTTATTGCACGTCATATTTGCTTATTGAAATTTTAGCTTTCCTGAATTTTTTCTATTTTGCTTAATAAACGGGACATCTAAAAGTTTGCATCGTCGTGGCTTTTTTCGTATACCAAAAAACGTTTCAAGAGATCACAACATTATACAGCCTATATTGCTCTAGAAAATTAGCTTTTTGAAACAGCAAAACATTCAAAAGTACATAAACTTTTAATAGAAGAAAGCTTTGAGCTGTGAGATTTACAAAACAAGATACAGTTATTAAAGTGTTTGAAATTTATTAACTTGGAAGCATCGTTTTAAGAACTTATAAAAACACCAAACCCTCAGAATCTTTACGAAGCTTCCCTCAATAATGTCTGTTCCAGATTCCAATACGGTAATGCTCCTAACTGAGCACTTGGGTTTCCCTCCAATAACAGTTGTCGACGATATAATCAACGCTGTCAACGAGATAATGTACAAGTGCACCAGCGCCTTGGAAAAGTATCTTCACTCCAAGAAAAGCAAAGTCATTAAAGAAAAGAACAAGAAGGCACCAGGTAATAATAAAGACGATGACTCAATAATAATAGAAGATGACAATAGCCTGAAAGGTGATATTAATAAAAATGAAGAGAATCTTGACGAGATTGAAGTGGGGACTGCGAAGTTGGAAACCTTGCTTGAGAGCTATGTCGATAGAAACTTTGATCTTTTCGAGCTTTATACAATAAGAAACATTTTTAATATGCCCAAGGACCTTGTTGATAATGGGTGGGTACGCCTCCCGCACTATAAAAACATCAAGATGCAAAAGAACATTGCCGGCAAATTATCTGAAGTCGATGATGCAATACACCGACTAGAACAGGAACTTAAGTTTCAACTATTTTTGAAGAAGCGCATCTTGGAGTTCTTGAAAAAAGCTAAAAAGCTCCTTAGGCTCCTCAAAATCTATAGGGAAAACTTGAAGTTTTTGGTATCGGACCCGGTCGGAATACGAAGCTCTGCCATTTCGCGTGAATCCATTAACGCCCTTAGATCACTTTCGCCCATCAACGAGTCTATCTTCTTTCTCAAAACTGAAGCAATCGAAATCTATAAAGTGGTTAAAGTGCTTGACGATAAGTTTACCAACTCGATCAAAGACGTCAAACTCAAACCTAATCAGAGAGACCTCTACGTTGATACAAAATCTTACAAATTATTACAGTTGTACAATAATGGGAACAATGATGATATTAATGAAATCAAGGATGGTGATATTAGAATGGCAGAGCAGGCGATCAGTATCAAGTTGAACAGGATACGAAAATCGAGGAGGGACGTCAATGACTTGAAGAAAGTTAACGAGAGCTTGGTAATCAAGGATTGAAAACTCGTGAGAGGTCCTTTGCATAGTTGTGTTATAGGGTTTTGTCGTATGTTATTTTTTATTTGGTTGTCATCGATGTACTCATAAAATATAAAATACTCGCGACTTGACAATGTATTGTCAAATTTACATTTCCTGTAAGATAAAAGCTATTAAGAGCAACGAATATTTCCTTCTATCAGTATCTTGCTTCCATAAGCCCTATATGACCTTTTATCAAGACACAACATCTTCCCATGTTTGCTGTTCCAGCACCAAACGTTGTATGGCTGTTTTTTATAAGCAGCCCCTACATAACTATAATTGACCATCTCGCTGAAGCAATACATACACCACTTCTAATCACGCACCTGACAAGTCACATGCTCTTCTCTACCAGCCAATGAAAAAAGCTTCGAATAAAATCAAGAAAAAAATAATATAACCAAATTATAAAAATTAAAGCTGGAGATACTATTATCAAGACGTTCAGGTAACAGACGGCGTGACATCTTGATCTTACGAAATACTTTGACTTTAATAGCAATACAATAAAGGGAAAATGGGAGGTCATCATCACGGTCCACATCGTATGTGAATTGCGAGCTTTGTTTTAATGTTTGAAAAAGACTGTGGTAATGGGGACAAGAATGAGAGAACATTGAAGGAAATAACAAATGGACATTGAAAGGAATGCAGGTAGATAAAAGTGGATACTAAAGAGACTATGGTAACGTTAAGAACGCTTTAGTGAGCTTTGTTGGGGCCTTATCGATTGGCATTCAATAAGAAGTTTTAATAGGAAAGATTCATGTTTAACTTCATCGATGAGAACATAAATTTAATCAAAAAAAGCTCAGCGTTCATATAACAAATAATATGGGCCCACAATATTGGAATATGGGTTATTAGAAATTGGACAGAGCTGGAAGTAGCGAAAATTGTGGCTATAGAACCGTTTGTCAAAGATGGAATTTTAAAAGGATATTGAATATCGGAATTAAAGTGCGGTACTATAGCTTATAAATTGCTAGCTGGAAAATATGGTTTATTTTAAGTCTCGAAAACAGCCATGAAGTATAAAATGCTTGAATAATTTGATTAAAATGACTTTTATGCTCAAAACCATGCAACAAAGCACAGCTCTCGCAGTTTTTTCCCCATTATCGCAGGGAAAATGCGCTCTCATCGAAGTTATTTATAATATTTTACGTGATAAGATTTACTAATAGCATTTTTTAGCACTCAGAGAAGACAAAGGTTTCCAAAAATGGAACCACATGAGAGAGAACTTGGGTGACTACTATAGATTTACCAAGAAAGCCGCCAGAGCCAATATAATATTCATGGGTATCATTCCATTGACCTTGGGCTACTTTGCTTATAGTACGGTCGGCAAGTACAACGTCATTGCCCCAAGAAGAACTACCCCAACCTACTCTGAATATGTTCCGAGAGTTTAAATGTTTTGACGCCAAATTTAAAAACAAAACAAAACCCTTTTAGCCGAATGTGAAGTTTGCAAGTCAAAACCAAATGCTGTTCCTAAATCTAGCGGCAATGTGATAGAAACTGTGCACTCTTTGGCGCTTTAGGTCCTTTTGAAGCTGTGCTTAGCTATCGGTCTCTATTGCTGTTCAAATTGTTCGGTCCACTTTGCAAAGGCTTACCATCCATCTACTCATCAATAATACAATGTATACTCACTAATGTGTCTCATTTTTTCTCAATTGGCTTTTGATTGAAGCCATTACCGTTCACTGTTTATGTTCAAGTGTTCTTTTATCCACACCTATGTTGTTCTATCCACGCATTTTCTATGATTATATTCTTGTATTATACTATGTAAGCTTTGGCAAATGCCTTTAATACAAGGGAAGAACAAAATTTCATAATGATACGAATTGATGCTAATAATGTATTAACCATGAATACTCTAAGATGAAAACAGTACACTGAACAACTAATAACAAGAACTGAAGCTGAAACTATAAAAGAAAAAAAGTGATAAGATAGACAAATAGTAACTCGAAAGTTGCAAAACAAAAACCCACAAGTCAATGACCCTTCTTCTTTTGCAATGTAATGTGTGCCTGCAAGACCTTCTGCTTATCTCTTAAAGAACGTCTAGCTTTACCCTGAACCTGTCTCTTGTGAATCATCATAATGAAATTCTTCTTACGGGCCTTTTCTCTGTTAGTAGTAGAATGAGGCGTTTCAATCTTACCTCTTCTAGAACCAAACTTCTCACGTCCCTCACGGCCTTCCTTGATGGCCTCAATTCTTTCCTCCTTGGTCTGTTTGCGCTTCACTGGACCAACAAGTCTGTCGGCGTCAACTTCTTCTTCATGTCTACCAGAAACCTTTATGCCCATCATAGCTTGTACACCAGCTTCTAATTTCAACTCTTCCAATTTGGCAAAATCGGCAGGAGTAAGGATACGGTTGGCAGCAAGCTTCTTGAAAGACTCCTCAGAATCACCACTGTATTTCTTCTCTTCAGCTTCCTGGAGTTCTCTTCTCTTCTTCTTGGCTTTTCTACTAATTGGTTTGTTCTTGTCGCTAGCCTTCTTTTTCTTTTCTTTAGAACCTTCGTCATCAGATAAATCAAGATCGCTATCACTGTCTCTATCATCGGCATCGTCGTTGTCTTCCATTTTTTCGTCTTCGCTATCACTGACTTCGTATTCTTTATCAGACTCAACATTAACCCATTCACCCTCGCTGCTTTCTCCTTCTTCTTTCTTATCCTGTACATTCCAGGCGGTTTCATCACCATTCTCATCATCAATAGCCAAACCTTGTTCTTGTCTCCACTTGTCCAAAAGCTCAATACCTGGGATACCTTGAACGACGGTCTCCACGCCGTACTGCAATGATGCCTTGTTATCGCGACCTTGCTTCTGTAACTTGATACTAGCGTCTTTACCGCGGTCCTTTCTTTGCAACATTTCCGGAGCTACCTCTCTATACAAGGAGATCAAAGACTTGGCAGCAATGTTCACAGCTTTGGATTTGGATTTATTGTAGTCAGTCAAATCTTGCAAGAGTTCAGGCGCAATGGCTAATGGAGCCCTGGATAAAATTTCTCTGATGGTGTTGATACCAGCAGAGCACACTTCAGCACTGACACCGTCACTGACAAACTCGTCAGCAATTTTACGTACCACCATGTTAATAGCATCTGGAGGTACCAAATCATGGGATGCTTGTGCGCATGCAGCGAGAATTTTGGTGACATCGGTTTGTTTAGGGGTTAAGTATTTCAAAAAGTAGGAGTAAAGACCCAAAATTTGCAACTTATTAACACCGACAATCCTACTGATAAGGTTCATGAAAACAATCTTCTGTTCCATATTGTATTTTTTACCCTTAGGGCCAGTTAACTGTTTGAACAAGTTCTCGGCAAATCCTTGTGGATCTCTCAAAAGTTGCACCGCAGAGAAATTCAATGGTATATTCTTATTGTCTTTACCATTTTGCTTTCTTCTTATCGACTTAACAGCAATTTCCATTTTCTTGGCTCTCTTACTGGTTTTCTTATTGATTTTCATATTGTGCTTCAACTGACTCATGTCCACCTCTTCATCAGAGTTTTCGCCTTGGTCCTTTTCGTAAAACTCTCTGTCGGCACCGAGGAAAAACCTGGCACCAGCAACAGCGACTTTTACATCACCGTTCAAGGTTGACTGCACCATAATTTCTACGGTTCTGGAGTCGTTCCATATCTTGGAGTACCACAACTTAATGGTTATTTTGGTAATAAAAAGAGAGTTTTCCTTATTCAAATCACTCAAAAACATGTTTTGCACGGTCTTGTTTAATCTTGCTGCCTTGGTTCCAGTATTAAGGGATTTCAACAAGGATACCAAAGTGGTGAAAATCTGCTTTCTTAAAACTTTTGAATGGGCATCGTTGTTCTTGTTGGTGCCGGTGCTTCCGCCAGAACTGTATTCTGTCAATAATGGGAAAATGGTCTGGATAAGAGATTCAGGGGTAACGATATCTCTGTTTCTCAACATCACTAAGCACTGGATAATTTTCTCTCTGAGCTCAGGATGCAAGTCGCGGTGATGGTTGCTGATTAACAACATAAGTTCCTTTGGAAAGTTCTTGGTCTCTTCTTTATAGCAAATACAGACAGCAGTGACAAAGCTAATCAAATCTTTCAATTCGCTATTGATACCATTTTCTTCAATAGAAACGTTGGAGTTTTCCATCAAGATATCACGCAACGATTCATAATGAGCATATTGTTGCAAAAATTCTTCTCTGTAGGAAACAGGATCTCTTTTCACCAAGTTTTGCAATAAAATGATGTTGGATGGGAGCAAAGCTGCCCTCTGTTTACGAGCCATATGTATTGGTTATTTGGGTAATAGTTGAAAGGCTCAAGGCTGCGTGTTTTTGGCGGCCAGAGTTGTGAGTATAAACTGAGACTAATGTTTTTCTCTATCAAATTGTGGTAGTGTAATGATGCCATAAAAAATTTAAAAAAAAATGGAAAAAAATATTTCAAACATGCAAGAATATGCAGATGAGATTACCCCGATGTCTCTCGGTTTAGATGATTCCGGGATATTTCCGAGGGTGTCTGCTGCAGATCGTAAGTCATTTTTCCCAACATCAATGTCGACCTTTGTTAACCAAAGTGCCATCGACATTGCAAAATGTTAACAAGTCAGTGTTCCAGCAGCAGTAGCCGCGCTTTGCAAAAGATGCAAAAGATAAAATAGAATTTAAAGAGCATTTTTTGTAACAGCTTAGCTTCTTATACTCTTATATGAACTTTCTTTTTGGAGCCGAAGAAGTCTGATAGAACTCTCACTGAAACTCTTTTGGTGTTGACAATTTTGCAGAACTGGCTTCAGGTTAGCATAAGTATTGGTAAAATTCGCAAGTTTTCAAAAAGAATGTCTTGTTGACTTTAGCTTGCGAAACGGTTTTACCTTGTGCTTTTTGAATATATAGAGAATGAAAATGTGCGAAATAATAATACACAAAACGGTGAAACACTCAGGGTGTTTGCTGAAACCCACAATTGTAGTTCTAAACTGTTTCTTATTGACGCCATTTTATTGTAAAGACCATGTGTCTTTTAACTTCTATTACGGCTATCCTGTCTGAGAATTATTCGTTCACCGACTTAGCAAAATAAATGCTAGAGATTGCTTCTGCACAACAGAATAAAACTACGTTCAAACTATATTCTAGAAACAAGAATAACAAAGAATGAGACTGTTCTTAGGAGAACAGGCAATACAATACCATTCTCTATTTGGCACTCTTTTACCAACAATATTAAAACAGTAAAAAGACACGTCTACAAAGGTGAAAGAGCTTATTTGTCAGCCTTTGTCTGGGCATGTTCTGGAAAATTGTTACACTATGTAACTAAATGTTTTGGTTTATATTTGCGTATAACTGTTTGATATCCACAATCCTTTGTCATGATTTTCTCTGCTTCTCAAGAATCATGTAGGAGAATAGGAAATGATAGAAGCGAGCTTCAAGAGGTTGGAGAGCAATGAATGTGTTTGAGGACAAACATAGCTCCGAAAAATTGATTGTTTTTTGTACGTAACTGCAAATTGATGAATTATACGTGTGTTCAATTATGGAGAAGAACCAAAAATAAAAAAAAAAACTATTATCTACTTGTAATGTACTTTCTTGTTCGTCATAAGCTAAGATAAATACTTTAAATTGGTATCCAAAATTTCTTATTGTATTTTACGAGTTTCCATGCTGCCACAATGCCTTGCAAGTTGTTTCCACAACTTCCTTGTTTTGAGGAAACACAGTCATTATCGAATATCAACGTCTATTTCTAAAATGTAATATGTGTTACGTCTGTTATCGCTTAATGGCTTTCTAATAACGAGTTTAAAGAGGATACTGACCTTGCTGCAAAGCGAAATATAAACTTATTCACATAAATTGTCAAATTTTGTTTATATCAACGCGAAATCATAACGCCAGAAAAAAACTAAAATAAAAGTCCGTTTTACAAAATTAACAAATTACAGTTAAGCATGTTCTTTCTTTAGTCCTTATCTTTCTTTAGTCCTTAAGACAATCCTTCTACTTTGATTCTCGGCTGGACATAAAGGTTCTGCCCCTGGTGTTAATAAAGAGCATTCCTCAAAACTTATTGAGTATTGGTAATCGTCGCAGCACTTTTCGGAACGCAGACGACATAAGAAACGAAAAAGCTAGTCAAATCAGAAACTTTTTTTAATCCTGCTCTTAAAAGAGATTCATGATTAGCATGAAATATAAAACTTTGTTCATCACTTAGACTAGGCTTCCTGCTTTCGAATGTTGTCTCGTTAAAACAGCTAAATGGTCAAAATTATCGTCTAAAATAAACATTTATGGTTTTGAAAAATAAATATAGCGGAAAGGAAGCTAGATGTACATTGACTATTCTGTGATAGAAAGAGAAAAATAGAAACTTATAAAACAAGAACTAGAAATAAACACAGAACAGACAATCAGATCATTTCAATGCTAAACTGAAATATCTAAAGATAATTTGTTAGTCAATTGTATTCGCAATCAGAAGAACAAGTTTATGAAAAGAATCCCCATTACTTGTTTGGAAACACCAAAGAGAATGGGCAGTCAATGAAAAATGGTAAACCATAGCTCAAAGACAAAGTGCACACTATTATACCACTTTATAGGATATGGATCAGAATTTTCAGTGTGTTTGGCTATTGAAGTCGAATCAACACGTATTGATTTCAGTCTGGGGCGACAGCTGGTCATCATACAAAACCCAGTGGAATAATAGTGCCTGGAGAAAACATTTCATAATGCGAAACATGATGCTTTTCAAACATACCTTTTTTGCTGTAAGTGTTTCAATACTTTTTAAAAATCATTTCCTTAGACCTTCATAATCAAATTTGTGGAAGTAAACGCAAACAAAAAATATATGAAAGAAACAAAAAGAGGAGAAGCTTCTCTCTTTATAGCAAAAATTTTCGAAGGAAAAAAATTACTGGAGAAGATGGGATAACCCGGTGGAAAGAGAAAAACAGATGTAGGGTTTGCGTTTCCAAAGAAGCGGGACGCGGTAAGAACGCGACTTTTCGCCTCTTTAACGATATAACCATCGTGTTGTAATACAACATTTCGCATTGCACCAAATTTCTCCTTTAATACTATTGTTGATGTTGCAATAAACAGGCGCCTCGATAAACTTGACATCCTGGATATATTCCTCCCTTTTTTTCGCCTTAAAAGAATGGATTTGAAATGTCCATTTTTTCCCAAGATCCAACTCCCCCATTGAAACTTCCGAACATTCAAGTACAGCCCCTGGTATCACAATACACTTTCTCTGAATTCAAAGCCCTTGCTGATCCCAGGACTTCGTATTCATCGCCATTAGCAGTGGTTGCCCACATTGATGTTAATGCCTTTTTCGCACAAGTGGAACAGATCAAACACGGCTTTTCGCGCGATGATCCAGTAATATGCGTCCAGTGGCAGAATATCATTGCTGTATCTTATCCGGCGAGAAAGTATGGCATAAGCAGAATGGACACGCTCAAGTCCGCCATCAAAAAGTGCCCCCACGTTATACCTTTGCATACGTCTGTGTTTCGTAAAGGTGAGAATTTTTGGCGAAATGTCAACAGCTGTAATCCGGAAGACTTTCCTAGTCCTTCCACTCACAAAGTGTCTCTAGATCCGTACCGAAGAGAATCTAGGAAAATGCAGCGTATATTTAGAGAAAACTGCCAGGTTGTTGAGAAGGCTTCTGTTGATGAAAGTTTCTTTGATTTGGGGCCTGAGGTCTACCAGAAGGCCTCGGAGTTGTTCCCCCAGCTCCATGAGAAGGTGCTTTCAGGAAATGAAAATATTAGCGATAAACTTTTACCATCAATTCCAACGGAGTTGCCGGACTACTGCACGTCTTGTCGGGGAGTTTTCATCCCAACCGCTGAAGAAAGAGCTCAACAAAGTAATGTTGTTCCTTCAAGTCAACAAGAAGAAGCATTGGAGTTGCAGAGCTCACAATATCAAGTATCGAAACCACCATTTATAATCAGAGACTGGGACGACATCTTGATGATCATTGGGTCCCAGATTACGCTCGATATCCGTAAAAAAGTGGAAAAAGCTTTAGGCTATACCACTTCTTGTGGGGTTGCCAGAGTGAAGACATTAGCCAAGCTAGCTTCTGGCTACAAAAAACCTGATAACCAAACGATTATTAGAAACGAAGCGATTGCTAATTTTTTGACAAAGTTTCATATAGTGGACTTTTGGGGACTTGGTGGTAAATTAGGAGAACATCTTTGTTCTACTCTCAGTGTGCCGCATGAAAAGTCACAGACTATAGCTCATATCAGGGACAATTTTAACTTGGACGAACTTATTGCTAAGCTTGATAATGATGTACTGTTAGCTATCAGAGTGTATCAAATTGTTCGTGGTGTGCTATACAGCCCTTTTTCTGATCGTAAGGATCCTAGTATGTGCTCTTCCAAGCGATTTAGAGGTGAGCCAGTAACTAGCCGAGAGGATTGCGTTGGATGGCTTAAAGTCTTTGCTGGTGATTTGTATCAGCGAATCAAGGAAATAAATGAAGAAGAGTGCTTGAATATGCGGTATCGGAAAGAATTTACTAAGAGGATGACAGCAGCGGGCCAAATTAGTGTCATAAGCAGTGCCAAGGACAGTGCCAACAATAATCAGTATCATAGGACAAAGTGTCCGAGATTGTTATCTTTGCAGTACATTGTTTCAAAGACCAGAGTATCTAGATCGAAGCAGATGTCTATACCACAAAGTCCGCTTGAGGGGCTCGAAACATTAATTTTTGAGTCAGGAGTCAGGTTGCTCGATGAAGTGCTCATGTCGGTAGGATCAAATATGGATCATTTTTTTCCGCTAAGTTTGATGAGTTTAACAGTATCGAAGTTTGAAGTTATGTCAGAAATGAATTTTATAAATAATTTTTTTAAGAGTAGCGGTTCGAACGCTGCGAAAGATGACAACAGTGGTTCGGGGGATCATGGACTTGACGTACAAGGTAAGGAAAGTATTAAAGTTGATATCGGTGGTGATAATGGTGTTGAAAACGTCGAACCATTTGTTTATGGATCGAGAAAGCAGGCGAAAAGAGGCGCAGTAAATGATATTCATAACATGCTAAAGGTAAGAGCGTCTTTGTCGGTTACCCAAGCGAAAAAAGTTTCGAAATTGCCTCTGTCGTCAGATATCGAGAGTAAGGCGGCAGGTGCGATTGGCATTCAGGAAACTGTGAATGCTGGACAAAAACAAGCCGAGAGTGCCAGCGAAGATTCGCTTTTTATCAATGAGTCTGACGGTGATATCGAAAACAGTTTGACTGGTCAGATACATAAGGAACCGAATACCGATAACACGCCAATAATGGACTTTTTCTGCCATCATTGCGATAAAATTGTCAAGAATGTAGATGGCAAACCAAATTTTCGAGCTGAGCATAACGACTATCATTTTGCAATTAAGTACTCAGATATGCTCAATGGTGAAGGTCTCACGGAGCATTTTCTCGGTGGTGGTTCTCATCAAGAAGACCTCCCAAGAGAGAGTATATTCAAAAACCTTGGTAGTCATAATAAGAAAAGAGAAAAGAAAACCAAGCCGCTAACAAGAGGAAGAAGTGGAAGCATAACCAGCTTTACCTGCTTTTCCATCAAGGCTGCGACTATCTCAGATGAAGGTGCCGAAACAGCTGTCAGAGATGGAGATCCAGGAGGCTCAGTGAATTCACAAAACGAACTTAACTCATCCACGGCAAATCCGCTGTCATCACCAATTGTCTGTGACCTCACGGTATCTCGTTCGCCATCTCCTCCAACCTCTCCAGTTTCAGCTTCTAAATCTAATGTTTTCAAGAAAGAGTTTAGCGGTCAAAGTTTTTCCAATGACGAAAAGCCAAAGTTGTTTGGATTGACAACGTCCCAGAAGGACTACAGAGAAAATAGCGCAGGAAATAAGGGCCGGAGAAGTAGTGGAGCAAAGAGAAATAAAAGCTCCAAGGGGTCTGGGAAGGGAAAGAAGGCCAAGTTGGCCAAAGGTCAGTCAACGTTACCTTTTTGAGATGGTACTGTCAGCTTCCATTTTCGCACTGCCTGCTTTAATTTCTATTAACGATCTTCTTTTTAGTGCAACTTATATATTATGTGTATTATATTTTTTTTTCTCTCTTTTCGTCGCTGCAGATTGTGTAAATTATATGCCCTTATGCTTTCAAAAAGATATCTTGTAGATGACGGGGTGTTATTGGTCTATGTGCTTAGCTGTTTCTTTTTGGGATGTGCGTGTCAGCAACAGGGTTCAGCTAAAGCACTTTCCATATGGTATGCATGCTAACGCATAATTTTTTCCTGCAGGTATCACACCAAAGACAAGACAATTCACACATAGGTACATATCACGTGCAAAAAGGCTCTAGGGGTAGCGTGGATGCCCACATTTTCTTTGTTTTTTTCGCCTTTAGATTTTCAGCATTGGCTGGCGGCCTTCTGGGGCTTCATTTCGGTGTTGACATAGCTAAATTGGCGGTTTTTTACAAAATAAATTTCACTGCTCTACTCAATAAAATAACCCTTCCTTCCCCAATTTTTTGGAGTTGGCTCCCTCAGTGCGGAAATATTCTGTTCCTCGAACGCTCGACTTACAAACGTCTCGGCGGTGGTTTTATATTTAATATTATTGATGCATCGCGCTAGATGTTACAATAAAATAGCATTGTATTGAATCAAAGCTGTCATGAGCTATACCGAGCAGATCAACTCTTTTGCTGATAAGCTCAGCAGCAATACATTGGACTACAAAGATAAACATGCTGCTCTCATTGAGCTTTGTGATGTTCTTGAGTCTTTTTTAGGGAGCGAAGAGTATGCCTATTTTCTCAAAAAGTTGGTGCCTATTCTATTAAACTTACTAGATGCTGTACCTATCAGCTTTGCAGTAGTGTCCTTTGAGCACAAGATACGAAATACGATCCTCGAGATATTCCACAGGCTAGTCTGCAATGACATATTTGCGCCATACACCACCGAAGTGCTTGACCAAATACAGAAGGTCTTGAAAGCAGATAACGAAGACAATGGCGTCGTTTGCATGAAAGTCATCGTCAATTTACATAAGTACTATAAAAATGACTTATTTGAAAAAGTTCAACCATTTATAGATACTGTTAATGAAATGTATGCCAATATGAACAAGTTTGTGCCGCAGACCTTCAGAGACCAATCGCTACTGAAAGAGTCCCATCAAAGCACCAACCATCCAGAGACTCCAAATGCAGATTCCGTAACTGGATTTGCAACTTCAAGCGCAGAAAGCAATATTAGCAGCAATTCCAACAATGATGGTCAGTTTAAACCATTGGCACACTCGATGCAGTCCTTTAAAACTTTAGCAGAGTGTCCGATAATGATGGTCTCGTTGTTATCTTCATATAAACAGCTCGTCAATAGTATCCTACCAAGCTTCATTCCCAAATTGATTGAGTTTCTTCGGCTTGAAGTGGATGCCCAGAAAGAAGCTAGGGAAGCAGCAGCCAAAAGAAATGAAGTCTGTGCTACAGTGTCGCCGGAAATCAAGAATCGCGTTTTATATGGCGACTTTATCTTGGCCCAAGTGAAAGCAGCATCTTTTCTAGCATATATTTTCATCAGAGGCTTTTCACCAAAGTCACTTTCTGCCAAAGATTCAGTGGTGCCAGATATTATAATAAGATTACTACAGGACTGTCCCAGCGAGCTTTCAGCCGCCAGGAAGGAGCTTTTACACGCCACTCGTCATATCTTGTCAACTCCATATAAATCGATTTTCTTACCCAAGTTGGATTTACTATTTAATGAAAAGATTCTTCTTGGAGATGGATTGACTGCATATGAGACCTTGAGGCCTTTGGCTTATAGTACGGCAGCCGACTTTTTGCATAATATTAGAAACGACCTAACCCCAAGTCAGGTATGGAAGACCGTTCTCATGTATTCAAGACTATTGCAAGACAACACCTTGGTCTCCACCGTTCAGATAATGAGCGGAAAGTTGCTATTGAATTTGCTTGAAAGGATCAATAAGTTGCCGAACGATGAAGCAAGAAGATTACATTTTATCATCATTGATGCTTATACTAATAAGTTTGCTACTTTGAACCGCGAATACGACTCAATTATTAAACGTCAAAGAGAGTATAAGGATAAGAAACAAGAACTGGAAGCTTCACAGGCCGAATTTGAGGAAAAATTGAAAGCCGATGATTTACCGGCAAATACATTTTTAAATGAGGAAGAAATTACAGTGTCAAATGATGAAGAATTGAATATTGACTACATCATACACCAGGAAACCATCTCACAACCAAAAACCTTGGTCGAGGATGAAGGTGATATTGAAATGAAAGACGCTGAGAGGATAGAGGATAGTAAATCAGAAGATACTAATCAGGCCGAAAGTTTTACTCTTTATGACATACCGTACGAGTATCCAATTCAAGTGGTACATCAGCTAACCACTGACCCATTGAAAGACGCTAAATATTTGCTTCGCACATTGCTAAACTTCTTAAAGTCTGTCTTCACCGTACTTCGACAGACCAATCCTCCAGTTCCTTCCCCAGACTACAATGCTCAAGCATGGAATAGTGCTGCCAGATTATTTTCCGTGGAAGAGGTGGATATATTAAAAAGGTTATTCAAGCAAAGTATTCTTGGTTTGAGGTTTTTCCAGAGCTCTAAGACTGCTTCTACGACAGAAAAGCAAAAGGTGTTTGACATTAGACAACCAAACTTGCCAATATCCGCTTCCAAGGATGAGAAAGAACTTATGGAGATTATTGCGTACATGTTCATGAAGATTGATTTGTCTACTTTGAACGAGATTATTAAATCTGAAGTATCTTTTTTGGTAGACGAAATGATCAATAACGCTCCATTATTACACTTGCCACATTACTTTTTGACCAACGAAGCCACTTCTTCAAACTTTCTGGGTGTGATTCTCAATTATTTGGTTTCGAAGCTTGAAGTTTTGGGCGATGTTAATGCAATGCAATCTCACATTTTTCTCAGGTTGTTTAAGCTATGCATGCTTGCCTTGAACTTATTTCCAAGTTTGAATGAATCTGTCTTGCTAACACATCTCAACCAACTTATTTTAAAATCGCTCACATTGTCAACCAAGGCTAAAGACCCAATTGTGTACTTTTATCTCATTAGAACATTATTCAAAAGTACGAGCGGAGGAAGATTTGAACTGCTTTTTAAAGAAATATTGCCACTTTTGCATAAAATACTTTCATGTCTCAATAGCCTTATTGAGTCGGCGCGCACTCCACAAGAAAGAGATATTTACATTGAGCTTTGCCTCACAGCGCCAGTCAGATTGGCAAGCTTGGTGCCTCATGTGAAATATCTCATGCGTCCAATTGTTTTAGCATTAAGTGGTCACCAAGATTTGGTAAGCCAAGGGTTACGTACACTAGAGTTACTAGTTGACAACATGACGGCCGAATATCTTGACCCAATAATTGAGCCATCTATTGAAGATATCATGAAAGCTCTTTGGAAGCATTTGCAACCTTATCCTTATTATTACGTTCACAGTCATACTGCTGTGAGAATTTTAGGTAAATTGGGTGGCCGAAACAGAAAGTTTATTAAACCTGCTGATGACTTGGAGCCACAGTTTGTACTTAATCAAAGGGTTGAAGCTTTGCTACAGGCGAAACACTCTGACAAAGATCAGCCATTATCTATTAGCACGGGAATTGATACTGCCATCACGATTTTGGAAGATCCAAGGCAGTCATTGGACAAGAAAACCTTAACACACTATCGTATCAATGCATTCAAATACTTGTCTTCAGTGCTCAAACTCTTTATTGATGCTAAAGACTTGCCTGAGAATTATGCTGCTTTGATAAAAGTGGGAGTTCAAACTTTGTTAAAGGACAAAATCGATGACGAAAAGAACCTCGAAGTATCGAAAATCAAAAACCAGCAAAAATTGACCAATCAAGAACAGCTTGCTGAAAAACTTCTAAACATGGTATTTTATGCTGCTTCCATCGATGAACTAAGATATGAGGTCAATACTTTAATTCAGAACATTTGTACCCACTTCACCCAACTTTACATTATCAGGCACATTTTGAAGAAGCATCAAAAGGAAAAAAAGTTTTCTTTGGACAATGGCGAGGGAAAGGTCTTTATCAGCGAACACATTTTGCTAAACAGCATAAGTTACGCATTGAGCTCCCAAATCGAGGAGGTCAGAGAAGCTGGGATTAGTGCTATTAAACGCATTCAAGGACTATCTGTCACTCTTTTTGGATCTGTCGAGAAAAGTCTCAACTTTATACTATTACGCTCTTTAGTGGTAGTCTTTTTTCATGCCTGTTATGATGAGCTCTATTATAACAAGTCCGGCGGTGTCCTAGGACTATCAGTTTTAATCAATGACATAGGTATTCCTATTAAGTGGTTCTTAAGATACCAGGTAGAGCTTATCAGAGCATTGGTTTTTGTTGTCAGAGACACCCCGGAATATTTCCCCGTGGCAGCAGTAGAGATGGCAATTGGCTTGATCGAAAAAATTATCAAGGGGTGTAATGAGGGTGTCAAGGACATCGCGGAATTATCTTCAAACTTAGTCTCGTCGTTGGTATATGATTTGGCTAATGCCAATGCAGCGGTGCGAAAAGTTTCTAGAGATTCATTGGAGCAACTCGCAGAAGTCACTGGTCTTTCAATTTCAAAAATAATATATCCAAGCAAATCTGTTCTTCTCAGTCCAATTTTCAGCAAGCCTTTGAGAGCGTTACCTTTTCCAATGCAAATTGGTAACATCGAAGCTATAAACTTTTGGCTTAGTTTGCCGCATGAGGAAAACACCTTTAACGAAGAAATGCAAAGATTACTTCTGGAAGTCCTTAGTCTTGTGGATGCAGATGACTCAATGCTTGTCAACACTAGCCGCATAGTTGATTATGATATCAGGGAACAATTGACTGAGATTAAAGTAGTCTGTATCAATTTATTAAGAATTGTCGTTTCCAAGCCTGAGTATACCACCAATCCTCAGGGTGTGACTAGAATGAAGATTTTGTCAGTCCTTTTCAAGACGTTATGCTCTCCACAGACTAAGATCATCGACGCGTCCCATCAAGCTTTAAAAGTTGCACTTGCTGAGAACAGCAAGTTACCTAGAAATTTACTACAAAATGGTCTCAGACCAATGTTGATGAACTTGGCTGATCACAAAAGGTTAACAGTATCGAATCTTGAAGCTTTAGCTAGATTGTTAGTGCTTCTCATAAGTTACTTTAAAGTCGAGATTGGAAAAAAGTTGATTGACCACTTGAAAGCATGGGCCTCCCCACATACTCTCCACATTATATCTGGCCAGGACTTGGATTCAAATCCTACCATTCAGATTGTCTCCGCCATCTTGAATATCTTTCACTTGTTGCCTCCGAAAGCATTGATGTTTATACCTGATATCTTGTCCATATTAGATTACTTGGAATTTCACCTGAGAAGATGCCAGGACTCGCCATTTAGAGCACCTGTGGGAAAGTTTCTTAACAGATTTGCCAAGGAAGCCTTTACATATTATACTGATCATCTTAACGTGAGGCAAACAAAGTTTGCATACTTTATTCATGAATGTCCTCAACTTCGTGACTTAGCTAAGGAATCTTTAAACGCCTTATTTGAGTCGTTAAAGAGTGAAATTAACGAAACTACGAAAGTCATTAAGTTTGCTAATATTGTTGATGCGATATACGCTATTTCTGAGCCCGATGAGGGCTGGATCAAAGGTAAGTCACAGGTTATTAATGATCTTTACAGCTCTGTGAAAGAACTTATAAAGACATTCAACCAGAGCCCTCAGAACAAACCATACCATTTCCAATTAGCTGGTGCCATTTACAAATTTCAACACTTGTTAATTCAGCATTTGGCAAGCTCAAAAAACATTGAGCTAGTGTTTTCGTTTCTCCAATTTGCGTGCGAGGAAAACGTTAAACTTTCAGAAACCTTCGAAGATTTCTTGTTTAACGATATTATCAAATCCGAAGATGTGACATTCCGTCAAGAATATTTGACCAAATCTATCAACTTATTCCTTGATAGTAATGTATCCTATCACACCAAAGTTTACATTTCCAAACGTGTTTTCCATCCAATTCTTATTTTTGAAAATGCTCGTGCTGGAACTATTAAAACTCTTTGCACATTACCAGATAAGCTGTCTATTGCGGCATGGTTAAATTTGGTACACACCAAGATTTGGAAAACAACAAATGGCGCTCTTTTGAGTCAGGCTGCAGGTGAAGTGGACCAATATCGCATGGAACTTCTTCAAATGACCTCAGTTCTCATAAGTATGGCTAAAGGGATTATTGAAAACTTGCGCAAAGACGTCATCAAGTTTAGTTGGAGTCTTATCAGAATAGACGATGCCGTAACCAAACACGCGGCTTATTTGGCGAGCTGTTACTTTATTAATGCATATGCCACTCCGATCAAGATAAGAACACATATGCTCGTGGCTTTACTTAGAGTCAACAATAATGATATTAAGTATCTTGTTAAGAAAGCATTAGACTTGCTTGCGCCGGTAATGAGCGCTACTGACGATAAAAACGGGACTGATAATTCCTGGTTGAAGTTCCCAAGGCGAGTTATTTCGGAAAACGGATACACAATCAACAACATTGTGAACGTTTACAAGTTTATTGTGCAGCACAAAGATTTGTTCTTCCAAGCTAGAGATCATTTCATCGGTGTCAGCATCACTGCAATGGGCAAGCTTACTCTTTTGCAAAATCCTTCACCTGAGAATCAATCGCTCGCTATGGATATTGCCGAATTAATCTTGTATTGGGAGAAAAAGGCTAGAGAGTTGAGAGGCCAAGAAATTCCTAGAAAGCTCGCTGCTGCAAAAGGCAAGGAAGTTGCTTCCAATTCAGGCAGCACTGGACCGGAATTGGGTGCAAGCGGTGATTATTCAACACCGCTAACCTATGAAATTCTGTTCGGACAGAAAGAGGCATTTATCACATTTTTGATTAGATATATCTGTATCAGAACCCAAAGATTCTCGTCTGGTGACTTGGGTAAAAGGGCATTGGCCGTTTTGCACGAACTTTTAGGGCCAGGATACTGGCCAGAAGTTATTGTGAAGCTATCTTTTTTCAATAAGTTTTTAATTGAACCTGATTTCAGTAGCGGTAACAACAATATTTTATGCTACTGTATCAACTCATTAGAAGTATTGAGGATAGCATTGGGTCACAAAAATAGTGAATGGATTATTGAAAATCTCATGTCGCTTCAGGAATTGCTTGAAAAGTCTATCAGATCTGATAATCATGATGTTCAAGAGGCTTTACAGAAGGTCCTTCAGCTAATCTTGAAAGCAATCAAAGAAGAAAGTGAAGAAGACTCAGAATTTGAGCCTGAAGAGATCAAGAATTTTTTGAATTTGTTGACCAACGTCATATCTGATGACTTGGGCAGTACCTCTTCGCTTGCTGCTGGTGTAAATTTATGCTGGACTGTTGCCAATTACAAACCGGAAAGACTCAACCCATTGTTTCCAAACATTATGAAGACTTTTGGTAAACTTTGCAAAGACCATGTCACAATAATTAACCAAAGTAACAATCTGCCAGAACAGCAAGCAAAGCAGGCAGAAGAATCCAAAATGACGACTAAACTTCTTGAAAAAATTTTATGTTTTGCCGCAATGAGAATTTCCTACTTGGGTGACCAGCGTCGTATCTATCTCAGTCTTTTGGCACAACTTATTGAGAAAACATCGGACTATAAAGTGCTTTCCAAAGTTTTGAATATTGTTTATCGATTTATATTTACTAAAGAAAATCTTTTTCCAACAAGCAAAGAAAAAGCTGCTATTTTGGGCAAAATGATGGGATTTGAAGGAAGAAAAGAGGTGCCACAAATGTTGACCAAAAATTTTTACAAGATTATTATTAAAATATTCGAAGATGATACTTTTGCCTACTCTGATTTGACCCAAAGATTAGAGCAGCCATTTCTTATAGGTACAAGGTTTGCAGATGTTGGTATCAGAAAGAGACTTATGTCCTTACTTAATGAGAGTATTGAAGATAACATTGAAAAGCGATTGTTTTATATTATAAAGGAACAAAATTGGGATTACCTTGCTGATTATCCATGGTTGATGCAAGCTACTGAATTGTTATTTGGAGCTTTCAATCTCGACCAACAAATCTCTCTATCGAATGAAGAATACAAATTCGCACCGTTAGACTACTTGAAAGAAACAATTACTTTTGACAAGGATAGCATGCAGGACGACTCTAAAGATGAAAATATTGCTAGAGTGGTAAGTAATCATAGAAAATTTTTAAAAGAACTTAGGTTAGTAAGCGCAAACGATATCATTGGTCCTCTTATTGAAGTTTTAAGAGTTGACATTGATAAGATTAACGCCACGTGGCAAGAGATCTTCCCTGTTGCGTATAAGAGCATTTCTTCAAGCTCAAAGATAGAGTTTGCCAGATGTTTTGCTGCTTTAGTTGCCAAAGATTACCACTTACGTCAAGCCAAAATCAAGCCGAATGTTATTCAAGGCTTACTAGCAGGTGCTGAAAAGTGTCAAAGCTTGCAGATTCCTCCACATTTGATCAAATACCTTGGAGCAACTTTTGATGCACATTATTCGGCTATGCACATGATTGGTAAGATCATGGATAGCGATAATCCAAGCATAAAAGAGGCTGCAGAAAACGCCTATTGTGAGATTTTGTCGAAACTTGAGGAGTCAGATATGTTTTATGGTCTCTGGAGAAGAAGAGCAAAGTACAATTTTACAAATAGCGCTTTGTCTTATGAGCAGATCGGTGTCTATGGTAAAGCTCTTAAGTTCTACGAAGCTGCCCAAATCAAAGCCAGAGCAGGTTTTGTACCATACAGCGAATCTGAGTATGCTCTCTGGGAAGATAATTGGATTTCATGTGCCGAGAAGTTACAACATTGGGATGTCTTGACTGAATTGGCCAAACATGAAAATTATACTGATTTGTTACTCGAGTGTGGCTGGCGTGTGGCTAACTGGAACGAGGATAAAGAGCCGCTTGAGCAATCTGTGAGAACTGTACTTGATGTTCCAACGGCCAGACGTCAAATCTTCCAAACTTTTCTCTGTCTCCAAGGTTTTTCTCAGCAAGAGAGATCATTTGCAGATTTGCTCAGATGCTGTGATGAAGGTATCCAGCTTTCATTAAGTAAGTGGTTTTCTTTACCTGAAAGACCGACCATGGCACATACTTCTTTGCTCCATTTATTCCAGCAATATGTCGAATTTAACGAAGCTAGTCGAATTTACAACTCGCTAATTACTGCTAACGCTCAAAACATCGAGCTCAAGTCGCAAGAGTTGAAACGCGTTCTTCAAACCTGGAGAGAGAGATTACCTAATTTATGGGATGATATCAACATTTGGAATGACATCAGCACTCAAAGATTGCATGCTTACAACCTTCTCAGTATATTGAACAGACCATTCCTTGGTTCCTCTAATGGAAACATGTATGCTTTCCGCGGTTACCATGAAACTGCCTATATCATTAACAGATTTGCACATGTGGCAAGAAAACACAGCATGCCGGACGTCTGTATCAGCCAATTGACAAAGATTTACACCTTACCAAATATTGAAATTTCCGAAGCATTTATAAAGTTGACTGAACAGGCTAAGTGTCACTACTCGAATGTCACTGAATTAAACACTGGTCTCGATGTTATTAGTAACACTAACTTAGCATACTTTGGTCCTGCTCAAAAGGCTGAGTTCTTTACCTTGAAAGGTATGTTCCAAGCCAAATTGAATGTTCTCGAAGAGGCCAATCAGTCCTACGCCACTGCGGTTCAGCTTGACAGCAGGCTACCAAATGCATGGGCTGAGTGGGGCTACTTCAATTATGCTCTTTTCAAAAAGGCCTCTGTTCGCCAACCGCAAAACCCACAGCAAATTATGAAGTATGCAGGAAACGCCTTGACGTGTTTCTTGAATGCTGCCGGCTTGTACAAAAACGATAAGGCGCGCAAGTGTCTTGCGTTGATCTTGTACTTGATTAGTCTTGACGACCAAAATGGCACTTTGACAGCTGAATTCAATAAGTATAAGGGTGAAGTTCCAGTATGGTACTGGATCACTTATATACCACAGTTGTTGACTTCCTTATCACACCGCGAAGCGAAAGTAGTTAAGAACGTTTTGGCATTGATTGCCAAAACGTACCCTCAGGCGCTTCATTTTCCATTACGTACAACCAAGGAAGACTTTGTCGCTATCCAAAGGCAAATTGCTGCTCAAAACGCTGGTACACAGCCTGCGACGACTTCTTCTAATGGTGGAACTCCAGTTTTCAAGGACTCTAAGGAGCCTGAAAAGAAGGAGGACTCCGGTAAGGCTACACAAGAAGATACAAAGAAGGATGCTGGTATTAAGGCTAAAGAAGTCAAAGTTGGAACAGCTAGTGGTCCCGATATGAAGAAAGAAGATGGCAGAATTGAAGGAGATAAGGGGGTGGGCGAGAAGAAAGAGGGCGTCAAAGAGCAAAAGCAAAAAGACGAAAAGTCTGAGAATGCTAAGGAAGACGACCCTAAGGACAATGAGCCAAAGCCTAACTGTGATGAATCAAAGCAGCCTGCCAAAGAGTCTGTCAAAAATGGTGCTGGTATTGAGGAAGTTGAGGACAACAATGAGAAGGGAGTTAGGGGTGAACCTAACGGATCTAAGGAATCTCCTAAAGGTGAAGATGACAAACAAGATAAGAAAGAAATTGAAGGTTTAACTAAAGATATTGTCAAAGAGGCAAATACAACTGAGACCAAGGTTACTGGCATTGCCAAAGAGGTTTTTGATAGATCTAATGCTATGCAAAGTGTCGGTGTGAATAAAAATGCTGAAATAGAAGAAAATGTGAACAAAGATAAAAAGGAGCCTGAAAGCGTTCAAGTTAACAGGGCTACAACTAAGCAAGAAAAGAACAATGACCCGTCGGGAAAAACTGAAAAGGAGCCTGAGAAAGAACAGACAAAAGAAACAAAGGACCAATCTGGCGACGTCGAAATGAAGGATGTTGAAGAAAAAAAGCCTGAAGCTGCTACTGATGAGAAGTCTGATGCTACCACTGAGGTAAAGTTGGATACTAAAGAAGCTGCAACTGGAGCTCAAGCTGCTAAGCTAGAGCAACCAGAGCAGGTCAAAGATAGTGACGTCCATGGTTCTAAGGATGATAATGCAAAGCCAAAGTCATCAGTCAAAGAAGAGAAATCAGGTGATGACATGTTGCCTGCAGGAGATGATAAATCTGATGAAGGCGCTAGATTTGATGTTTCTCAGGATGATGCTTGTCAGAAACAAGAAAAGTCTGGGGAACAAAAGGACGAACAAAAGGAGAGTGAAAAGAAAGACGAGAAACCTAGTTTTGAAGTGGAAGCTGAACCAACTCAAGAAAACACAAATAGTTCTGGCTCTCAAGCAACATTAATAGCAAAGAGTGAAGCAAAATTAGATACTCAAAACTCCGCCCAAACACCTGCTGCCTCTGATGCTAAAACCGAAACTACTCCTCAGCAAAAACGGCGCCCAATGCCAGAAGCTAAAAAATCTGGCAGCGTTCCAACAGGCAAAGGAACTGGCCAGCCATGGGAATACGTTGAGGAAATTATGCTTGTGTCAAAGACTTCGTACCCTTTGCTTGCTCTTTCTTTGGAGCTTTTAGTTGACCAGATTACGCAAAGATTTAAGTCAAGTGCGGATGAGGATGCATACCGATTAGTGGTGGCGCTCTTAAACGATGGTATGCAATCGTACAACAGAATGGTGGACCCTAGTGAGGACACTAAATTGCCGCAGCAGATGGAAAGCAACATTGCCCGTTTTGCTGGCACTGTCCTTCCTAGAATGATTCGTGTTGAGTTCGAAAAGGATCTCATTCAAAGCAAGCCTAATTTTCTTCAATATATCAGCAAGCTTCTCAAGTGGCGTGAAAGATTGGAGAATAAGTTGGACAGAAGGTTCAATAAGGTTAATCTTGAGAACTTGTGTCCTCATTTGACGGAGTTCCATTATCAGAAATTCGAAGACATTGAGTTACCTGGTCAGTACCTTTTGAATAAGGACACGAACCGCCACTTTATTAAAATTGAGAGATTTTTGCCTACGTTGGAGGTTGTCCGTGGCTATTCTTCGTGTTTCAAGAAGTTACAGATTCGCGGTACGGACGGATCACTCCATGAGTATTCTGTGCAATTTCCATCCAACAGACACTCCAGACGCGAGGAGAGAACCTTCCAAATGTTTAGATTGTTGAATGGCGTGCTTGAAAAGAAGGTACAGGCTAGGTCGCGCAACATACAGTTGACAGTTCCTACTGCGGTGGCACTCTCTCCACACATAAGGATCTTGAAGACCGAAAACGACGAGATCTCGCTACACAAAATCTACGAACAGTACTGCTTGAACAAGAATCAAAGGTTGGAAGAGCCGTTCTTCTACACTGCGGCCAAGCTTCGCCAGTCACTTGAGGCTCCTAACCTCGCCAAACCAGACCTTCTTAGTTTAAGAACTGAGATCTTTTCCGCCATCCAATCCTTGTACGTGCCTCGCGATATCTTGTACAATTATAGTATCAATGCGTTTCCGAAATACGAGGACTTTTGGCTCTTTAGAAAGAATTTTACCTCGCAGTACGCGTCATTCATGTTTATGACGTACATGATGAGCATCAACGCGCGCCAACCTCACAAGATCCACGTGAGTTTGAACTCGGGTACGGTTTACACTTCGGAGATGCTCCCTAGCAAGACTAACAATGTCACGGAGCCATGGGCATTGGCATTCAGCCTCTTGAGCCCACAGCACCAGCGCAAGGCGCCCGTGATCCACAACTCCGAGCCGGTGCCATTCCGTCTCTCGCCAAATGTGCAACGTCTCATTGGCGAGATTGGCCTCGAGGGCATTTTGTCCGTCTACATGTTGGTGATGGCCCAGAGCGTTACCGAGCCGCACTTTGCGTTGGAGCACTACTTAAACTTGTTTGTGCGCGACGAGATTGTGTCGTGGTTCGCACAGCACTTGAGAACCAGTGCACAAGGCGCCTTCTTGCGAGAGATTGTCAGGGTGAACACCGATTTAATTGTCGCCAAACTCAGCAAGATTGCCTCGAACGATGCTGTTGCTGATAGTAGCAATCCTAGCGCAGGTGCCGCTGCCAACGGTGCTACCAATGTTGCCCTCACTGGTACGATGGCTACTGCACATGTCAACGAGTTAATTGCGCAAGCTGTGAACCCTAGAAACTTGGCCCAGCTTGACTCGTTGTGGAGAGCATACCTTTGAGCCTTTGCTAGCCAGCTTTTTGAGATTTTGAACTATTTGTTTTTGTTACTACTGTAAATTATAAACATTTTTGTTTCTATTTTGGAAATTAGTTATTATTACTATTATTATTAATTATTATTGCTGTTATCGTTATTTAATATTACTGCTTTCATTATGCAATTTTACTACTTAACGAATAAAAGTTTACTGTTATTATAAATTGCAGTTTTGTAAAACTTTATTTGCTATGAGAAACTTTGAAGGCAGTTTTCGAAACCATTCAACCGATTCTGAAGGCTGAAACGCCAGCGAAATATCTGGAATCTGTGGTGGCTGTCCTAGCACGGCCCGCAAATGAGAAGGCAGAAAAGTAGTATACAAGCGACTGAAATCTATCAGTGAGCCCTAAAGAACTTATGAAATACACATTGGCATTCTCCAAGAGTTTTATTTTGGCAAAGGAGGAGAAAAGTTTCTGTGAGCCAAGCTGCGATAGACTCCTCTCTCGAGCTTACACACTAAGCTCAGGCTCTCTTTCACGCCCTTACTGACCCACACACCATAGGCGCCCATCATGTTCGCCATCAAAACGTCCGTAAATAGTCTGTCGCCCACAATGGCAATCTCGCTCGGCTTCATCACGACCTGCCTGTCGCAAAAATACCGCAAGATCTCGGGGTAGCAGCCGGGCTTCTTCGTGGAGTGGCGTAGCACGGGGATGCCGGTATTCTGCTCGAGAGCCCGCGCCTGGGCGTGGCCGGGGTCGTCATTGGTACCAGCTGAGTTGCTGACGATAAGAAGGCTAGCATGAGGGTATGCCT
The DNA here is from genome assembly GCA_031125595.1 of Saccharomycopsis capsularis. NCBI lineage: Eukaryota > Fungi > Ascomycota > Saccharomycetes > Ascoideales > Saccharomycopsidaceae > Saccharomycopsis > Saccharomycopsis capsularis. Next base: position 300,282 of record JASTUX010000018.1, read on the forward strand.
CTTTCATGGCCTGCCATTTTTTCTATTGTGGTGTGTTAGCAGGGGATGTATCGATGGGAGAGCTATCGATGGAGATAAAAACATAATGTATAAGAACTGTCGACACAACATACTTCGTACTCGTGCCACACCTTGTCGTCGTGCTTCTGGGCAAAACAATTGTCCTTGTCGAGGACGATGGCCTTGATGGTGGGGCTGGCGCCCGCAAGCGGGAAGACGAGCTCGTTGAACGTGGGCACCTGGAGGTGCGGGAGACAGAGTGCAGGGTTCACAAAGAGGCGGAAGACGTTGAGGGTTGCACTGACATTCATTGGAGCGGGATACGTGGCATGGCTGTCTAAATGGCTGTCCAGAGAGCCTTTCTCTGTGTGCCCTCCCTGGTTGACGACAGCATCTTGATTTATGCGATGGTATGTCGCGGAGGAGTGTGCACCCCGTGCTACGCGCCCCCGGGAGTTTTTCAAAATTTTTTCTTTTTTGAAATCATCAAACTGTTCCTCAGAGGCAACACCTTGAGCAACCAGACCATCTCAACGAACTCCCGCCAGCACTACCGCTAGCACTACCGCCCCTACTCTGTCGCCCAGCGCCCAGCTGCTTGCTTATTCTCTGACCTACGTATACAATACCCGGCATATGTCCTCGCCCAGCGCCTCCCAGGGCAGACAAAGACGTCCCGGCACCAGATCCAGCAACAACGGCAAGCCCTTCAGAAGACACAACCGAGGCCCTAGCAGTAACAACAGTAGCAATAACAGCAATTCAAGAGATAGACAGCTGCGGCCAACGGGTACCTGGAAGCGCTCATTTACCACCAATAACGGCAACAATGCTGGCGATGACTCCGATGTGGACGACGTTGAGCGCTGTATCATTTGCACCGACAAGATCGTCTTTGCCGCCATTTCAGACTGCAACCATGTCACCTGTCATGTCTGCGCCTTCCGCCACAGGGCCCTCTTCCAGAAGAGGTCCTGTATCGTTTGCCGTACCGAGAATGTGAAGAACTCGGTGGTTTCCGAGACAACGGACCGCAACTTTGACGAGTTTTCCGCCGCCGACATTGCCAGCACTAGCGAAGAGTATGCCATTGACTTCACCTCCGAGAGTGCCAGAGAGGCTACCCTTGGCCTCTTGAAGAACAAGTGTAGCTTCGAGGACTGCGGCCAGGAGTTCCCAACTTTCAAAAAGCTCAGTGCCCATGTCAAGAACGACCACGAACGCTTCTACTGTCTCTTGTGTTCGGCGCACAAGAAGGCGTTCCCCTGCGAACTCAGGATCTACACCCACGGCCAGTTGAAAAGACATCAGCGAGAGGGTGACGCTGGCAATAGCGGCTTCAAGGGCCATCCTCGGTGCGGCTTTTGTCCGCATGAAATATTCTACTCCGAGGATGAGCTCAATGTGCACTTGCGCGAGAGGCATGAAAAATGTCATGTCTGTGAGCAGATTGACTCCAGCAACCCTAGATATTTTAAAAACTACGAGGAGTTGGCGGTCCACTTTAATTCCGAGCACTATGTGTGTCCGGTCCAGAGCTGTTTGGACCAAAAGTTTGTCGCCTTTGCCGACGAAATCTCCTTGAAGGCTCACATGATCAGCGACCACAAGAACCTCATTGGCAATGATCGCACCTTGCATTCTATCGGCACCATCCATGGTCCGTTCAGAACCGCTACCAACAGAAGATTCCAGTCATCGTTATCCACCTTTCGCAGCGATGCGCATGAGGAGCAGGACTCCTATGATACCAAGAAGCTCAGGTTCGAAGAAAGAGCCAGACATTACTTGTCCTATTCGCAGGAGGACTTTGACAAGTTTCAGGGCATTAACAGGGATTTCCTCAGAAACAACAAACTTAGTCCCCAGGAGCTCTTGTTTGAATACAAAGAGCTCTTTTCCGAGCAGTCAGTCAACGACATATCATTGCTTATTCACGAAATCCTAGAGCTCATTCCAAAGAACCAGACTTCGAAAAGGAAGGATTTGCAAGAATTCTCAGACGAGTATTTTAAGGAGCTTAAGAACCAGGAGTCCTTTCCTGTTCTTGGCGAACCTTTGATGTCCCTCTCTAACTCCAATTCCGCCTCATCATCAACAAACTCAATGAGAAGAACTGGAGAACGGGCCATTTGGGCCGCTAAGCCAAACAATGCTCCTTCCCAGAGAAGAGGCAACGCTTCGAACCCGTTCCCTTCCTTGTCACAGTCCTTTGGCAGCAATAGCGCAAACTCGTCATCCTCAAACTTGTCATCATCGTCTAGGTGGGGCTCTTCCAATGCCAAGACTATCAACAGCAACGACGAAGCATTCCCTGCGCTCTCAGCACCAAAGACCAGACCACCGGTGCTCAATAACACAGTCCAGTACCGCACTCTTAAGAGCAAGAAGAAGTCCACCGCTGGCTCTTCTTCTTCCTTGTCTTCCGCTGCGGGTTCCAGATCTCTGTCACCTTCCCTTACCGCATCCCAGCTCAACCAGCTCCATTTGAACGATAGCTCTGCCTCCTGGGCCTCTCCATCGTCCTCGAAGCAAAAGCTCCCAGCAGGCTCCTCAAAAGCCAAAATCAGCAATAACAATGAAGAGTTTCCGTCATTGCCTGTCGATACCACCAAGGCACCAAAAGTGAACCGTACTGTCCGTTATACTACATTGTCATCTAAAAAGGGCTCCCCAGGGTCGACCACCGGCAGCAGCGCTTCCAGACCTAGCGGAAACAACATCAGAATCGTGAGACAGAAGCTGAGTAATTCCAGCAGTAGTCTCAACATCACCAATCATATTGGTAATGAATCAGGTGAAAGCACGGTCGCTGCTAGTTCTGGATGGGGCAAGAGTGCCTTGAACAATAAGGAGCCGAGCGCTGCCACAGCGTCGTCCAGTGTGAACGTCAGCGAAAACGATGATGGCGCTGCTTTAAACGGCGGTAAAAAGAAAAAGAAGCAAAAGCAGATTTTGTTCCAGTTTGGCCTCTGAGCAAGTAGACTTGTACTTCTACAAAAGAGGTGGCAGTTTACATATTTCTAGCAAAATTAGCAGGGGCGTGTTACACTTCATCAAGCAGAATAGTCTTTCCTATGTTAGCAAGCCACTGCATTTTGTCATTGCCATTTAAAATTCTGATTTTTGTAAAACTCTTACTCCACAATGCATATGTACTGTACAATCCATAACTTTCATAACCTTTCATACTTTTGTAGCTGTAAAAAGTATGCTACTTTTTTTCCTACTTACAAATTATGTCTATAGTGTACCATGTTATTAAGTTTATGAAGCTCTAAAGATAGAAGAATCAATGTAAAAGCTTTTTCGTAGATAACTAACCTGTAATTTGTTAGAAACAACATCAAAAGAGAGCTGCCAATATGGTGCTTTAGTCATTGGTTCTTGAACGCTTATCGGTTGTCATGAAGTCATACGGTCTCTAGTACAAAACCACAAATGCCATACTTAAAAACAAGGCCAAAAGGTTAGCGTCGCTGGCGACCCCACCGTTAGAAGAGCTTAACCCTGAGCTGATAGCGGCTACACCAGCGCTCTCCGTGGCAGGGACCGACGGCATGACGGTGGTGCCATCAACAGCAAGGCCATGATTACTGCTGATGGATCCTGTGGAAATAGATACACTAGTGCCCTTGGCAACGATGGCGGCAGTGTTATTGTTAGTGATAGCGGTCGCAAGATTATAATTCCGTATAGTACAATTAGCAGCAATGTAGGAAGTGGTTGTAGGGGAGATTTTCGTGCCGGTGATATTGGACCAGCCATAATACGCTGTGTTAGGGTTGACGAGCACATTGGCCCTTGAGGTTGTGGCGTTGAGTGAGTCTGAGCTGGCGTTGTGCAAGCTGTATGAAGCAAGGGAAGCCTGCGGGTAGAGCATTGTGGTGTTGGCAAACATACTGTTATTGCCAATGCTTAGCATAGTATTGCTTGCTGAAATGTTTTGTTCCCTGCAGAGGTCTTTGAAGTATTCTATTGCCCTTGCTGCATTGTTGTTAGGACAGACAACGCTAAAGCACTTTTGAATGGAAGTGCTCAAGTCGGAGCATATCTGTTTTTGCTGGTTGAGAGTGATCTTAGTGTTTTCCTTGACTGTCTTAGCTACGCAGGCAAGAAGACATGCTGGCGGAACGGAGGCAAAGACGAGATTTAGAAGAGCCGCGAAAAGTATCGCCAGCTGTTTTGTTACTTTCATGTTATTTGATTGTTCGAACTTATATCTGGATTGGATTATGATATATTTAAAAAACACCAATTTTTCAAATATACCGAAAAATATTGTTCTTGTTTCCATGTGTGTCCACCAGGGGAGGCTTTTCTCCTTATATATCCCCTCTTTCTTTTTACTACCAAGGCCTAATTACTAGCAAACCATAACAGGGCCCATGAGTATACCCTCAATTCCATGGCGGACGAAAGACGACGACAGCGACTCTTCTCTGTCCATTCCTCGCTCACTCCTGCATGCCGGGCTTACCATGCGGGGCCGAGAGCTGTTTTCGCAGGGTATTACTCGCACATACGCGGACGTGGTTTTCTATTTATATGCGGTGTGTCTCACTATAATAGGGCTCTACTTATTTCTAGAATCTCCTTAATTTGAATATGTGCCCTTGGGTCAAATGGTACTAAATGCCGCGCGCACAAGATTACCACGAGAAAGGCCCTCTCTTAGCTTAATCTCGCTTCTTTGCAAGTTGCCATGGCGCTAATGAAACTTTACAGCGCAATACTTGAGAAAAAGGAGCTGGATATGGGGGCTCTGGTGTGCCCGCATCAGGATATCGCCCCACTTGAGCGTCGCAGTCGTCCCAGAAAGGCAAGTACATTTAAACAAGCTTTTGTTTGACAGAAACAACCTGCAACAAAAAATATCTCCCTCTTGGCAGACACACTTTTTGGTGGAGTGGCAAAGGCCCAAACAATCGCAATATGACATTACGAGTTCAAATTTCGCGTTGCGAATGTCCTGTACTTCGCAGGGTCGTGTCAATAGCTCTTTGTTTTGGTGAATGCATTTGTTATTTTTTTTGCCTGTGTTTATATTCCAACAACTGTGAATATGTCCTTTAAGGTTTCCCAAATTTGCCTTTTTTCTATCAGCAGAAGAGAGATTTCTTTTAGTGGCGGGACTAAGAAAAAAGCAAGAAAATGTGCATTGCGTAGTTTGAAATTTGCACTGGCCGAACCAGTGCCTAGCAGGCTGTCAAACGCTGCTGAATCTACATGTGAGGTTTACAAAATACAATATAATGAATGAATGCGAATATGCAATAAATGTTGTCAATAGCTCTTCCTATCCCAAATAGTTTACGTTGTCACCTTGGAGACGCCCTCGGTGATCTCGGCGACCTCTTCATCCTCCTGTCCGCTGAGCCCTTTCTCGAAGATCTCCCTGCCGGTCATTCTGCCCGCGTGCAACTTCTTCAATCTCTCTTCCTCTCTGGTATCCAAGCCCATCTCCTTTATGAACCGCGCGCGCCACTCCAAGTAAGACTCGCGCGTGACCTTGGTGCCATGGAACTTTTTCTGTTCCTCCATCTCCTGGCGGAGCATCTCCTCGTCGTGTGTCTTCTCCATCTGCGCAACCTTGCTTTTGAAGAGTTCCTCCGCCTGGTCCTTCAAGGACGACGCCAACGCGAACACGGACGGCATGCCGAGGTTCTCGTTCGCCTCGTCGTATAGTTTGTCTAGTAAGCCCTTCAAGTCCTCCGGCTCAAATTCCACGATCTCGCAGAATGGCACCGGCGCCTGGTTCTCGTTGTCGTTATCATATTCTTCGTCCTCGTCTTCTTCGTCGTAGTCTTCGTCGTCCCCTTCACCGTTGCTGATCTCGTACTCTTCCGGCGACGGTATCATGACATCCAAGTCCGGGAGTTCTTCGGGATACTGTGGCGGGTACTTGACGCTGAGTTTGAGTCTGTACTTGCGCTCGCTATCCGTGTCGAGAAGCAATATAATAAAGAACTGCTTGTCAGAGAGCTTGTGGAACTCGTTGGGGTAGATGGACTCAAGCACCTCGATCTCCTGCTGTTGTTCTTCTATTGGGTCCATTGTGGGTGTATATGTGATATTTGAACTTGAAATCGAAACTGTTTAACAGTATCCTAAACGAAATGGGGCGCAGGCTTTGAATTTTCAAAATCGACGTCTAAGAGCTCACCGCCAAGTGCTGAATAGTAGACACAGTGGTATGTATTTCTTGTTTGCATGGGCCGACCTTCCAGACACAGTCTTTTTTCGTCTTTGTCGTTCGAAAATTTTGAAAGCTTGGAGGAGCGGCACGTGCAAAGCTTTAAAAAATAATAATGCAAAACTCATCGTGTGTGAATTTTTTCAACCATAGAGTTTGGATTTTGTGGTGTTAACTGTTGAGAGAGAAACATCTCTTTTTATCACAGCACACACTTACTTTCATTCATACGCACAGCGGCACCATGTCAGACCAGGGAATTGATCAGTTGGTGCTCAAGACAAAGGAGCTTTTGGCGGCCTCGAATCCGGAGGACGCATTGAAGCTCCTCTCGCACTACTCGGACAACGAGGCCTATGTGGGCAGCGTCAAGTACCTCAACATACTCGGAGAGACCTTGTTGGAGAACAGCGAGGTCGAAGAAGCGTACAATGTATACTCCCGCAGCATCGAATTGGACCCGCAGGGCAGGGTCTCCGTTGACGCCTTCTTTAACTTGGGCCAAATCATTGGCGGCGCAGAGGGGCTCCGGTACATTATGAAAGGCTGTGACATTGTGTCGGACACATTGGGCAAGGGTGACGGCAACGGCGCAGAGGACAAGAAGTTTGTGTTGAAGAAGGTGATCCAGGGCATCTTTGCGCAGATCGAGATCTGGATGACGGACCTCTGCATGGAGGAAGAGGCCGAGGCCCAGTGCGAAAAGTTGATCACCAAAGCGATTGAGCTCGACGAGGGCAACGCGGAGTCGTGGTCCTTGTTAGCTTCCATCAGAATTTCGCAGCAGCAGCCAGAGGAGGCAAAGATGCATATCACAAAGTCATGGGAGTTGTTTAATAGCAAGAAGCAGCATTTAGAAGATAGTGCCGACATGAGCAACCAGACCAACTACAGCAATAATGACACAAGCTTGACGGATTCCAATGTGGAGTATATCGAGCTCATACAGCCTTTGCTCACATTAGCCAAGCTTGCGATTGAGGTGGGCCTTTTCGATATTGCCGCTACCATCTCCTCGAATATTCACGATATCAGCGACGACTTGCTCGAGCCATTCTACTTGGAAGCGTTCAGCAACTACCTAGCCGCCAAGACGCTACAGTATGAACAGGATGAGAGTAGCAACAGCACCGCTCAGCAGAATGACGAAGACTTTAATAAGCTCCAGGCAATCAATGACTTGAAGTTGAAAATTGACAGCGACGGCAAGGGCCTCAACGGCGAAATCACAGAGTACATCAATAACGCTCTCTTTGCATTACTGAACGGCTCGCGCATCATGTACGCGGACGAGACCGCGGACCCGGAGATCAAGGGCCAAATTGGTGTGTTAATCCAAGAGTTGGGGGGCAAACAGGCCTTGAAGAGGGTGGAGAAAGCCAACAAAAACGTGGCGGTGAATGAGGACAACTGGGAAAACGAGATTGTCGACGAGGAGTAAGGGACTTGGAGGGACATCATTTGCTAGAGCTGAGCTTCTTGTGGCCCAAAATTGTAATTTAGGTCAAGGTACAATAGAGTTTATAACAATTCATAATAATATTTTCTTTTTGCGCCTTTTTCATATATATTACCAAGATACAACTGGTATGACAGAAGTAGGCCGAAACGGACCTCCCTGGATAGGAAAGATTACATTATTAAAAAGAGAAAAAAAATAATACTTGCAAAAATAACATTTCCTTGAAGCAAACATTTTCTTAAAACATTAGGCGAATCAGACTAAATCTGGGCTGCGACAAAATGTTCACTTAACTGGTGTCCTACTGGTTGAAGCACCTGGAAGCTGTTACAATGTCCTGACATGAGCGCAAAAGTAGCATTTCTTGTAGGTAATTTCCAAGCAATGTTCCGAATTACATATGGAACCTTCGATTGAAAAAAAAGGTAACTAATCATGAAAAAATTCGTAACATTAATTAATCATACACAAAACCCACCGTTCCCATTTCAGCCCTTCAAGTTCTTGTTCATCTCAATTGCATAAAAGCATCCAACAAGATACTGTTATGATTGTTGCTCTTATTCTTCTCAAAGGTTTTCCAAAACCGCAAAGTTTCGTCCCCGGCACCAGTGACAATCGTCTCCCCGTCGGGACTCATTGCCAAGTACAACACTCTGTACGTGTGGCCCGTTAACGAGGCAACTTGCTGTAGCTGGTATGGGTAGTTTGTCACCGTTTCCATTTCTCTGAGGGATGAAGAAGCAGACAACGACGAAGAGGTAGCGTTAGGCATCATTGGTGATGTGGAAGACGTGCTGTGATGATTGTATTTCCAAATAACAATTTGGTTTTTGGAGTAGCCGTGGGTGCTGACCAACTCGTTAGAGTTCTTGGACCATAACAAGTTGCATACTTGGGAGCCAGTGTCAATATCGTTCAACTTGGTACCAGTTAGGGTATTCCACATTTTAATTCTTCTGTCGGCGGTACCACCACCGGAAGCCAACACTCCGCGCTTGTGCGGACACCATGCAATAGCCTTAATTGCCGCAGTGTGCTCTGTAAACTTGTGCAACGGCTTTGAGGTATTGTAACCGTCCCACACCATTACATTGTTGTCATTGCCACCAGAAGCCAATTTGTTTTCCTCGACATTCCACTTCAAACCACAAATCTCCTGCTTGTGGAAATTATCTAACTTGTGGATATAGTGCTCCGGCACTCTCACGTCTCTATTCAAAATGGAACGATCCCTAGAGCCAGAAGTCAAGATATGCTCGTTCCATGCCAAGGAGCCAACTCTGGAAATATGACCAGTCATTGTTCTCGTACATTTGAATACAGAGACGTCCCAAATTTCTACGAGACCAAGGTTTGTGCCGATTGCCAAGTGGGTACCAGCCCCAATCCATGACAATCCGGTAACTTTATTATTATCTCCTAAATCACATAATCTCTCCACAGAACAAGTAACAGCGTCCCACAAATAGACACAGGAGCCTAAGCCAACCGCTAAGATGTTCTGAGAACCCCAGTCAACCAAGTTTAAGTAAAAATCGTCAGCCAAATCTGGGGCATCCAAGACTCTGTAAGGAACTTTAGAAATTCTTCTTGGCTTCTTTTGCGGCGATAGTAATAATCGCTGCGAATCAGACCTCACTGGCGACAAGGAGTAGATTTCATTGTTGACATCGACGTTCATTGTAGAAGTCGATTTGGCTTTTCTTGGTGATTTGTAAGATAATAAATTGGAAGATGACTTTGGAGACCTTATCACAATCTTTTCGGGACTGTCGCGTATTATTGAATTTGTTCTTGTTCTTGGAAACGTATTAATGGTGTGAGTCAAATCATGGGTAGAATTGGCTATGGGGCTTGTAATTGGGCTATTATTAGTGGTATTACTGTTGGCATTTCTATTATTATTGTGATTATTATTGTGATGACTATTATTGTTATTGTTATTGTTATTGTTATTACTATTGTTGATATTATTGCTGCTATTAGCATTGTTTGAGTAAGATGATCTTAAAGGAGTCTGCTCGTTACTTATCATGCTAGCAGACACCGTGCTTGACGAGGTAATCTGCCTGCTCAAGTTGCTAATATGTGCAGGCGGCGTTGTTCCTGGTACATAATCGCCAAACAACTCAGCTTTCAACACTGACGTAAAAGTCAAGTTTGCCTCCTGCTCTCTCTTGTAGTTCAAGTCGCTCTCTGGATCCTTCTTCTGACCAGTGGCAGCAGAGTCAGCATTGGATATCGAGAAGGCCGCCGACAAGTCAACGCCGTTTCTGTTTGGGATGTATCTGTCGCCGTATATGGTCTTATTGATCTTCTTCTTATTCGGGGACAGGAGCGGAAACGGTATTATTGGAGAGTATGTACTATTTTTTGACGCCGACGACGAAGGTGAGCTTGGAGGCGATATCTTGTCGTCGTATGTTTTATTATCATTGAACTCCATCTTTTGCTGTTGGGTGTTCGTGTAATGCGATAGTTTATTAAAGCCTCCTGGTCTTTTGGTGTTCAGGGTACCTCTGCGCTTTTAAGTATTTAAATGCTTTCCTGAGTGGTTATAAGAGCTAATTTGTGGCTTTTGATGATGGACTTTCACCTGAGCCTTCGTTTTCCTTTGTTATTCTATTTTTTAGTTTCCGTTTAACTTATTTTCACCAGATTTGCAACGTATGAATATGGACCCTTTTTGTGTTTGATGATAAAATTAGCCACCGAGATTACCTAAACCGAATGTTCAAAGCAACAAGCTGGTACAAAAAGCCAAAGAACAAGATAAAGAAAAGCAGAAAGAAAGAGGGCGAAAAAGAGAGAATAGGGAAAAGAAAAAAAAGGACAGAATGTAGCAACAAATTTGGAAAAGGGAAGGACGAAAAGCACGAAAAGAGTGAAGAGCTGGCTAAACGGGATGTGTCTTTGTTTGACGATAATGCTTTTCCCGCCCTCCTGCGCTTTTTTGTTTTTTTGTCAGTTTGCAGTTCTCGTCAGATGCACGAGACTCGTCCCGAATATACCCTCGGTAAAAGCATATCTAGTCCCGGTATTTATCTCGTTGTGCACACAAAAGAGCGCCAAAGTCATCAGACCAGGCTGTAAAAAGTCATTTCTTTTCGACCTTTTCTCGAGTACCCGGCCCGTTAATGCCTTGCATGCAGCGCGTCTGGCTATTTGAATGCTCGTCCAGCCAGCCATTTTAATGGACCCTTTTTATCGCTGCTGGCAGGAGAAGAATACCGCGACGCTGTTGTCAAAGGCCAAACAGGAGCGGCAGCATAAGAGGGCTTTGCTTGTTGCCTGCTTAATGGGCTCGTATTGATATTTGGGCTTTTGTGTTTTGTTTTTTGGTTTACCTGTGTGTATGTTTGTTTGCCGCGGTGAACTAGTTACTAGTTACAGCTGCATTTGACAAGCTGCGCAATACTTGAGGAATCTTATCTCGGGAACAAAACTGGTACGCCATGCTCGAGACCAATTTCCATAAATGTCAAGTCAATAGTGCACAAAAGAAAAACTAGTGAAACCTCTAAGCTTTGGCAGACAACTCATTTTACCAATCTCTTACAAAACGTTAAAAGCGCTGCTGCGATTCATATAGTATACCATTTATTTGTAGCGGATCTAAACTAAAACACCAACCACAATCAAGCGTAAAAAGAGACGGACTTGGACTTTCTGGCTTGCACTTCGCCGATGGCCTCAACAAAGTCTTCGTGCTTGATGGAGTTCTGGCCGCCACGCAAAGCAATCATACCGGCCTCAACAGCCACAGCCTTCAACTGGGCGCCGTTGAACTCGTCGGTCGATCTCGCCAATTCCTGCCAGTTAATGTCGTCGTTGCACTTCATCTTTCTGGCGTGTATTTGCAAAATCTGGGCTCTTCCTTCTTCGGTAGGCAATGGGAACTCAATCTTTCTGTCCAATCTTCCGGATCTCAAAAGGGCCGGATCGAGCACATCAACTCTGTTGGTGGCTGCTAGCACCTTAACTCTGTCGTCTGAGCCGAAACCGTCCAACTGATTAAGCAACTCTAACATGGTTCTCTGGACTTCTCTGTCACCGCTCTTGTCAGAGTCGAATCTTTTGGTACCAATGGCGTCCAACTCATCAATGAATATAATGGTTGGGGCCTTTTCCTTAGCCAAAGCGAAGGCGTCTCTGACTAACTTAGCACCGTCACCAATAAACATTTGCACCAACTGTGGAGCGGCCAACTTCAAGAACGTAGCGTTAGTCTTGGCGGCACAGGCTCTGGCCAACAATGTCTTACCAGTACCTGGTGGACCGTACATCAAGGCTCCCTTTGGCGGCTTGATGCCAAGCTTGGTGAACTTTTCTGCCTGCTGCATTGGTAACACCACCGCCTCGATCAACTCTTCAATCTGCTTCTCCAAGCCGCCAATGTCCGCGTACGACTCAGTTGGCTTCTCATCTACCTCCATGGCCTTGACTCTGGAGTCGTACTCCGCTGGCAACTTGTCCAAAATCAAGTACGAGTCCTTATTCACGCCGATAATGTCGCCTGGCTTCAATTCCGAGGGCTCCACAAGGCCAACTAACGGTAAGAACACAGTCTGTCTGGTGGAGGTTCTTATGACGGCGGACTTGCCGACCCTAGTAGAGTCCAAATCTATGTTGGCACCTTCGGTGGTGGCCTCCTGCTCGGCCTCGACGTCTAGGAGTTCCACCACGGTGCCGACAAGGTACGGCAACTGCTTGTTATTCTCAATCTTGTCTTTGTTGTCCTTGATCTTATCGATCATCGTAGACTTCTCGTGCGCCAATCTCTGCATTTCGGATCTCATCACCCTGATATCATTCTCTAGTAACTTGGTTCTGTTCTTGATGTCGCCGGTGGCAGCAGTGAGCACTTCCTTGACGTACTCGTCCTCTTCGTCCTCCGGTTTTTGTTCGTCTTGCGGCTTCTTCTCCTGGGTGGAAGAGTTTTCCAAGGCATCAAGCTCCTCTAGAGTGGACATTGTTGAATATTTGGTATATGATATTGTACTGGAATAATCAATTGAGCTCCCAATTGGTTATTAAGTGGTTGGAAAGTCTACACATACGTTATTATTCTCTTAGATGCTGAAGAGCGCCTCCAATTCGACATCGATCAAACTGGACTGGCTTGCCACTGAAAGATTCAAAGGTAATGTTACCCTGCTACACACCATTACGGCGGGCCATATTCACGTTTCTTAACAGTCTCTACGGTACCCATGATGATGTAATTGATGGTGAGATGGGTTTCTATTGCAGTTTATGAGAGAGCAATAGAGTCCACAGTTATTCATTCGCAAGGGTTCCTTAATTGATACAATTTTCTCACGTCGTCATGCGGCGTTGCAACCAAAAACTAAATCTACCTTAACTACGACATGCGACATACGATACGCAACAAAAGCTAAAAGACAACGAGCTATAGGGGCACAAGAACGCCTATTTTTGAAACATCGAAGCATTTAATCAAAGATAATATTACCAAAAGATAGATTCTGAAAAAGGCATGTGTACTGTAATATTTTTCTTGCGCTTAGTCTGCCTATTCCGATATACATCTGGCTGCTTGTTGAAGATGGTAGCATATGGTCAGTAGCGGCTCACGAGGCACCAAATGCTGTTTGTCTCTACACTGTCCAAAAAAACTTCCATCTGAAAAGTTTCCAATATAAGTAAGTTATAACTGTCAGTTATGCTGTCGTTAAAAATGAATAAATAAATAGATACATAGATAGATAAAAAAAAAAGTAACAATAATAAAGATAATCCTATTACACAAAACAAGAAAACAATTACTATACCGCTGAAAACTGAGTCTACCCTCACCTATTCGAAGTCGTCCTCCCAGCTCTCTTCCACCGTCTCCTTCACTCTCTGGATGTACTGCGATCTATGGTCCTTGTACAAGTTAGCCGCTTCCACGTTGGCCGGACTGGAGATGTTCGGGTCGTTGAGCAATGACTGCACTGATGTCAAAATAGAGGCGACGTCGTAAGTAGGCGACCATCTGTTCTGCAAGATGTCCAAGCACAACTCACCGCTGGCGTACACATTCGGGTGGAACATCTTGCTGAGAAATTTGACCGATGGGGGCTTATTTGGATATTGTTCGTCAAAGGTGAGTTTGAGCTTGAAGGTGCCGTCTTCAAATGGGGTGTCGGAAGGCCCAATAATAACGGCATTCCTAGATGGTTGTTAGTAATTGATTCGTCTTCCTGGAACATAATAATCTAATTTCTTTTCATGGTCTTTGAACACAGAAACACCTTACCGATCGTGGGAGCCTGCAATTAGTAATATTAAAGTTAAAGATGATACTTACCAGGCAAGAACATTATCAGGCAAAGGAGAGGCACTCAAACCAGCTGGGGCATCCTGTTGCATTCGCTAAAGACGGAACAGTTCCACACGTTAGTATACTTAATTCGGTTCAATTCAACAGCTCAACAATGAGCAAAAAAGAAAAAAAAATCAGGCTAAAAGCCAGGACGGCTGACTCGGTGTTACGGCAATTATCTCGTAGCTTCCCAATTAATGAGACTCAGCAACAGCATACCTTGAAATCGCGCATTAATCTTCTTCTGGCTGGAGTAGACATGTTGAATATGGACCTTGGATCGCTATCGTTATACAAAATTCACGCTGCACTGAACAAATCAGGGACTTTTTGGCTTCTCTTCTGTGTCTGTCTTTTGAACTTGGTATCCTGCTTCACTGAAAGCTATCAAAGCACAATAAACAAGACCGATAGGATAATATAGCACAGGAGGCAAAACTTGCGAGGCGAAACAAAAAATGTAAAATAAAGCCAAGTCCAAAAGGAAAAGGAAGAATCAAAAAAGAAGAGGAAAAGTAAACCACAAAACTAAACCACCACCAACAAGAGGCAAGTACTCAATAAAATTGGAATTAGAAAAAGGCACAGTATCTCAAATCACAGATTTTAGTAACTCTCAAAGTGGCGTTCACTAAAAAAAGTAAAACCGAAAAGGACAAAAAGCGAGTCTTCTGTCTCTCTGTCTGCCTAACTGCCTCGGAGCGTGCACGCATACAAAAAGGTGCTTTATTTTTTTCTGGTGGCGATTTGGTTTTTCCAGCCAGTTTTCTGTTCAATTCAATTATCGTTACAATCGGCGACGTCAGGTTATGCTGGTATATGTGCTTTGAGGCGCGTGCGGCGTGGCAAGAGCGTTGCAAGTCAGGAGAAGTTTCGTAAGGGCATTTCAGCATCTAATAAAGTTGTATTATTCGGCGAAAGTGCCAGTGTTATCAGGAAACCTGTTCACCGCAGGAACAAATTGACACTATCTTGAGGTTATGGCGATCTCAGTTTGAGTGGGCCAGTATTATTGAGTGGAGATTGGCTTGAATAGGCGAATCATCAGGGGGCAGTTCTCAAAAGCTAGGGATTCAACTGTGCCAGCACTGAATCATTAGCCCGTTAGAATCAAAAGACAGAAAAAGAGGAAACCATGACGAAAACTTATTTACTGCCTTTGTGCAATAATTATTGGTGGGTGCATCCGGCAAGTCGACTATCTATACGCAGCGATTTCGAATTGTAATCCTACAAGGTTATTAAAAAGCAGTATATGAAAGCACATTAATTTGATATTTTAAAACACAATCATCTATAGGAGCGGGCATTAGCGACCAAATATTGGCATCCTTCTCTTCGTTTTTATTATTCTCGCTTGTTGTTATGATCCATGCAACCTTCACAAGGACAATCGCTATCACAGGCACAAGATCCCGGAATCGTACAAGAGTTGGCAAAGATAAAGTCGTACATCACCGAGCTGTTCAAGTCGTTTAGCCAGAGTTTATTGGTATCCAGCCCGTCCTCATTACTGACAAGGTTGTTGAATGAGCCGATATTATCAGCGTTACCGTTGATGTTATTGGAGAATGCAGCGTCTGGGAGGACATTGGCTCGCTGATCGTTTTGTATCTGCAGCCGTTCAGGATCAGACTGTTGCTGCACCAGGTAAGCGCTATTGTTTTGAGGGTTACCTGCAACATGATATTGATAGTAATTTGTATCTGTGGTCTCAAGTGCATTATTGTTGTTAGGTGCAACCCCATTTCCATAAGATACTGGATTCCAGTAATTGTAGTTGTTGACTGTGTCAGTTGGCACACTGTTACTGCTAGTAATATTATTTGAGTTGCTGTTGTCTCCCGTGTAAATGTAGTTGTAGCTGAACTGATTAGTTGGATCGTTGATGTCAAACTTGAGGTTCCCATGCACAACACACAGCTCACAGGTACAACTATCGTCACAGGAACACGTATCGTGGAGCGAGGTGTTGAAATCATTAGGTATCTGATTGAGCATATGAATGAACTGTTGCGGGATGATTTGTTGTTGCTGTTGTTGCTGTTGTTGAGAATAATCGAGAGCAACTTGGCCATTGTCATTAGTGGTTGTTGAGCTTAGAACTCGCTGTTTAAAGTCTGATGATCCAGGAGCACTGATTATGCTGCTGCTGCTGCTGCCGCTATTGGTAGACAGGAATCCCGATCCCTTTTGAGTTAACAGGAAGTTCGACGATGATTTCGAGAGCCCACCATCGTAGTTCTCCAACTTTATTATGCCGCAATTATTTCTAAACTGCGCATCATTATCCTTTGCTTCTTCCCCATAGCACCCGCCATTAGGCGCCGCCGAGGAAGAGCAGTAACTGTCTTTTCCATCACTAGCCTGACTCTTTGTACTGCAGCAACTTTTCTGCTCCGGTTTGTTGCTTCCCTCGTCGCAGCAACTTTTTGGCTTTTCTTCTTCTTTTGCTTTTGTACCGCAACAGCTCTTTGGCTGACCACTGTTATGGTTCTGGCAGCAGCTCCTGCTTGTTCCCAAGGCCGTACTCTTTTGCCGGTACCGATGCAACGGGTTCAAAGTGTACGAGGATATCGCCGGCTGGTTCCCGTTCGCCTTGAACGGCCCCACAACCTTCAACAACCCGTTGGAGACGTCAACGAGCCGCTTCTGCGACGGCCGCACGACAATGACTTTGCCGTCTGTCGCAAAGGATTTTGTCGGACAGCGCGAGCAGCCAGACTTGCAGGGCGTTGAACATAGTAACGGTTTTTCCACTTTGCTGCTGTTGGATGGTTTCTTGGTATGTGAACTCTTGGTGGTGGCCCCGCAACACGATTTTTTGCTCTTACCAGTACTTTGACCCTTGAAACCGTTGGATTCGTGAGTCTTGAAAATAAAAGTAGAAACGCCGTTACTTTGAAACGCACCGCTACCATCAGAAGACTCATTCTTGCTAACATTTCCATTCGGTTCCTTATACGTCTTAAACGCAGCGCTCTTATCACTGCTATTCTTTTTCCCTTTGGCGCTCTGCTCCTTGATCTCTTTCTGGGCGCCATCGCTGGCGAATACCGCAATACGATGGGACGCAAAATTGGATGGTCTGCCGCGGGACCGAACCTGGACAAGCGGTCTCTCTGTGTGCTGGCACGTCGAGGAGCGGTGGCCGCGGATACATCGGATACAGGCGTATTTCTCGCCTTCAACCAAGATCATGACATGGGTTTGTTCTTTGGTTTTTTCTTTTTATGGCAGATGGTTTAGATAAGAGTGGATTGGTGAGTAAGCGAGTGAATGGATGAGACTGGGCAACCCGACGGATGGTTTGCTGAACTGTGCAACCCGTCTAGTGATCCCTACTAGCAATACTGCTGTTTAGAAAGGTCCTTGTTACCGTAGTTGTCCGTCGGCGCTTAGTGACGGATTATAAGCTCTCATTCAAAGTGAGAAAAAATATCGTCCTCGAAATGAGATGAGATGCGATGAGGCGTGCTAGCTACCAAATGAAAGAGTAAAAGAAACAAAGCGTCAGTTGATCCCCTCGAGTAAAAAACTATCAACGAGTCAAAAATCAAAAGCATGAGCTCTGTCTCTCTTTCTGCCTTTCTCCTAATTACATCCTTTCCGATGGCGCCCACGTACCAGCAAAGAGAGAGTGAATGAAAAAAATCAGCCGGCTGCTCGCGGTTTTACTCTGGCGGTGCCTTACTTTTCTTTCCGTACGTCTCCAATGCACGAGCACATATTGCCTCTTTGGGAAACCGCAAGATCACATGGACAGGGCTTGGGGACGCCTGATACTGCATGGGCATACATTATACAGACTGAAAGATTAGAAGGCTGGGATGAGAGTATGGAAGACTGGAGGTCCTCGATAGATAACAAATGCTAGAGAGACGCCAAGGAATGAAAAGAATACATTACAGATAACAGTGCAAAACAACACCGTGAAACACACCATGTATAGCAAATAAAAATCAGAACAAAACTTCCAGTGGAACAAAACATAAAAACTCAATAGAACAACTGTTTCCCTAAAACTCGTTATTTATCCTCCCGCCGTCCTCGATGGCCTTACTCTCAACGTCGTCCTCGTCTTCCTCGTCTTCTTCTTCTTCCTCCTCCTCTGCTACGTCATTCTCTTTCTTTGCGCTCTTTCTCTTCCTGCCGCCTCTTCCTGTGCGACTCGAGGCCCGCTGAGCGGCTTTTTGGTCGCCATGCTCCTCCGGCTTCTTCGCAAGCGACTCATCCCTGTACAAGTTGAAGTCAAAATGCTCGTCTCTGGCCGAGAGCGGCTGATTCGACACAGGCGCAAACTTAGCCATCTCGTTGGGAAACACATCGGTGACATGGGGCGTGTTGGTCTTTTGCAAGTGGATTGGAGTCTTTGGCTCCCCGGAGGCCTTCTTCCGCTTGGTCGATATGGTCTGCTTGACAATGTTCGAGGTGACGGTTGGGTTTTGGAGCGTTTTTCTCGGGACAGATTCGTCGATGGCTGGCTTTTGTCCTTCCTGGGTCTCAGATTCCTTTTTGGCATCGCTTTCTGCAGCAGAGGAGGCCGTTGGCTTGGACGACTCAGCTTGGTCTTTTTTCTTATTCTTCAAGGCATTTTTGTTCAATTCCGATAGCGTAGAGCGCTCATTGCGATTGATCATATAGTTCTCCAGACTCGTGAGGATGGGGCGGTTCTGGAACGCGTAGTTGAGCGGAGTTATTGGCATGCCACCGTTGACGGAGGTCGTAGGCGTGTGGATGTTGCCTCCTGGAGCTGGGGCTCCCGGCGGAGCTATTATCAGGTTGAAAAACTGGCTGTTCTTGGGGGTATTTGCCTGGGAGTTTTTCAAATACAAGGATCTATAGTACGGGTTGTAGAAGCCGGGTGTGAGCACTGGCGGCGTGGCGACAGCGCCCGAGGGGACCACGGGGTAGTATCTTGGGGCAAAGAAAGCCGATGCCAAGGGGGACAAGACAGCAGCCTGGGCAGCAGCCGCTGCTGCCTGCACCGCGGCCGCCTGCTGGGCGGCCGCTGCTATCTGGGCCTGGGCTTGAGCTTGGGCTTGGGCGTGAGTGCCGGCCGCAGGAGAGCCCGTCAAAAACCTAGGGGCAAAAGGGGAAGGGATAACCGGGAGCCCCTGTCTTCTGCTAGCGGTTGCCCTGTGGTTGGCGGCACGCACACTGTGGGCAAACTGTGACGAGGCATTTCTTATAGGCGCGGTCTGGATGGAAGGCAGGGCGATATTCTGGGGCTCGCTAGCGATCTTCAATGGCGGCGGAGCCTTGTTTCTCTTGAATTTTTTAGCCAGCGGCAACAGGGTCAAGGCGCCCGAGTTCGCGGAGTTGGTGCTGGCGGTGGATACCTGTTCGATAATGATGGTAGGGGTCGCGATGGTTCTTTTTCTTACGCTGGGCCCCGGCACGGTAGTGGTCTTGATATTGGACGAGGGCGAGGGCAGAGAGGCGTCCTTCTGGTTCTTGGAGGCAATGAGCTCTCTCTGCTGCTGTTCTATGGACCTGGAGAGCTCGACGGTGTCTCTCTGGGCGCTGTCGAGGTGGGCCTCGTTGAGGCCCGGACTGAGAATGTCGACCGCGATATCCTGCATTTTTGACGTTGAGCTGTTCAACGAAAGCGCGGACGGTCTGTGTTTCTGCTTGGGCTTGGGCTTGGGCTTGGGCTTAAGCGTGCCGGCAGTCTTATCTTCGGGCATGGCAATGGCGGTGGCACTTTGGGGGAATGAGGAGCAGAAGAGAGGCGAGGAAGAACAGCAAAGAAGAATAGAAAGAAGCCCAGAAGAACAAAAGACGCTATTGAAGGGAAGGGCTATCAGCGCTTAACTCGCTGGGTTCCACCGCTGTTTCAGATCGCCCAAATAGGAAGGCTTGTGCGTGACCCCGCGTCAGGGGGCGTCGTCTTGCCCTCGGTGCTAAGAGCACTCCGTGGCGTGTGCAATTTCCAAAAGGCAGAAAGACAGTCTCTATAGGGCCTGTGGACACAACAGCGGACACAACAACGGACGCTGTGTACCAGGGAGGCTGTCAGTTTTTGGCTGTCTTCTTGTTTTGTTTTTTGGATGTTTCTTGTTTTGCCTTTTGACGTTTCTTGTTTTTTTTCGCTCAGAGCGGGACCGTGGGCGGTGCCCTGGAAAGAGAGTCTCGTGGGCGTGTATGTTGGCAGGAGACTCTTTGGCCGTGCATCGCGTTCCTGGATGCTAGGGTCTTGAAGCCAAACACCCAAGAACAGCTGGCATGCCAGATTAGTTACGGTGCTGCTGTTCCGTGACTAATCTTTGGAAACTCTTTTACCGTTCATAGTTGCCCACTAATATTTTTCGAATGCCGCTAAGCTTTCCCTAGAGCGCAACGGGTCGTGCACCCTGCAACTTCTCAAAAATACTGTTTCTGGTAATGCAAAAAAAACGCATCCCCAGACGCATGCACTATGCAATAAGGCGCGTGTTCATAAAGTATGTTGAGTATCGCATATGGACACATTAAGGCACGCCATGGTGCAGAGCCAGTATCTCTCTGCTTCTTCGTGTGTTATAACATGTGCAGTATGCTGAAAAATGGCACGCGGTATAGCTTTTGGCATGCTCGGGCTACCGAGAGAAGCCTCCGACACCTTTTGGAAGACTCTGCCTGTTCAGATGCAACCCTGTCGCCATTCGTGTCCAAGCATTAAGCTCAACTGCGGGTTTGATGGGCCATTTTGAACTTGAGGAGCAATGCCCTGGAGAGGGGGATTGGTGCTCTCCGAAAACGACAAGCCGCGTCATTCAGTTTGGAAAAACAGCATACCGGCGTAGGGGTGGCCCCTTTCTGTAGCCACAGGCAGCAAAACGCTGGAAGTAAAGTCATAATTGTCTGCTTCAAGTTGTACTGAAAAAAGCCTGGGAAAGCCAGCCAGCAAAAACACAGCTCCAGGAGCATTGTGCAACACTCTCTACGAGTGTACCTCAAAATCCTTCAGCGGGCCCCGCGGCAGCCTTTGCCTCCCCACCTGTCGGTAAAAATGTATATACAGGATTTATTGTCGTGTTCGGAGCAGTACAAAAGATCTCCAATCTGAATAGAAAATCAGTAGAAGCGTTCTGCACAATGCGACAGACATACCAGTACACTGCTAACAGGCCTAAGCAAGGAAGACAATTTGCGCAGAGCAGGAGCAAGGGGGATCTTCCTAAGAGCGATTGTCATCACCGAGCAGTACGTGCCGAAGCATCGCCTATAATATGTGTGCCCTGTGTGTACGGTGCAACGGTGTGGTACTTGCAAGTAATAGCTGGGAGACTGGACGTTCCGTGTTCGCGGTGCACACACGCCCCTCCCCAGTGGTATATCACTTGTTTACGTTCTTCCCAAAGAGGTATCTGCAGCTGCGACACCTTCCGCAACAGGGAGAAAGTAAACAAACAAGCAGGGTGTTTTTGTTGTTGTTTCTTTTATAGCAGAGCTTCTGTCAAGAACTGGATTTTCTGTATTTTATTTTATTTTTTTAGCCTCTTCAATTCACAAGCTTCATAGCACTTGTTGATATCCCACCATTTTGGCATTCTTTACCTGCTCCTCTCGAACTGTGCTGTATCGGGCTTACAGCATCCATCACTCTCGTTAGTTGGAGCGGCGTTGGTGATTTTTTCTCTCCTTGATTTGCGATATCACAATTAATTAATTGTACTATTTAACAATAGTGGCTTGCTCAGAAAATTCCAAAATATTCGCTAACTTCCGCACGAGGCTAATTCTGGGTCAAAAATAGTACTATTCTCCATATAGTGGGCGAATTCTCCCCCAGCTAGCATTCCACTTTTGAATATCACGCTTAAACAAAACGTAACAGCACTAAACACCATGAATATTAATATGAGCGACGTGCACCGCCAAAGTCTGGCAGCTTCCGATTTTAAACTTGACGACTTCAACATTGCCCAGCTTTCTGACTTTTCCGTCGCATTTTCCAACAACGAGCAAAACGGCAACAGGCTCTACTCTGGCGCTGCCACCAACAACAGCCACAGCAGAAATAACAACTTTTTAATACCGGGAAGCTCAAGCTCCAATTCCGATTATGAGTCGGCCAATAGCTACGAAACCCCAAACTCGATAGACACTCCATTGCCTTCATCTTCAGAGTTCCTTATACCTGGCTCTAGCTCTGCGCTCGATTTCCAAAACCAGCTCAGCAGTAACCACAATAATATGAACAAGGACTCCTCACAGCAGCAGCAGTTCCAAAACCACATCCAACTTCAGAATCCTCATCAGTACCAGTTTCCGCCACCACCGGCACAACAGATACCTGTCTTAAAGCAGCAGCATGAACATGTGAGTACCAATTTGCAAAACCAAAGTTTCATGCTGGAAAGCCCACACAGACTTGCTTTCCATGAAAGAAACAGAAGCGAAATCTCCGAATTGGCAAGCCCTTCCCTTTACACTAGTGCGTTCTTCGACGAAAGGTCCATATCTCCAATACGCTCCGCCAATGCTGGTGGCGTCAGCAACAACAGTATGCGCACTATCAACCCGTTGAGTATCGAAGGCAGAGGCAACCTTGACGATGTAGCTTATCACCACAACCGTTACCACAACAATTGTGGCAACTTTTTGAGTCAATTGAACGAGTCGCTGAGCGAGCAACTGGACGACAACATTAATAATTACTTGAATTTTGCAGAGTTTGGCGGTGATGCCAATGCCAATGCTAATGCCAAAGATAATAATGACTCCAAACAGCAGGATATGAAAGATTTGTCCAAAATTGACTTGAGCTCCTTGGGCATTGAGATCAAACCCTCCTTGGGCAGCCCAAACGATGCCAGCTTCAAGACGCCACAGGTAGAGGACCTTGGAGACGTCAGTTTTAGCATAAACGAGAGTTTCTTCAACGATATCCTCAATGGTGGCGGAAACAGTGCTTCCAACAATGCAAACAACAACGAACTAGCTAAGGACATACTTCTGGATATCGGGAGACTCGACACTTTTACCAATTCGGGAGCCGCTGCCATTGGCAGCGACGGGCTCTCGTTGCTTCCGGCATTTTTGGGAGCTAACAAGGCCGACAAGGTTTCCGATAACTTTCTTGATCCTAACGGCTTGGCGTCATTAAGAAACGTGAACAGTATGCCAAATGATAGCAATCACAACAACAGCAGCAACAACAGCAGCAATGCCAAAAACCCAAATACCAGTATCAAGGACGCCGAAGACAGCGTGTTGAACGACAGAGATTATATGGACGAAGGCGATACGACAATCATAAATAGCACTTCAATCATGGAGCTCAATGAGCCATCGAAGGATGATCTCAACACCAGCAACTTCATGGACGAGTTGCACCACTCGGAGCACATTTCAATGTCACCAATACGCCATCGCCACGTCAGAAGCCGCTCTGCATTATCCACGATGACCCCCTCACATAGCCGCACAAACTCCAAGAAATTAGACTTGCCCAAATTGAAGTCCTTCCATAACAAGTCTCCAACTTTGGGTTCTTCTCCAAACAGGGTCGGCAAGTTCAGCCACTCAACCTCCTTCAAGTCCATACCAACTTTGAACGAAAAGCTATCGTTCATCGACGAGTATAGGCCGGCTATCATAAATCCAGAAGGTGGGTCTCCAGTAAGTGGTGGCGCCTCCCATCCCCAAAGCTTCAACGCGTCGGTGCCTAGCTCGCCAACGCGAAATAATAATATCTACTTGACCAAGTCCGGCAACATTGGCAACTCGTACATTGTCAAGACCCAATCCAACACAAACTTGAACAACACTCTCAACGGCATGGCCGCTCCCCAACCTGTAGGCCAAGGCTCTCCGGTGCCAATGCCCATGATGAGCCCGGCACACTCAATGTACTACGCTAATTTCCAACAGTTCCCGCAGCAGACGCCGCCAGCGTCGCCAACAAAGGCCATGTCGGGTCTCACCCTCACGTCGCCGGCGAAGCTCCTCTCGACCCCGAGCTCGTCGCTTTCGACGCCATTCCACGACAAGAACAGCTTCACCCTTAAGCCGACACCGAATGGCCGCAAGCGTGTCGCGACGTCGCCGCGCTCCAAGACAGGCTGTTGGACGTGCCGCATCCGCCACAAGAAGTGCGACGAGGGCAGACCGGTCTGCAAAAATTGCTCTAAGATCAGCCTCAAGTGCGACCAGTACTACGATCCAAAGCCATTGTACATGACGGACAAGGAGGAGCGCAAGCGCAAGCTCGCGGAGATCGCGCACATCTGGAAGAACCGCAGCCGCAAAGGCAACAAGGACGGCAGCAGGGACGATGGCGAGGAGGTGCGAGACGACGACATAGCCGTGACAGTGGTGCAAAGAAAGTTGGGGGAGCGTAGTGGAAACAAAGTAAACTCGGAGTCACCATCATCAATGAAGAAGAGTGTGGTGGACGCATACGATGGGATTGACGATAAGGAGAACGTCTCGGTGTGATATATCTTGAAAAAGGTTTCAGTGCTACATTTTTTGTTTTGTTTTATTTTACTAGAGTTTATACTGGTTATGCTTTTATTTGCTGAATTGAGTTGTTTTTTAGAGAGTTTTTACTCCCTTTCGTTTGAATTTTGGTGTTGTCAAATTAGGTTTCATCTCAAAATCATATATTATAGATTCTTTACTAAGTTGTGTTATATTGCTCAAGACTAGAAAAATGAGCCCCTAATTGGGCCTGCTGTTTCTTATCGTCATTGTTTTTTGCTGCCTTTTTAATTTTGATTATTTCTTGTTACCTATTAATCGTTTGTCTTAGTTAATATCTAATCAACAAACTTTTTTACTTACTTATATCTTGGTTGTGCAAGTAATTATTTTTTTAGTAAAAGTTTGGAAAATTAATTAGTATGTTTTCAGTAAATTCTCTTGGAACTCATTTTGTATCGCACTACGTTATCCAATCCTCCTTCATTGGACGCTTCTTTCTCGTTCTTTTCCTTCTTCTTTATGACAATTCTCTTTAAATCGTTTTTTAATCTATATTCATCCATTGATTGCCGTTGTTCATAGTCGTCATAAAGGTACTTGAGATCGCTCTTTTGTAAATTTCCTATCCCAGCAAGGAGCGAAAATTTCTTGGCGTCATAGTCATTGCTTCTGACGTCTTGGAACTCATAGAGATTGCTGATAAAGTCCTTATCAGGCTGCAGTGAATGCCTTGCATGTGTTTGATAGTATTCCGGCTCATTTGAACGGCTTGTTCTCCTGCTTGGTGGTAACTCATCATATGCATTATATTGTTTGGAATTACTCGCAGCGCTAAAAGTATAGGTTTTCTGGGAAGACATACGGGTTGGAGATGCAGAAGGTGTAGGAACAACTGCATAAGGTTCTTCGAAGCCAGTTGAATTGTATGCCAGATGTATATCTTGATCAAAAGGACTGATGGAATTTGGGTTGACGATCCCATTATCCAAAATACCGGACTCGCTTTTCTCGATATGAGATAATGATCTTTCATATAGCTGCTTTTCGTCATGGTTATCAAGCGTTGAGGACGCTAAGATGTGAAGGCCATTTGTAGGCCGACTAGTTGAAACACTTCTAGCCTTCGAAAAGCTTGGGGCCTCTGTATTTCCATTTCCAATTTGCTTGACGGAACTTTCAAATTTTCGCCAGCTTCTCAAAAAAACCTTTTTTCTTTTATTAGACCACCTGAGCAAAGTTAGGGACGTGATTAGCTTGACAATGAATAGCATGACATAGATTAAAAGAATTAGCACAACTAAGTAGGTATTGTCAAGCAATTTGTTGTAATATTGATAAAAGTTCAATTCCTGGTTATTGCTTGATGAGAGCGATCCTGTTGTGTAAAAATCAGTGTTGATTCGCTTGTCAAATAAAAAATATTTTATGGACGGCCATGACATCTTCATTACTATTAAGTTTAATGCGAGAATCGGCACGCCAATTCGAATATTCAAGTTTCTATTGGAGTTTATGAGCCTATAATTTGTTTCTTGAATATTTAAGTCATTGTCGAAGTTGGAGTCATAATCACCGTTGTAGTGATTTGTCTCAAGAAAATCATTGGATAGCACATTCAAAAATCTTTCGTATATCTTTGGCTTGAAATGATTATACTTGGTGATATAAGAGTGCTTTATCCAGTCGACGGCCAATTCTGACCCAATGACAGCAATAGTTGGATTCAAAAAGACCCCCAAAGTTTTGAGGATATCTAAGTTCCACTCAAAAGATGAGCTTGGTGTCGTTTGAGAAGAAGACAATACTTTCCAAAAATTGGGTATCAAACCTTCGTTCAAATCAATTTCGACAAGATTTCGAAGGCCAATTAGAAAAAGGTAGGTGAGTAATTGAAAGCGTTCGGTAAGATCTGAACAAATATTTTGAAATAAACCTTCGCGGTCAAACTTTTTGAAGACAGTTGATTTGATTTCAGAGAATTGTGAAGATAAGAGCAAGGTAAATAGCGCATTCGAATATGAATTCACCGCCACGTTGAAGGAGATAGTTTGGTAAATTAAGCACGCTGAATGTGATACTAGGTATACTAAACATAACACATAAGATCCTACTAACATTGGTAATACAGTTACTATGTGTGGATACTTGCTGTCGTTTTTTTTGTTAAAAAATTGGAACTGTAAGTTGTATAAGAATTTTAGCAAGTCTTCACCAATCGTAGAAGTAAGCTTGTCGACCACGTCAAGCACCCCGATCATGACATAGAGCTTTATTGCAGACTGTCGTCTAATGTCGTGGTATAACTTTGAAGTGTCTAGCCCGCCAAGAATGTATAAGGAGATGACTAGTAGAGACGCCTGGATTATGGGCACATATGATAAATACAAAAAAGTCTGGAAGCTGATGGCAAAGCGGCTTTTCAATTGAAAGCTGCTGGGCAAAAATTGGTTTCGAACAATGACAAAAAACTGGATAACGCATATTGTGATTTTCAACGGCAATATTGTAAACGCGATGAGAAAGTCGTTAAGGCAGTATAGAAGTCCAAAGCTCATAAACTTTTCCAAATGCACCGGAATCTCCACAAAATGTAGCACGTTTTGTAATAGCTGTTCATTGCTGTCATTAAATTTATTGATCTTTGCCTCGTACTCCTTGGAGTGCTGGTTTTTGCTAGCGCTATTGTTAGGATTGTAATGAAGAAGATGATTTAAGCCTAGTTCTTGGAGTAAGAGGCTATATAGGTTATAGAAGGAAGAGCGATTGGAAATGGAAGTTGCCCTGCTTCGCCTCCGTAGCTTTGGATGGCTCTCTTTACTAGAAGACATTATCTGTAGTGAATGAGATATTGCCAAAACAGCATTGCCAGAGTTAAGCGCCACAAGAAAGCTGTTAATTATCAGCATCACCCAAAAATCAAATCCAGATCTGCGTGCGAGAGCTATCGTATACCGCCCGCGTGGGCCATTGTCTGCTCTTTTGTTACATTACAGAAAGCCTAGGATAGTACAACCTGATTTCAATCGATTCGTTAACATTAATAAAAGTACACTATTAAAATAATAAAAAAAAATGTTTTAAGCAGACGGTCAGACAGGAAAATATGACAAAAGTAATAAACCAAAATGATGCAGACAACCTTTATAAAGGTCCCAGTTACTGAGCAGCAACAGCGGCAGGGCCCTCACCGCCTGGCACCAACATGGAGATGTGGTTACCATTGAGTAGTATCTTTGGACGAGTGGCAATCTCTTTATTCTGGTCGTACTCGGTGACATTTTCCAAAACCATATTCACGTAATCGTCAAATCCCACAAGGGTGCCAATGAATTCTTTATTTCCACTCATAAGCACCCATATCTTGGAGCCAATGCATTTGTCGACTAATTCAAGCGGCAAAACAACGTTAGAAGCGGCGGACTCGGTGTTTTCGGTGGAGCCTGGGGCAGAAGTTGTAGGAGCAGTTGTGTCGGACATTGTGGTTGTTTAAAATTGATGGGTGTTTGTGAAATCCAGCGTAGAAACCAGATACAGCCAAAGCGAGAGTGTGTGTTCTTCTGCGTTGTGGTGTTGTGTACTATTATCAGTGTTCCCCTCAAAATTTTCGTCTTTTTCTGGCGGCAAGCGCGGTTGCGGAGCCCTGTGGTTTTCAGACCTCGCCAAGTAGCACACTTTACACTTTAATTTGCCAAGTAGCAGAGAGAGGGCTCTTTATGTAGTACAATTCAGTGACTGCATATCCATCTTGTTTTAAATATGTGTTGGCTCTATGGTATATGTGTCTGGTATAGCCCAATTGACTTTGTGAATGTTGCGACAAGAGACGAGGCTTCTGCACATGATCTGTCACATGACATCCTTCGTTGCTTCTTCGAGGAAACATGCTCTCAAAATATTTTTTCGTCAACTATTCTTCGCCCCTATTTAGCCTTCCACTTGTTCTCCATCTTCGCCATATCGTTCTGATCCCAAAGTCAGAATCTCGCGAACCCTCAAACCACCGCTTCCTCGTTCGCTCATTCAATTACTTGCGCTAGATAGTTATATTTTTTGCTATTATACCTTCTTCAACCCAATAATTGCATAAACCCGCATCATCGATCATGAACAAGCAGCTACCTATGCATTTGGCCATCAGACCTCTCAATGTCAATGATGTTGATCAAGTGCACGCGTTGGAGTCTCAATGTTTCCCAGAAAGTGAGGCCGCCTCCAAGGAGGCCATCAGATACCGCTTGACTGTCTGCCCAGAGTTATCTTCCGGCTTATTCATTAGAACCTTTGGTGGCAAGTACAGTCAAAATAAGAATGCCAGCCAGACAAACAGTCCGACCGAGAACGAATCACGTTCGTTGTATTCCGACAGCACTAGCGGCAGTTCTGGAAGAGACTACATTCCAGACGAAAAATCGTCTATTGTGAAAGAGACCCTCATTGGCCATGTGATGGCTACTAAAATCCGTACTGAATTTGTCGATGACGAGTCCATGCAAATGCCAAAGTGGTTTCTTGCCAGCAGCGAAGACAAGAACGCTCGCGCTTCAGCATCCAAAGAAGATGAGGAAATTGGACACATTGAGTCTTCAAACTATATTGGATTGCACTCCATTGCCATTCACCCAGACTACAGAAGAAAGAAAATCGGAACGTTGCTTCTTCACGACTATATTCAGAAATTGTCCAACCAGCAGGTGGCGGCTTCGATCAGCATCCTTGCCAAAGAATATTTGCTTCGCTTTTACAAAGAATTAGGTTTCGAAGATAAGGGCATCAGCAAGTGCAGACACGGTGGTGCAGAGTGGCACGATCTAGTGTGTTTGTTGACCCCAGACGAAGACAGGTTGTGATTGCTGCGTTGATTTACTTTGAAACACTGCAGAAGCATTCACTGTGCTTGCTTCTTGATTAAAAAGGTGCATATCCCGGTTACGAATATTCAAGTTTATCTATCATGGAAGAAACCATGTACAATAGTGATTATTTTTGTTGTACTCCATTCAGTACTACAAGTCTTTGCTTCTTCTTGTGAAAGCTTCTACTGAGCATTCGGTGAGTTTTATCTTATATGGAATCTATTTTTTCCATTATGCGTCTCTCATGATACAAATGACCGCTTTCCAGAGTTCTTCTGCTATTTAAGCTGTGTAAGCCAACGGGCCACCATTCCCAGCGTTTTGCGATAAGACCGCATTCCGGGTTGTATTCAAACCGTACCATCGGTATATGTCAACAGGCACTCTCGAAACCGTAAGTGTGTTAAATACCAACCCGCCAGTAGCATTGAATAGGCTGGTTTCTCTGCCATTGGTAGGGACACATCATATTGCAATGGCCCACAATTGTAGCAGAAGGTCAAAAGGACGTGCAGGCACATTAAAAGCAGAACGAGGTGAGACTATTAGAGATAGACTCGGAAAGCCGGAAGACAAAAGCTACTCATCGGAAGCAGTCACACAATCGGAACAGAGTCAATCGGAGAGACAAATATACAGCTAAATAATGGCATTGGGTCTTACAGACATGTCTGCAACACAGTCTGGCTGCTACAAAGACGCCTGTTTAATAAGTGGCATTTCGAGTAGCACAAAGAATCATGGCAATTAAATATCTAAATAAAAAAAAAGCAAGTTTACGGAATATCTATAAAAAGCGGTCGAAAAAGGATCAGAATAAAGCAAAAAAGAAGCCGTTGTAGTAGACAAAATTTGGGTTCGTAAGCGTTATCATTAAATAATATTAGCACTGATGCTGCTTGTTTTCATGAATAAAGAATATGAGGTATGAGGTAAAGAATTAGCTCATATTTGAATCTCACAAAACTGTTTTTCCAGAGCTCTATAGGAAATACTCAGCAACAGGATTCTTGGAAGGTATGGAGTCAACGTTGTTTGTCGCTGCTTCAAATACACTGTACTCTCGGTTTAAGTAGTCGTCTATTTTGAGCACCGCCGCGACGTTACCACATCTGTAACAGTAGTTAGGAGCGGACCACACTGTGACCAAGCCGCCATCAAAGGACTCCTTGTAGCCCTCCATCACCAACTGGTGGGCTCGCGCTATGAGGTTTAATTTATTCAAATGCAAAAACTTGTTCACCTCATTGACACCAAACAAGTAGCCAGCGCCCCGTGGACTAATACCCCAGGCGGGCACGTCGTCAGGATCACTCCAGAGCAAATCGCACATGGCGCCTTCGTGCGGCACTTCTTGTTTTCTGTCAATGTACTTGATCTGGTCAATATAGTCGATATCTGGTGATAGTCCGCCATGGATACAGAATATGCCTCCTTTTTCGTTACTGCCGCCGTTGCCGTCGTCGATTAGCGCTCCTAGAGACAAGTAATCAAAGATCTCGCAGCAGTACCGCCACACATTGACGGAGCCGTACTTGCGGAGACACTCATCATAGAAGCCGTACACCATAGTAATCAGCCTACTTTCGTGGTTGCCTCGCACGAGATATATTCTGTCTGGGTATCGTAGCTTCAATGATATCAATAACAAAAACGTCTCTACGGAGTAAAAGCCTCTATCCACAAAGTCACCTAAAAACAAGTATTTAGAGTCCGGTACCTGCCCATTTTTCTCAAACAAAGTGAGCAAATCGTGAAGCTGGCCATGTATGTCTCCGCATATTATCACCGGGGTATGTATTAGCTGGATGTTGGACTCTTCTATTAGGATCTCTTGCACCTTGTAGCATATTTCCTGCACGTCTTTTTCAGGGACATGCTGACAATTCTTTATTAGTTCGATGGTTCTATAATGAAGACACGTTAATATTTGTTCATTAGCGATCCTAGTGGGGTCACTAAGCTTCGAGCGCGCTTCAGATAATCGCATACTTATCGATATCTATCATCGTGGTATTATTTTGCGGACTTCGACACGAAATGTTTCTCCGTGACCGAGATACTCGTCTGTCTCAATACTTTAAAATATTATTAACCCCTTCAGGCCTCAACTGAGCGCGTAAGACAAAAAATAAACACCTAGATTGTTACCAAATCAGGATCTTTGTGGTGATGACATCGCCAAAAACGTCATAAAATTTCGCCTGTCTTTATTTACTTATGTTTTTCTCCTGTGTTTGAATTCCCTGGGCCTTCGCTTTTTTGCCTTTCGCGTCTCGCTTATGTAATATTTCTCCCACAGAATCAACCAGCATTGCAATGCCAAACCGAAAAGGCTTTCTTTGGTAAAAGTAGCTCTGTTAACAACATATCTGGTGTACCGCTGCTTTCAAATGTAGTCGCTATTTATCAGGAGCTTATATCATGGAGGTTGCAGCTGGCCGGTTGTGGAATTTTGGCCGCCATTTTACAGGCCATACATGTCTGAAAAGCGCCTCGAGAACATCAAGTAAATTAAGTCACCAGAGCCTGCCGGAGGACTCCTAACACAAAATAGTCCAAACCGCTAAAAGGTGCTCATAACACACAATTGATTATCTGGGTCACTGCTTCATGACCTTTGTACACTTTGCAAGAAGACTTGCAGTCTCTCGAGGCTGGCTGCAGGAACCAAGATGCGTTATCGTGTCAGCGCTACAAAACGCAAAGGTTAAGCGCCGATACAGTCTTTCCCATTTCTAGACATTATTCAACCGTATATTAAGCATTGCCCATTTGTATTTTGTTGGCACTCTCTATCTGGTTAATTGACATTTCAACAGCATGCTCCAATCAAAAAGTAGCATTGTTTCGAAAACTCGCTCTACCAAGTCTAAATCATCGAGCGTGTCAACGAGCCAAAAAGATCTTATTGTGTCTAAAGGTAATAGTGGAGAAGGCGAACCCCACCATAATGAGTTTCAGGTAGAAAATAAAGCCCAAACTAGGCCTCAAAAGAACGCGATTAGCCTCATGTATCCAATCACTCCTAATAACCGCAATACAAATGGAGAAGATTCGGGCCAGGTACCGCAGCGTTTCATGACCCAGTCTCCTAAGATGCCAGAAGATACAGTAAGCTCCAGCAACGGACAAACACTAGCAGCTCGGAAGGGTAAAAGGGAGCAGCAAAGGCAATTGAAGAAGGTTCGATCTATCAAAAAAATTCACATGGTGCCTAAGCAGTCCGTTGACGATTTTGACATCACGCCTACACAACCAAAACGGAAAGCAAAACAGGAGGGATCCAAAAATATCAACAAGCGCTTTAAGCAAGAAAGAACTGAAGAAAATGGGGAAGCTTTTTTACCCTTTGGGTTCAAACAAAGCCAAAGTTCATCTTTTCTTGATAATTTTAACGAGTACAAGAACGATAAGTATTCAGACAAATCATATAAAATGGACATACACGATATTGCCAAAGAAACCAACGCCATTCAAGTAACTGAAGCAAGAAAACATGAGCCAATCAGACTTGAGCCGTATAAGACACTGCCCGAAAACCTTCTTTCGAAGGGAGCAACTCCAGAGCAGATTGAAACTTTTTTTCAAACCATTGAATATCAAGAGCCAAAACTGAAACAAATGTCTTCATTAAGCAGAGACAAATGGGCGCTTATGGGCCAAAAGATAATCTTAGAAGAAACGGAACTGGTAAAAAGGGCTATTACAGCACGGCAAACTCTGTGTTTGAGATTCAACTATATCACCTCAGCCATCAATCAGCATGCCAGTGCGCTCGAGGAAATTGGAAAGTCTTTGAAGGAAAAAACTAGTAAAATTAGTTCCTACGGGAAAGAAATTACAGAGAATATTTAGCCCCTAGGGACCTATTTTTAAATAAACAGTGCTTTTATTCTCACGTAAAGAGTTAATCAATATGCTTACATCTTTGATACAACAACAAATATAGATGGCTATGCATGCTGGGATTCAAGCACGGCATCCCTATTCAAGGTTGCCATTAACTTTTCCGTTTTTATCTGTTTACAGCCCGCTTTAGAAAGGCACTTTTTCTTATTTAAAGGCGGATTCCTTAATGCTTTTAATAAGCAGCTAAATTCGTTAAAATCAATAAGAGTTTAAGAATGTCTTCCGACTGAGTAAACAGCACAAGCTTGGACCGTTATTCACGTGGCCACAAAAGAGGGTGAAAGCGCCAAAGAAAATGCGTTCGAAAAAAGCAAAACCATCAATTTTTCTGTTCATAATGGCTCCTTTGAAAAATATATTCTATACCATTCAAGAAGATAAAGCCTTTTTTTTCATCGTTTGATCTCAAGACCTTTGTACTTCACATCCTATCTCTTTTTCTTCCCCATATCGAAAATATTTTTCCATTTCTTACCACCATGTTTTCCCTCAGATCTGTCGTCAGATCTCTCCCTAGATCATCTCCAATACCGCTCCGCAGCGCCCTCTCCACCACTGCCGTCCCACACGGTGGCGCCAACCTAAGAAACGACCTTAACATCTCTGTCAAGTCCACAAGTACCGACCCTGCCACGGGACTCGCTGCCGATGAGCTCGAGGTCTCCGTGAAGCCGATCTCGCGTCCGAACGAGCCCATCGAGAACAAGCGCGCGCGTCTTCTCTACCAATCCCGCAAGCGCGGCATCTTGGAAACGGACCTACTCTTGTCGCGCTTTGCAGCCAAGTATTTGAAGAGCATGACAATGGCGGAATTAGAGGAGTATGACCGCTTGCTTGACATGCCGGACTGGGACATCTACTATTGGGCCACGAAGAACTACTCAGTGACGCCGTTGAAGGACGAATGGAAGGATAGCGAGATCTTGAAGCGATTGCAGGCGTTCAGCGTTAACAAGGAGAAGCAGGTGTTAAGAATGCCAGAGTTGAGCGAGTACAAATAGATGAGACTTGGCTAAATTTGCTGATTGCTTAGTTGGTGGTGTCCATAGTGTTGCGGTAGATTTACCGGTTTGTATATAGTGTTCGATATCTTGTTGTCTGTAGTGTCGACCTATGGTTAATGAAATAAATTAAATATATTCTTCGTGCTTTATCTTTACAAGAGTTTGCGCTTTTGGAGTTTCTGTTATTCTAAATCATCCTTAGCTGCTCCTTAACAGGCATTTTAGTTAAAAATTTTGTGCTTGACACAGAATGAAGGAAGCAGGTTTACGAGTCTTGAGTATGCGAATAAATATGCAACTTGCTAAGCTTTTTATTATTATTATACCTTTTATCGTAAGAAAGATATGCTAAATTATACATTTGTGTATGCCTCTATAGCCAAGAAAAGAAAATCCCCGGATCGCTGAAAATTAACAAAATAGAAATAAAATCAAAAATAATAAAGAGAAAAAATTCAATAAAAGATATTATGTGACTAAAACATCCAATTGATTAATCATTCGTCCATAATCTCATCACCATCATCATTGGCCACAGCTCTTCTACCGTTTGCTCTACCAGTGTAAAACTGTGAGTCGCTCACTGCGCCCTCGTGGTCCAAATACTCATCATCGTTCTCATCATCATCCTCATTCTTCCCGTTATCACCATCGCCTTCGGAAAGCAAGTCCTCATGCATTCCCAATTGGTTCAACTTTTGCTGATAGAGAAAGTAATCTTCTCTATTAACATCCTCCCGCAAATTTTCCTCCTCTTCCTCCTCATCGTCGCCATCGTCGTCCTCTTCGGCCTCCGTTTGTCCATCTCCTTCGTCGTCGCTGCTGTCAATACTGTTGCAGAAATGCGCCTGGATGCCCGGGAGGAATTCGCTCATGTCGCTATCGCTGTCGCTGGCATCTGCTGAGCGACTGTAGTCAGTTTGTGATGGGCCAAACATGACGCCATAGTTGTCTTTAATAATGCTATTGTAACGCGATACTGTTTTTGGTACGTTTTGATCGTGTGATTGGTTGAGAGTTGTTAATTCGCGTTGTTGGGAAGAACGGCGAGACACAGAAACTAACGTATTAAGACTAGTGGTATTAATAATGGCAGCGGAAGCTTCGGTATGGTGGTGGTCGGTTGTGGTGGACGCGTCAACCATTTGAGTAACTCCTTTGGAAGTTTCATTGTTGAAGTAGTAGTTCAAGGAAGTATCGGCAACATTATCCTCAATAGCGTTAGTTATATTGAAGTCGTTATTAATTGATAATTTGTTGTAGCTTCTTGAGCCATTGCCGTTAGTGCTGTTCAAGCTCACGACAGAGCTGTCCTCGTTAACCTCTTGACACAACTGCAACATCTCCAGTTTGGACAATTTGGCAAAATGTACCGACTTAACGACACTGCCCCAATTGTTGAAAATGAACTCGAGCGCTTTCTTTTTGAGAACATACGCATCATTAACTTGCAGGCTCAAAGTGTAGAATTTGAGCGCATTGACAGTACTGAGGGATCGAGAATTGAGGATCATGAGGGTTTTACTGAATAGAGCCTCAATGTCGTAGTAGTGTGAGATGAGTAACAAGCCATACAAATCGTCGTCTTGAGTAGTGAGCAAAGAACCAGTATAAAGAAACTGAATTAAGGATTTAAGCCAGCTGATGGGCTCCTGGATGAATAGTTGTTTACTGTTGGATTCAGTCATCCCCGACGCAATCATTTTGCGTAAGTACGGCCATCTGGCGAGTAGAATAGATAAGTGCACATTCAATGGCTTGGATTTTAGAAACACAAAATTTGAGTATTTTGGATTAGACGCAATGAGATTCCGGTATTCTGTGACGCTATCAATGAACCTCAACTTGACGCTGTCAAGAGGTGGTCTCTTAAAGCCTTCGATGCCAATGATTTGAAAATCTGTAAACTCTTCATTATGCAAAAACTTGGCAAAGTCAAGGACTAAACTATAGTTAGCATTGTCGTTGTTGACAGTCAAGTTGCTTGAGTCGTAATATTTATTGTGGAAGTCGGCCTTGGTATGGCTGTTAAGTAAATTCTCATCTTTGAGCTTATCAGAGAGTAAAACATTGTTAATTTGAGACAATGTATTGTTTTTTTCGTATAGCTCGTTCTTGAGGCCAAGCTGTGTCAAGTCAATCTTAATTAAGTTTGTCAACTTGTAGTCGAATGACGTGAGATTTATGTCTGATGTCAATGGATAGCCCAACATGTACAAGCAATTGTTATTGATGAACACATGCCTCCACACAAATCTATTCAATGGCTCAAAATTCCCATACAAGATCTTCTTCCACTTCAAGTCATTCAAGTCCAAAAGCGAAATGCAAGGCGTCGAGATCTCATACCCATTGGTGTTATTGTGCTTGTATGAGTTCCATAGCGGGATAATGACGTCCAATATCACCGGAGAGCTAACAAAATTGCTAAAGATCCCCGATTGGCTGCCTCCAGAGTTATTGGAGCTTGACACTGAAGAGACAGGCAAGTATACATGGTCGCCAATGAGTTTTGGAAGGTTGTAGATCTCAATCTTGCCGGTGACGTTGCTGGTCAAGTCAAAGTAGTTGATCTCGTTGCTGTTAATATAGTTCATGTTTTTGTCCAAGCCGCCAAAGGACCAAATTTTGTTATTATAGAAGGTCAAATGGTGGTCAAAGCGCTTAACAAACTTTCGGGGACCGTCCCACTTTCCCGTGGATATATCGTAACAGTACAAATCGTCAAAAAGCTCGTTATTGCTAGAATTAAAACCGCCAGATATGAAAAGCTTGGTACTGTCCTTGGACAAGCAAGTGGCGTGTCTCGATCTAGGAGCTGGCGCACAACCCAAGTTTCGCTGCCGAGGGATAACCCATCTATTGCTGGATATGTTGTACATGAGAAGCTGAGACCTTTGCAACTCATCGCTGTTGCGCATGGTGCTACTACTGTGGGGTTCGTCGGCAATGTGACCGCCACCGTTACTGGTATGGTGGATATTACTGCTAAAGGCATAATTCGGCTCTGAAGAAGCCGGTTCGTTCAAGAACTCGTCATCTGGGACGCCGCCAAACACCACTACGTTGCCGCCGCCAATGTAGTTGGTGGTATGTCCTTCTCTGGAGACGGAGTTGATTCTGGGGTCCCACGTGTTGGTAGCCAAGTCCAACAAATATATGTTCGTGTCCAAGTTGTCGTCCTCGTCAAAGCCGCCGTAGATTATGAGCTTCTGGCAGTCAGCTAGCACCTGGATGGAGGACTTGACGCGGAAGTTTGGCGGGCTGCCCGAGGTCAATGACACATTGATCTTATCGAGCAAGCGAGATTTTGAACTTTTCCGGGCGCGAGTGTTCCTGCCGCTCAGGAGGGGCGAGAGCACAGGAACAGCGTCTGCAACAGTGTCTGGCATAGCAATATGTGGCGGTATAGGAGCAGAGTCACTTGTTCCCGGTGTGTGTGTGCCGGAGGATCTGTCAGCGTGTATGGCCAAATGTCAGAATACGAGAAGACAGATGAGCAAGAGGCTGCAGCAGACAAACTGCCTAAGCCTGCCAACAATCAAAAACAGATGAAAAGCGACAAATTTTTCTGAAAAAGAAAAGACAGCTTAAGGTTATCAGGTGATATAGCCATGTGATAGTCCATGTGACTGTATATGAGATGATGGTTTATTTTCCTCATTAGAAAATACCGTATTAGGAAATTTGTGGAACTAGATAATTAGTGTTACGAGCGCTGACCTCCATGTCAACTTTTGGATTTCCATACAAGGCATAGCCAGAAGATCCCCATACCGACAGAGACTTTTTCTACCATCAATCGTCCCAGTGACAAGCATGCCTCTTCAATTGATGATACTGCGGGCTCTAAGGATAATCTTCCTCATTCAGTGAACCGTTTTTTTCAGCATGAGCACAATTCCTGCCCACATTGGCAATCCAGGCGGACGCAGTTACAAGACAGATGACTTTTACCAAAAACAGCCCAAACCAATAACGTTACTCCCGCTCTCCAACTACACAATCGGCACGAAACTACGGCTCCCTGGTGCCACCGACGTCAAGAGCTCTATCAAAGTGAACGAATTGGCTGGCTTCAACAAAGAGCACGGCTTGAAGCGCAGCTGCTTGTTTGTAGTCTTGTGCCATATCCACGGGCACCCGATGGTGCTAACCACCAGATGGACTGATCCAAAGAGCAAACTGCAGCATGCCAGAGTCTCATTACCGGGCGGCGGCTTGGAGCCCAAAGAGGACGAGCTTGTGGGTGCTTATAGGCTTTTGCATGAGAGGTTCGACCCTTGGACAAGAAAGGACTTTTTGAAGATCAAGTTGTTGAAGTCCAAGCAAGACAAGATCCAAAAACAGAAGCAAAGAATTAGAAAGTTGAATGCAGAGAAGAGAAAATTGGACTTGGAGGCTAAAAATGAAGAAGCAGTCTCATCTATGAGGAAACGTAAGAAGCAAAAAAAAGCCGCATACTGGAACGAGTTCCACGAGAAGGAGAAACAAGACTCAGATGCGGAAAGTGACAAAGGCCATCAAAGCAGAGATGTCAATGACAACGGGAGAAAAAATGATAAAACCCAAAAAGAGGACGATGACGGCATTGAGATGAAAGAAAACGGTGTCGCTAATGGCAACAAGAATATAAGTGACGCAAAGAAAAACATCAAATTCGGCGACATTGATATCATGCAAATCACCGAATTCGACTCTGACCTTGACGAGAACGGCGGGCTCAAGGAACCGCAAGAATACCTTCCCAAGCAGCCGCTCTTTGAAATCGTCAGCTGCATCGGCCGCTGGTGGAGACCGGACCCTTCGTCCAAATTGTACCCTTACTTGCCGGCCCACATCACCAAGCCCTCGGAGCTCGTAAAGGTGTACTTGGCAACCTTGCCTGCTGATTCCAGGATCCTACAGTTGCCGAAGAACTTGGGCGCCATTTTCCCCGTTCAGCTATACGATCTTTACAAGAACTCGCAGCCCGAGCTCCAGGCGGTCCCGGCAATGGTGAGCCAGTTCAACTTCCAATACGCTGACAAATCGAACGATATCATCAGACAAGATCCCGTGGTAGGCAAGTTTGTCGCCAAAAGAAGAAAAGCGCTCATCAAGTATGCAAAGAAGCAACAGCAAGACCAGCCGCGTAATGGTGAAAATGGTGGAGAAGCTAGTGATACAAAGACGGTTCATAAGGAAGCTGCCAAAGACAAAGCTACAGGCAACACTGAAATGGACGCTATTGCCGTATGAGAGAGAAACAAGTTTATGGATTTGTCTTGCTATAATATATGTAAACGCCAAACACGACATACTATTGAAGCTTTTTGATGTACAATTTTGTGTAGCATCACTATTCTAATTATGAAAGCAATCAGATTAAACCAAGCCACTGAAGTCCTGCTCAAAAATGGCTAATGCTTCTCTCGCTGTAATTCTCTTATTTTCATCGTACTCCACCATTCTATTAAAAACCTTGGCTTGGAATTTCGCAAATAATTGCTTCTCCTCATCATTGTTATATGCCAATGTCAAGCGCGGCAAGATCTCGTTGTCCGGCTTTCTTTCCCACTTGGCAAAATTAAAAGCCTGGAAGTACTTGATATGCTTCACTCGTGGCCATACTGCTTCGTCAGGGGTGCCAAAAGTCTGGAAAACAGTGTTTAACAACATGATGTCGCTAAAGTTACCCGACTTGCTAAGGACCGGTAGCGTGCTCTTGCTGAAGAACTGGGTGATGAGGATGCCAAAGGACCAAATATCCAATTCAGTGCCGTAGTCCGTGATACCGAGAACCACTTCAGGGGGCTTGTAGACGCCCGTTGATATCTGAGTCTGCTTCTGTTTCGGCGTCGGCTCATTGTGTCGGTAAAAATTGTAGCGCGAGGCAATGTGTCGCACCTTATCCGATCCAATGAGGGACCCATCAGCATACGAGATGCCGAAATCTATAATCACCGGGTCAATGTCGGGACTCGACCCGAGCTCTCTGGCGTTGAAAAGTATGTTCTCTGGCTTCAAGTCGCGGTGTATGATTCCGTGTTCGTGAATAAACTGCAATCCCTGAAATATCTTCTTGATAATCTTCAACGCCATGAGCGGCTCAATTTTGTTCACCCGCAGGTAAATATGGCTGGGCTTGGCCTCCTCGCTGTCGTCGTCGTTGGTGTCGTACAAGTCGTCCGTCTGGAAATAATCGTCAAATGGATCGGTGCTTATGAGGGAGTCCGACTGGTCCACGCTGTTTTGGCGGTTCTTCAAAAGAAGATTGAAGTTGGTCTTGACGCGGGAGTTCTTTTTAAAGTAGTCCGTCAACGTGTACTGGTAGAACAGGAACACAATCGTGCACTCGTCGTGTACGGTGAAAGTGTCCACAATGTCAATAACATTGGCGACTCTGTTTGGCTCGAGGCTCTTCATCTCCTTGAGGAATTTGAGAATGTTAATCTCCACTTTAAGGGAATGCGGCGCTGCCTCTCCATCGTCAACATCAATCACCTTCAAAGCGTAGAGATTCGAAGATGTGGCGTCTCCATTGACTGGGCCATTCGATGTTTGAGTGTCCTGCTCCGAGGACTTTTTCTTGGTAGCCCGGTATATCACAGAGAATCTTCCGTTGGCCACCCGCACTCTATCAACATACAGTTTGTCTTTGACTCTAGTGTCGCTCATCTCATCTCTTTGTGTCAAAAGCTAAACTATTTTTTTCCGTTTTTGAAATTTGATTACTTTTGATTGTTTTCTTCTCTGTAAGCTTCACTGCATGAGCCGTATCGCGCCTTCAAAACCATATAGTGGATACCGCTACAACAAATAACTCTGAGCAAAGCTACTCCGCCAAATGGAAAGACTGTCCAGAATGATAAAAGTCCTTTATTGTTGCACACCTCTCTGGCCACTACGCGCATAGAAAGAAAAAGGTACAACAACAGAATGCGTCTATTCCGTTACCCTCCCTGCATATTTTAATTGTGAAAAATATACTTTTCGTTTTGTATTCACGAAGCTCTCGGTAGCCAAGTTGGTTTAAGGCGCAAGACTGTAATGTTAACATTAATCTTGAGATCGTGCGTTCGACTCGCACCCGAGAGATTTTTTTTACTTTTTTTTTATTTTGTCCTCCAAGATAGCTTGTTTTCGTGAGACAAATGTACTTTGAGCCTCATATTTATAAGAATTAACAGATTGGATTTGAAGAGAAGGAGAAGGTTAACTTAATATAGACTGAACCAATGTTTATTAGGAAAATCCCCAGGACTAAAATCGCTGGTCTAAAATCAAAAATAAAATCAGGATAAAATATAAAGGTTGAACTCCTAGCTATATATAATGCACGGTAAGAATTAACAGAGGACATGCTGAATTATTATTGTGTATGTTCGGATGTGATCCGAATTCCTAATTTGAGTAAGGTATTCGAGACTTGGTTCCATACCTGACCAATAGCTGATCAGCTATCTAGTTGGTTATGGTCTGCTTCTGAAACATCTTTCTCAAAAGTCCAATAGGATTG
The DNA here is from genome assembly GCA_031125595.1 of Saccharomycopsis capsularis. Lineage (NCBI taxonomy): Eukaryota > Fungi > Ascomycota > Saccharomycetes > Ascoideales > Saccharomycopsidaceae > Saccharomycopsis > Saccharomycopsis capsularis. Next base: position 341,960 of record JASTUX010000018.1, read on the forward strand.
CATTTATTGATGCTAAGAGGTGGAATCTTCTGGCATTGGTGGTCAATAAGCAGTTTGGTTAAGAGACCCAGACTTTTGGTACATCTACCGGAGTACGGCATACGACACATACACATTAACAATCCAATATATTCCCAATTAGTTCTTACCGTGCGGTATATATAGTTAGGAGTTCAAATCTATTTTCAATTCTTATTTTTCTTTTATTTTGACTAGTGATTCTATTCCTAGGAAACTCTCTTACAAATATTGTCTTACCTTATATTAAGCCAATTTTCTCAAACTGATCCCACAGAGTTCCACCTAATAATTTGAAAAGGGGCTAGTTTCTGAGGGTTAAATTTTGCAATTAATTTGTATGGACAGGAAATGCGAGCGACAAAAACCTCTTGCAATAGCAGAGGCTACCTTACGCCGGCTCCAAATTTAATTTATTGTTTTTCTTTAGTAGACAGAACACAATAGTACGGCGCTCAATTGCTCTAAAGTTGGTATTTCCAGTTACATTTATTATACTAAGCGAGCCCGAGTTCCAATCAGAGTCAAAGGTGAAGGGTCCACAATGCTCCCAAGGGGGCCTGCTTGAGGTATGTCTTTCGCTTGTCGTCCAGCATGCAAGAAGAAAAAGTACCACAGGTGCGCCCGAGAGTAGCTAGGCGTTAAGCTTCTGGCAAGATATTATTTATTAGGAGGGGGAGAGATTTACTAATTGGGGCAGGGGGCAGGATTTGGGGACACCTGGATACGCAGTCAGGAAAAGGACACTGTAGCTGATTCACCGCTTGCTCCCGGCATTTCTGTTAACAACCTTCCAGTGTCTGTCCAAGAAAAGCCATCTTCATAGCTGCCTTCTTATGTGCCCTGCATGCTAAAATTGTTAGACTCCAGGCTGGAAGCTACCTTTATAAGGTTTACGGCACTGGTTTGTCTTTCCAATCTGTCCCGCAATGCCGGAAAGAGCGCGGCGAGGACGCGCCCTGCTTTTCCCGATTGGGCGAACATCCTGTCTGCCTTCCGCTGTTCGTGCTAGAATTCTCAAAAAGTTCCCAGGTGGCCCTCAGACAATGGCACTCAAAAGGGGGCTCCTTACAATTGTAATCCAGAGCGGAGCCTCCGGTCTGAGTAACATTCGCAACGTTTAAAGCCTTTCAGATGTCCTGGTGGCCGTGTACAATCGTGTGCCTTCAACATACTGCACCCCGGCCAGAACGCAGTAGAGCGCCAGTGTCACACGGCCCTGCCTTATCGGTACCCATCCGCTCATAAACGAAGACCACCAACACAACTGTTTTTCCCTTTCAGTGGGTGAGCAAGAGAATCAACCACCGGAGCGCGATGTGTATGGACACTTTCATGTCCGGAAAATGTTTTCTCAGCATTCACATGCTGTTCCCAAAGAGCGTCGAGGACCGTAGTGCGCTGCAGCTCGATATCTCTTTTCTATGCGATACGGTTTCCCCCGAAAACGGCAGTTAGATGGTTTCTGTTTGGAAAACCAGAAATAGTAACAGAATTAGAGCCAACCGGTTGGAGGTGGTCGTTTCTGCCCCTAAGAAAAGGCACACCGCTGGCAGGGTATTGAAAAGCATCGGGCCCTGGCCTCATAAAACAGCCGTTGCTTATCGGCCTTGCGTCCTAGAGCGCCACTCCTACCATCTGTGGTCTTGAGACCAGTGACCGCAACCTAATGTATTCCATAAAGCATAGTATATCCCATAAACATAATGCAATTTCCGAGTTTTTTATTTTTCGCCAGTCGAATGATATTAGTAAATCGAGCACACTTACTTACCAGGATAAACTGAATCATAAATAATAAACCCATTCCTGTTTCATCTTCTATTCTTTTCCCAGGGCTCACCTTCACAGCCCCACGGCCGCACCATTTCTTCTTTTGTTCCTATGTTATTTTGCTCTTATGAGTGGCCGCTCCCTTTTGCTTGTTCCAGTTGTGTCACTTTTTTCTTTTTGCTTTCGCTAAGGGACGTTTCCAAGCTGACCAGGCGTCATAGATAAACGGTGCCAGGCCATCACGATCAACCACACTGTGATTTGCAACCGCAGTTGACTAACAGGTGCAATCACCATGCTGAAATCTCAGTGCATACCTTTTAGAACTTATTTTCTTTCTCTAATTTTCCTGACCGTCCTCCTTTTGTTTACCATTATTTATTCCTTTTATTTCTCTTCAACTAGGCTCCGTTTACGTACTCTAATTTCATCCGGCATGCCCTCTCGCTGGGGGATATTATTTTCAGTGACACTCAGTTATCCGCCCGTAAACAATAACACTTGATGCTAAATGGTTTGCCCTAGACAATCAGCAAGAGCCGTGCAGCACGGACAGACCCAGTTTTTCCGTTTGCGTACACCCATCTTGCAGGAAGAGCGCATACAGGCATGCGTGCGCGTGTACTGCAGATCTCCCTATCAGTCGCATCATGTTCGCCACTCCTCTAAATTGTACCAAAGCATTCTTTTTTTCTGGCTATAGTGTGCGAGAGCAGAAGCTTTTTGGCACATTCTCTAAAAAACCAGCAGTGTGGGTCATGATGCGTTCTCTGTCCAGGTAGGTCGGCGCCAACGCACTGAGATGCGCGGCCCTAATTTACGTGTACCTACGTGTTATCTCACACGCGGGGATGTCTATGCTGTCTCTCTTAACAGAATATCACAATTGGTGCCCACCAAAGCAGCAAAAACAAAGATTCCTCGCCAAAAGCCTACGTTTTTAAGAGAGACAAAAAGAAAAGTTTGGAAAAAACAAAGACATGAGAAAAACAAAGATAAACACAGTTGTGGAAGTGCGCAGGTGTATGCATGCATACATGCATGCATACATGCAGATGGTGGAAAAAAATAGTGGTTTCTTTTTTATCGTCTGTCCTGTCGTCTTCTAAATTCATTTTACCAGCTTATCGATATGGATCCTGATTAGGGAATGCCTGCCGGCCTAACAAAGGTTTAGGGTCAATGGCTCAGTAGGGTACCATACTGATTCTCCATGGATTGTATAAAAAGATAAAGGAAAATCCTGCTTTTTCTCCTTATGATGAAATTTGGTTAATTATTTTTCCTCTGTCTTTCGTTCCCTCTCTCCTCTGTTACCTTTTTTGCCTGCTAGTTCTTTCTACTCTTGAAAAAAAAAAGAGTTGCTTTGTGTATATTCTTCACAGCTTACCAAACCAAGCCAAACTCACAAACATATTTCAGGATGGAAGCGATCAGATCGGTCATCTCCAAAGATGCCCCTATCGCCGACGAGAAGCCAATTCTCGACTTTGAAAAAGCGGAGGCCATCATCTCTAAAACCCAAGAGGAAAATCCACAGTTTGCCATTGATCCTGTCATTTCCAACCTCTCCAGATCTGTCTTGGGCGACGACTATGCCGGTGTCAAGGTCGAAGATGACTCTCCATACCCAGAAGTTAGAGCCGCTATTCCATCAAGCGATGATCCCACCATGCCCCAAAATACAATCAGAGCTTGGTTCTTGGGTTTTATCATGACCACCATTGGTGCCGGCTTGAACATGTTCTTCTCCTTGCACTCTCCTGCCTTTTCCATCTCCATTTTTGTTACCTCCATCATTGCCTGGCCTATTGGTGTTGCCTGGGCTAAAGTTGTCCCTAATGTCCACATTTTTGGTGTTCCATTGAACCCTGGTCCATTCAACTTGAAAGAGCATGCTTTGATAACCATCATGTCCAACGTCTCTTTTGGTATTGCTTATGTCACTGATATTTTGCTTGCCATGAACAACTTTTACGGCAAGGACTTTGGCTGGGGCTTCAACCTCTTGGCCATGTTGGCTACTCAGTGTATTGGTTTGTCTCTTGGTGGTTTATCGAGAAGATTTTTGGTCGCTCCAAGCTCTATGATTTGGCCTTCCAACTTGATCACAGCCACTTTCTTGACTAACATTCACATTAACGACAACCACTCGGCTAACGGCTGGACCATTTCCAGATTAAAATTCTTTAGTATTGTCTTTATTGCCAGTTTTATCTGGTACTGGTTCCCAGGTTATATTTTCACTGCCTTGTCTTATTTTGCCTGGATCACCTGGATCAGACCAAACAATGTTAAATTGAACCAAGTCTTTGGTGCTTCTTCCGGTATGGGTTTGCTTCCAATCACTTTTGACTGGAACCAGATTGCCGGCTATATTGGCTCCCCATTGATTCCACCAGCAAGTGCTGTTGCTTCCATCTTATTGTCCATGGTTGTCATCTTTTGGTTTATCACCCCTATTGTGCATTACACTAATCAGTGGTACGGTTTGTACTTGCCAATGTCCGACTCTAACTCTTATGACAGATTCCAGCAAACTTATAATGTTTCCAAGATCGTTGATGAGAACTTGACCTTCCAAGAAGACGCTTACAAAGAGTACTCTCCGTTGTATTTGTCTACCACTTTTGCCATTTCCTATGGCTTGTCGTTTGCCTCTATCACTGCCACAATTGTCCACACTGCTTTGTTTTTCTCCAAGGATATCTGGAAGCAACTCAGAAATAAGGAAAAGAAGGACGTCCACAACAGATTGATGGAAGCTTATAAAGAATGCCCAGACTGGTGGTACGGTGTTACCTTCCTCATCTTTTTAGGTATCGCCATTGGTACCATGAGAGGTTGGAATACCGAAATGCCGATCTATTCCTTGTTCGTTGCTCTATTGATTGCTTTGGTGTTCTTGCTTCCAATTGGTATCATTGCCGCCATCACTAATATACAGGTTGGTTTGAACGTTATCACTGAATTCATTATTGGTTACATGGTCCCAGGTAAGCCAATCAGCATGATGTTCTTCAAAACTTTTGGTTACATTACCAATGCCCAAGCTCTTACTTTTGTTTCGGACATGAAGTTGGGTCACTACATGAAGATTGCTCCAAGAGTCTTGTTTGTTGCCCAGTTTTTTGCATGCATCTGGGGCGGTATTGTCCAGATTGCTGTTTTAAGATGGGCCCAAGGCTCCATTGACAATATTTGTGATGCTCACCAAAAGAATCATTTTACCTGTCCAAACGGTAGAGTCTTTTTCAACGCTTCCATTATCTGGGGTGTCATTGGCCCACAAAGGCAATTTTCTGCCGGCCAATTGTACAACAAGTTGATGTGGTTCTTCCTTCTTGGCGCCTTGTTGCCGGTCTGCAACTGGCTTGTCTTAAAGAAATGGCCAAACTCTCCAATCAAGTGGCTCAACTGGCCTGTGTTTTTCACTGGCACTGGCTTGATTCCACCAGCCACGCCATACAATTATGGTGCTTATTGTTTTGTTGGTTTGTTCTTCAACTGGTTCATCAAGAAGAGATACTTTGCCTGGTGGTCTAAGTACAACTATTCTTTGTCCGCCGGGTTGGACATTGGTCTCGCTTGGTCTTCGCTTATCATTTTCTTGGCCTTTGCCCTTACCAGTACCGACTTCCCATCCTGGTGGGGTAATAACGTTGTCAACGGCACTTTGGACACTCAGGGCACTGCCATCAACAGATACTTGGCCCCGGGCGAATCCTTTGGTTTGGACAAATGGTAATCTTTGCGACCTAGCATTTTAAAGTATTTTCTTTTATTTTTTTGCAACTTGTTTTGTTTTTTAATTTAATTTTCTGTCTATAATTTTTTCCTTGCTTTTGCTTTTGATTTTGCTTTAGAGAAAAGTTTTTCGCTTACTTTGTTACCATTCATTCTCGAGCTTTTGAGCAGGCAATCGATATCATCTAATGCACAATTCACCATGTTTAATTATTTCTGATTGTAGACTGCTTAGTGAAGTAAGATTACTTGTTACGGATTCTATTATTTCTCCTATCGACGCTTAGTTTGGTGTTCCTAGGCAAGCGCCGCAAAATAGTGACAACTTATCCTCCTGAAGAACAAGGCGACCACAAGGCGATGGCGGGAGCTACAGGAGGTCAGTATGATCTACGTAGAAGCGTTCCGCGGACATCCCGGGGACGTCCAATCCTCCCATAGTCTGGCAGACGAACCGCGGAGCGCCCTTATCAGTAGCCCAGTTAGCCGCCCTTACCTCTGGCAGGTGGGAGGAAACATCGCAACAACAACAACAGAAACAACAACAGAAACAGCAACACACATATGATGTGGCGGGAACGGGAGATGGCGTGTATGCGCGCATGCTTTCTACCTGATAAGGCTGCGCTTGGATGTGTTCAGGCATCTGCTGCCTTGTTCCCTGCTGCAAGGCCAGGAAAAAACCGCGAGATGGATGATCCGTGCAGATTGGCAACCCTCCCCCGGTTCTCCTTGATTTGCGATTCCGATTGGCGAATAAACCTGGGAAGCACCGGGAAAATGCGGATGAGCTGAAACTGCCCTGCGAAACCAATTCCTGGGGTGTCTGGCTGAAACTGTAATTAGTGCAATCTGCTTCTGCCTGCGGCACAAAGAGTCATAGGTGGGTTGCCTGCAGGCTCGCTTACACTGACCACCATGGCACCTTCTGGCGGCCCACCTCCCAGGTATACAGTCCCCTGTTCGTTAAGAAGGACTAAAACACTGACCTGGACCCGAAAGGGCGTTCCCATTTTGTTTCTGCTGGAAGAGCCCCGCGCAGCCTTCTGTTTTGGGTCCCTCTTGCCGCTATAGCAGATGTCGGGAAACCTTGTTTCTTGATACGAGCAAAAAGCGGCGAGGGAACCAGTGCGGCGGAATGGTGGACTTGTACGAGCAACTTACCCGTACTGGGGAAATCTCAGAGGATGTTGCCTCGGGACTCCTCCTTGCACACCACAAAAAGAAGCGCTTTTGTGACACCTAAGCTCTCTGTATATATGTGAACAGAAAGAGGCTTTATCAGGTAATGGGCTCTATCATTGGTGATAAACAAGCACTGCCTTTGTTAGAGAAGGCTCCTCGGTCTGTGCCGTATCTCGAATGAATATTTATATCATATATAGCCACATTTGGCTATAAAAAGCACATGGTATCTTAATGGATCTGCTCTAGAGCTCATCAATAAGCCAACAGTAGCCTGCTTTTAGCGATTAAATAAGAAGCAATAAGCCGTTTCCCCGTTGCTTGCTTGTTGGTAACTCGGTAAAATGTGCTTAAAAGGCAGCGGCTTTTAAGCATATTGTTTATATTTTGCTTTGTAAAATAACATAACCGTTTGTTTTGGGCATTCCCTTCTTATTGATTCTCTCCAATAACCCTCTTTTCCGTCCCTCTCTTTTGTCACTTCTTTTAATTAGACCTTATTAACTTTGGCCGCTAGTAATATTCAGTGGCTGTTTCTACAAAAGATTGAAGCTTTTTGTTATCCCTTATACAAACAGTTTTTTGACTAGTTTTCTTGACTAGGTTTCTTGGCTACTACATTCGAACTCCTGAACTACTCCAAACAGCCACAGAAAAAAATATCGCAAACCTCTAATTGCATTCTACAAATTTTTGTACATAAGCTATCATTCTCTATCCTCAAAAAAGACCAAAGTCAGCATTCTCGTTAACACCTTTCCGCAAGCCCATTCTCGTCACCGCCACCTTCCTTGTTCCCCTGCCCATCGTATCACAAGGTTTTCTCAACCTGCTTCTCGATTCCTTCAAGTCCATTCATGCTTGTAATCTTTGTGCCGTGAATATCAATAAACTCCAACTTTGGGTACGAGAACTGCCTGTCGACGCTTGCCGCTGGGTTCAATCTAAGATCCAAACTCTTTAACACTGGAATAAAGTTAATATTCTCAAAACTGGTGATTTTGTTCATGCAGAACAGGAGACATTCGAGGGCAGAGAACGGGGAGAAGTCCCACATAACAATGGCGATTTTGTTATCCTTGGCTACTAGAGTCTTTAAAGACTGCTTTTGGCCAACTGGTTCCAAGTTCTCGATGCTGTTGTACGACAAGTTGAGTGACTCCAAGTGCTGCAAGTTGCCCACCTGAATAGCTAACGAGAGTCCGCAATTGTATAGCTTTAGAGTTGGGAGGCACTTAAGGGAGCCATACATTTTGATGGCCCTTCCCTCGAACTTATAGTTATCGAAAGTGGTGAGCTGCGGCAACGCAATCTCGTCAATGTAGGAATAATGCGACTTAACACTCTGCAACTTTGGAGCGTACTCTTCCCTCAAGTTCAACACTTTGCAGCTTCTGAAAAAGTAAGTGGTTAACTGCGGCATGTCCTTGAAATCTGGAAAACAATCTTTCCGTATGCCGAGGGCAGGTACCACAACAATGTGAGGGTGTGCAATTTAGGCAACCTGCACTCGCTTAACTTTTACGAAAACTCCACGCTGTCGGGCTCGTGCTTTGGGACCGCGACGCCCCTATCGTCGTAGAGCTTAAGTTCGAGTTCGAGTATCTCCAAGTACTCGGTGCTGAAGTTATCGAACACATTATTGTACACATGGCATTGTAACTCCTTGACCTGGGCCACAATATTGTCCTGGAATTTGATGTGCGGCGTAATGATGCTGAGCCCGTCGAACTGTGTGAACGAGTTGGCAAAACTGGCTACAGAGCCCTGATTCTCCTCGATGTTGTCCCAATCCATTATGCGGAAACAGCCCACCTCAATGTTTTTCACTTATTGCTTGAGGTACTCCTGGAACCTCATCGTGGAAGTTCAAGGGATCCTTGAGGTAGAAGCCTTCCACTATCTTATTGAAGAGCTCCACAGGCAAGTTTTTCAAGAGTTGGAAGCGGTCATTCTTAATGCTGAGCTTGTCGAATGGGATGTCCTGAACCATTGTGGATCTATGAACATTTGTCTATTATGCTATCATTTTTTCCTCTGATAATAGCAGTTGAGGACACAAGGCAAGAAAGCCGCCTTATATAGCCTTCAACATCAGGCAGGTATTTATCTCTCTCTGCTGTTCCTTCTATGGTCCCCCTACTGAGTATCCACGGTTTTTGATTCTGCCGCACATACGGCACCTGCCGTTTGGGGACACACCTTTTTGGACAAAGCACCGTTGCATGTATTTCCCCGTAAGAGCAGTAGATGTTGAGGTGCTCTCATGTTGAGAAAAGCTAGATACTTTTGTTGAGTTGTAATAGTGTGTCCCAAAAAGTGCCAATAGCGACATATATTAAACGTTTATCTCCAAAGGAGATTGGAACACGAAAACCATGGCACATTATTCCAGTTCAACAGCTTTGCTGCACGTCTTGTTAGTTATTGCTTTTCAACTTGGAGTTTGGCCAAATTTTTTGTAAACTGTGTTTGTAAATGTTCACTTTTTACACGCTTATAGCCCACTATACTAGAGTTTCAACAAAAAGTCTTTTCTTGTATTCGGCAGTAACAACCTATTAGAATAAAGAAACCGATAATTCATAACTCTAACGATCTACAATGACAGCATTTTCCTTATGCCTTTAGGTTAAGAAGAAAGCACGAAACAGCTATTTGAATTGGCCATTTCGTGGCAAGCAAATAAAAAGCTTAGCTTGCATCCTGGCGTCATCCATTTTGACCAATTCTTTCTTAGAGTTCAGAAATAGCCAACGGTGCTCCCTTGAAACTCACAAGGGAACTATTCGTGATAGTATACAAATGCTGGCGAATAAAAGATAACCAAAAAAGAAAAATAAAGTGGTCCAGATGCTTTCCTTTATATTTCGCAAAGTAAAAGGCAAAATAAAAGATTGAGAGATTTGCTAACGCAAATATGGCTATTGCATAAGTCTATAGGAGTATAAAGTTTTTAACCCAGAAACAATTTATGCCAAGGTCTGATAAACAAAGCTCAAGACAGGGTCGGCGACTGTCAAAGTTGGCTTCTTATGTGAAACACATGTCGAAAAGACTTACAGACACTCCCATCCTGGATGTCTTGTCTCTTTCAAAGTTCAGCCTTGTACGTATGTTTTTGTGTTTGCATTTGCGTCATCGTGTTACCTCCTCTTCTTGCTTTGAGAAGCCGTTACGACTTACTAGGATGTGGCCGAGTCCACCGCAACCGTTATCCAAAGCTTCAATTATGTTTTATATACTGCACGGCTTTGACACTGTAACTTTTAAAGTCTTTGATGTCTAAACATAAACGTCAGCTATCAATTGGGATAAAGTTCCCCACAATACAGCTTGGGATATTGTACCGGTCCCTTCTGATCGTGAAGCTGAAGCAGCATGCCTTGCGCTTCCGCCCGTCTTTGGTCCTCAAGTTGCAGCTCGTGAGCACCGCCTTCTGGCCCTTGTCGAACGCAATGGCGCCGTACTTTTCCCAGAAGTTAACGGCGCTCTCCTCGGACATGAGCTCGTAGATTGTCAATTTGCCATCCTTGAGGGCGTCTGAGTTCACCTCGACGAGCTGCGCAAACTCCTTGTTGCCGCGGTAGATCTCGCCCGTGCGGCGCCAGAGACACGCCGGGACCGCCATCGACGTGAACACACGGTCATAATCGAGCAACATGCGCTCAAAAGCCTCCTCGACAAGCACCAAGTCCACGTCTTTCAAGGTGCGCGCGATCGCGCGAAACGCGGGGCGGAAAATGGAGAGCGGCTTGAGGATGCGCTGCCGCGACTGGTGGTTCATGTAGTTGTCCATGTAGTTCTGCAACCGCGCGTAGCCCTTGGCGTAGTTGTACGGCTGGAGGAGCCCGGCATCCAACTTGGCCTTGATGACCTGCTTGAGGCGCTCCTCGGGGGTGATTTCGGTGGACGGGTCCGCCGCCGTGAGGAAGAACTTGTCTTTGGCCAGCTCGGAGATGGTTGGCATTTCGGCCGCGCCGCCCTCATTGTTCTGGAAGCCCATATTGGAGTGTTTTGTGGTGTTTGTGTTGCTGTTGGCGTTATCCAAAATGGCATTCTCGCTGATGCTATTCAACTGGCCGAACCCTTGGCTGTTGCTGTTGTTATTATTGTTATTGAAAAGTGCAAGGTTTCCAATGCTTCCTGCATCTAGCCCAAAGTTGCCGTTACTTCCATTAACTAGCCCCTTGGTACTGCCGCCGTACTGGTTGCTCACGCTGTTCACAATGTCTGGATCGTCGATCATCGACAAGAACTCGTTCAACGAGCTGAACTCCGAGTTCGCGTGCTCAGAGTAGAAGAATGGGTTCGTCTGGTTCGTGAACGAGTGGAGCTGCGACAAGACCGAGGTCCCGGGGTTGGCGCTGCTGGCGCCTCTCAAGATGTCAGCGTTCGTGTTACTGCTGTTAGGCGGCGAATTTGAAAAGGTGGAGTACAAATTACTGAGCGCCGTACTCTCCTGCGGCGGCCGCTGGTTGCCGCTATTCTCATTACCGTTGCGGGTGCCGCTTTCGGTCCCGTTGCTGTTGCTGCTGCTGCTATTGTTTCCGCTGGCGTGCTCCTCCTCGATCTTTGCACCCGGAAGACCTCCACTGCCCCCTGCTCCTGCCGTTTCTTCATACGGACTCCCGCCGGCACCAACTGAACTGCTGCTCTGACCCATCGAGACATCGCCGGCTCCTTCCAGCAACCCATCGCCCCGCGCTCTCTTAGGGTGCGCGCTGATGGGCTCGTCGCGGCACAAGTGGGCAATGTTGCGCTTCACGCAGCGAGTGCAAGGTCTCTTGTCGTCACAGATCATGTGGGAGCGGCGGCAGAAGACACACGCGATTTGTACTTTTTTCTTTCTCTTCTTAGCCGAGGCGCCGGCGGACGCCCCAGCATCCAATGTCCTGGCGGAGGCACTAGTATTGCTATTGGCATTGGAATTGGCCGTGGCGGACGACGACGGCTGCGGCTGGGCATCGGTGGGAGATGACGATAGCGACGAGGCACCTGAGCTGGAGCCATGTGCTGGCTGTGCTGGCTGTGCTGGCTGTGCACTGGGAGGCTCCGATGAAGGGGACAACTGGGTGCGGGGCTTGCCTTCGGACATTTGGACAAGAAATATACGCACGTGTAAGCAAATGCTCAGCAAAAGCTCGTTTGGCGAAGCAGTTAGGACCCTAACCTACCAGAAAAGCTTGCTTAAGCTGTGATTCTGTAAGACGTTATGGCGTTTTCAAGGCGCTGAGAGGTTGTCGCTTTTGGCATTTCGTGGTAGTGGTTTACACCTTGTTTCCCCGGATTATGCGACGCACACCCGCGCTCTTTATTTTCCCCTTTGGCGGGTTACAAGAAATTATGTAATGTATAATGTCATCTTAGTTATATAATATATTACGCAGTGTGTTACGTAACATATTACAATAGCTTGATTACATAAAATAGTGCATTATCTGTTACATAACATATTACATAGCATACTACGGCACTGGATGTGTACCAGCGGGAAGGACAGCAGAAAGTGAGGTCTCGGTAACAGTATTGATTATGTATTAGTGTGCAAGCAAGAAAAAACCGGATGACTTTAGTTTTGGTAGATGCAAAAAGGTGTGCGACTATTAGAGGACAACAAGATGAAGAACAAGAATGAAAATGGATCAAGTGGAAAAAAAGGCAGAGCACGTGATCAGATAATAAAACAGGACTGCGGCCGGGAGCCGCGCGTGGCCTAAGTTTCTCACTTTGCCATTGTGCCAAGCCCGGGAGGCAGCCGCGCCTTCTTTTTGGGCAAGGCAAAGTGCTGACAGCCGGCTGACGGCTGTGGGTCGAAAGAAGCTAAAACAAAAGAAGGGGCGAGAAGGGAGAAGATGGAAAAAGTGCAAGCTGCGGAAGCCGGTCACAACTCGTAGCTGTCCAAGGTGATTGATGGACTGGAGGGCGCCAACAGCCCGTCGTTGTGGGTAGCGCTGTGGCGGCGCTGTACTTCGCGCTGTGCCTCAGGCTCTTGGGCATCTATGTTAGAGGTGTCAATCTTCAAGTCTAGCGGCCTGAGCAACGTACGGGTATTGCTGCTGCCGGTGCTGTTGACGCTAACGCTGCTGGCACTGCTGGCACTGGGGTTACTACCGAGGGCCGCGAGGCCCTGCTGATCTTGTGCTTCTGCCGCTTCTTGCCCCTCGCCGTCAGTGGACGGCCTTGGGATGGGCTCTTCATAGTTGGCAATAAAGCTGTCGTACTGCAAGTCCTTTGTCGAGCCCTTGCCGTTGTTGGTGAAGTTTGTGTCGAGCGGGGCGTACCGTTCAGCATTGAGGCCCAAGTGCTTGCTGAACGAGTCTGGCGACAGGCTGCGGCCGCCATGGGCGGCGGCGGCGCCGTCGTCGGCGGTCCGAATCAAGGTGGCAGAGAGGTTGGTCTTGTACTGGGCAAACTTTGGCGACGCCCGGAGGAGCGCGTATACCTCGCGGGCAAGACTCTCCTCCCTGAGGATAATGACGATCCGCTGGAGCGACGCCAAGGGCGAAAAGTAGCGCACCTGGCGCGACATGGTGTCCGGGGAGCCCTTGTAGTTGAGGACCGCGAGCTTGATTTCGTCGGCCACAGAGAGGCCCGTAGACGGACTCTTGAGGAAGACGCTGGGCGGCAAGTCCGAGAGGATGATGGTGGAGCGTGGGATGTTGCGGAAGGCCGAGCGCGAGGCGACAGGGGTACTGGATGAGGGGGCGATGGTAGTCATCGTAGAGAGTACAGCAGAAGTGCTGAATGGTTCAATATGGGATGCAAAATGTGTGCTGGTTCCACCGTCCTGAGGGGTCTGTGATAGAAGCAAGTGCGAGGCCGTAGGCTTTATAGCCCTACACTACTCTGTGCTACGCCATGGGTGGTTGCGAGCCACGCGCCTCGGTCATCTGGGGTTGCGAGCCTTGTGGACTCGCGCCTCTGCACTTCATCGCAGCTACATATCTTTTTGCGCAGTACCGTGAAGAGTGATGCTGCTCCTCGCAGGTCACGTGGTACTGTCACGGCTCGCGAGCAAAAGGCCTAACACAAATACAGCCTTCTTTTTGCGAACCAGAGGGAAGGAAAGACCAAAGGCTGGGCCAGAGAAACATATCTGCTACTCCGCCCACAGTGTACCTCTTCTTGGCCAAGCCTGTGCTTCTTAGAGACAGAGCCTATCTGCTGGCTAGATCCAGCGAGAGCGGGGCAGTGTGCGGCCGTGGGCCAAAGCAAGGTCAAATAGGGGAGGAGAGTGTTCCATCTTGCTTTCTTTGGCTTTCTCTCCAGCTGTTCTGTAGTTGCGGCGACAAGAAAACGGGCACTGAAAAGGCTACATTGCTTCCTTTTCATGACCCGGAAAATGGCTGTGCAAAGAGCCCTCCTTTTTGGCCTCTAGGGAATGCTGTAAATCTTGTGAACTTGGCGTTCAAAAAATCTACATGGCACATTTCTGCTACTTGCCCAATGGGATTATCCCGTTGTACGTCGTGCTCCGATTTGTGTACCAAGAGCATGGGTCTCTGAACAAATTTTGCATTATGAATGCCAAAGCACAAATAATTCAACATGTTGTCTATTAGTTGTTATTGCGCATTGTATATAGTCAGGAGCCCAAGATCTATTTTATTTGTTTTATCTAGTTTTGTTCCTATTTTTTATCTTCTTATAAACCAGCAATTTTAGTCCTGGGAAATCCTCTATTAAATATATTCCTATAGCACAATAACACTATTCCATCCCCTTACTATCAATAATAAAATTCAATTATGTGTACGATATCGCAGCGGCCAAAAGAGTGTCAGGAGCCCACAGTATTGCAATCTCTAAATTCTGCTAACGTATATATTCCTTTCCGCAATCTATCGTCTAAAACCACATTATAAACACGATTTTGCCGTCTTTGCCAATGATTGTCACCGTTACAACTACGGTCTTTCTTATGCATGCTCATTAAATGTTGTCACAGTATTATCACTATTAAGTACTGCTATAAGTCAAAGACAAAAACAAGGTCCAAATATCAGATGCGAAGGTACAACAACCATTATGGTGTCATCATGGTGATATCATAAAAAAATGCAATTAGGCAAGAAAAAAAAACATGTGGGTGTGGAAAATAATGACATTTAGTAGAATCATAAATGGGTGACAACGCCAAGCAGGGCAATCGCCCTGCCTCAGCAGCCTCGAGAGATCCGATGTCCCCGCTTCAATTAGCAAGCTCTAAACATAAGTACTTGATCACAGCGTCGTAGCACATCTTGTACTGGCTCACGTTCTGCACCATCGAGAGCCGCTGTTTTCTCAATTCCGTTACGGTGCGGTAGACCAAATTGTACTCGCCAAAAGACTCGGCCTTGCCATCGGTGCCCCTGGCGAGCTTTCGCTGGATACAGTTGATGATCATGTCGATGGTGATAAAGGTGCCGGTGCGGCCACAGCCTGCCGAGCAATGCGTGAGCGACTTGACGTTGTCGCTCTCTGAAGGCTGCTCAAAGCTAGCTCTGTTCATCTCCGGCAACATCTTCTCCGTGACAAACTGCTTGAGCTGGATAAGCTTCAAGATCCGGGTGAGATTCTGCAAGGCCGAGAAGTCTTTCCAGTTCAACATCTCCACCTGAAGCACCCACTTGGAAGTTCTGACCTTTGGTAAGCGAACCGCGGAGGCGTCTCCCGCACTCGAGCAGAACCAGCCACGGTAGTATTCCCAATCGCTTTCGGATAACGGCTCTAACTCGATGAGCTCCATCACGCGCACGATGAACTCGTCCTCATTGATGACGATTTCGTGGTTCGTGTTCTTGAGGATGAGTCCGTCTTCAACAAAGTGCTGGTCCTTGTAGTAGAGAGGGTAGGAGGTGCCGGTCTGGGCGCTGAAAAGGTCTCCAAAGAATAAAAGGGTAGTTTCCATATCGAGCACGGACCGGTTACTGCTAGTGCGCGCAGCCTGCCATATTCTCATAATCTCATCGTGGAGCTTCGCCAATGACCTGTTCGCGGCGTCCATCGGTTTGTCCCCACTGCTGACACATTGAAACTCGATCGCCACGTCGTGGAACTCGACCGGCGAGGCCCCACAGCCGCTGTTGGCCATCTTCTTGTAGTAGTCCATGTTCCAGATCGTGCTGTTCAACTTCAAGACGAGCCCGAGCTGGGCATGCTGCGCCACGATGGTCCAGAACTCGCGGAACGTCCCGCGCACTGGGTCCTGGGTGGCAATGTAGGCCTCTGGGGAGACAATGTCGACGTTGAGAAAGTTGGCATTAATGTAACTGTCGTCGCCATCGCCATCGTGACTGTGGGAGACGAGGTCCGGCGCAGCTCTCTGGAGGAACTTCCCGCGCCCGGCAACTTTGACGCGGGTATGCTCAAAGGGGAGAATGTCGTGGTACCGGTTGCCGTTCTTTACAGTCTTGTCGTGGTTGGCGCATGTCGTGGGGCTAGTCATGGAGCTAGCAGTATTTGTGCTGGATGGCCAGGCCTTGAAGAAACTGGAAGGCAATTTGTAATTAATCTTGTCGCATCCCGGGCACAAGTTACGCGGCGAGCAGATCAACGGCGAGTGCAAGAGCTGCGCTTGCTCCCCAACCGAAATCCTGTTGTTCGAGTAGAACACCTTTTTCAACCGGCGCTCCTCGATCTTCTCGATCTTCAAGAATTCACTCAGGATCTTTGTCTGCGCCTGCTTTTTCTTTAAGTATGGCTGGATCCACTTAGGGAACTTTGCGGTGACATAGTCGCGGCCGGCGACGCCCCCAAGGGCACTCACGGGCGTGGTCCCGGTACCTTCAGGCTTGTTTTCACAGAGGGCGCTCAACAACGGCAAGGGACCGGGCGAGAGCACCATGTCATGTGCCTTGGCAGAGGACAGGCTGTTGTTATTACTGGCGGCAGACTTGAAGCTAGAGCCGGCGAGGGACGAAACCTGGCTATGCATTGCCTTTTGCAACGAGGCATCCTGCATGATGAGCTGCTGAAATTTCTTTTTTGCTTTAGAGTTCAGCCCCGGCACCGCGGCTCTTGGAGCTGCTGACGACATTGGGGAGACGGGAGGCGACACAGGCTTCTCTGTGGCCAAAGTCAATGCCGGCGAGCAGCCTGGCCGACTTACTAGCACCGAGGCCCTTTTGGCTGCCGGCAAGACTCTCTGAACTATTGCCTGGTCGACATGGTCCTTATCAATATCGGTGAGGATCCGCAGCAAGTAGTCTCTGTCACCGAGGGGAATGGTGTCAACAATGCAGTTTTCGTGAAAGTCAAGGAGTGGTTCCTTGGCAATGTAAAAAAACTCCAAGGTTGGCTTAAGGTGGAGGGAGCTATAGTTTTCGATGCTGTTATGCTTGGAGGTGATCTGGCTGGCGACAGTGCCGATATTCTGAGATTCTGAAATGCCTGCTACTACTTGGGAATCAAAGTGTTTGAACTTATCAAAAAGTAGCTCTGATTCAGTCTTGCCTTCATTGTAAAAAATAACATTAATGGAAAGGCCATCATCACGAGTCTCTTGATCTTCGTCCTTCTTCAAGCTAAATAACAACGAGGCCAAGACTTTCAGGTGCGGCAAGCTAAGGCAGTTCAAGATATCAACCACTGTGGTGGCCGGCTTCTCGAGTAACAAGGATGATGCCGGTACCGGGAATGAGTTGATGATTCTTGATTTCTGGTACTTTTCCATTGGCCTGAGATCTAGCACCACGTTATGCGATTCGTTGAGGTTGAACTTGGGACTTGACAGCGTGGTCACAGTCGTGGCGGATGCGTTGGTGGTGCTGGAGGTGGTGGCCCCTGCGGGGCCCGGTCTGGCCAAGAAGGGAATGTTGACGGCGCCCGACGAGGGCCCCAACTTGCCCTCATCAAAAGGACGCGATGCTGACGCGGTGTGGGCGCTGGTGGCCAGGCTCGCCTGGGATAGCCTGGAGTCAAACATGGAGTTCGTGCTGGTAGTGGAGGCATCTGAGGATAGCGACGAGGTGGACGACGACACTGACTCCACTGCCGGCCCGGGGGAGCCCGGGGCGTCTTTTGCGGTTGTGTGATTGCTGGTGATACTGGCGCTGCTATTGATGCCTCCAGCCGAGGCAGACTTGCTAAACTTGAGGTCGTTCAAGGTTATCCTGCGGAGCTCCATTTTCGGTATACTGGGATATTCAGTAAAGTATCTAGTGGCAGTCCAACAATCGTAGTCCCAACACAATCAGTTGTATAAGAACAGAATAAAAGTATCAAAGCACAGGGCTGTGCTGTCTGGGGAACATGGGTGTATAAGTATCTGTAGCCATTGAGACAAGAAATGTCAAAACGTCAAGCGCGTGTAGCGATGCATGCCCTCAGAGCGAGACAGCGGCGATTACGTATTTGCCCTCGTCGTGTATGGCCGACCCTCTTGAACTCTCTCAGAAAGCACACTGTGGTGTCGGCTTAACATAACAGCCTGACCGCAAAAGCAACAGAGAAAGGTTTGGGTTGGCGCTCGCAGACAACAGCGCAGAAGGTTCGGGAAAAAAAGTAAAACAGAGGAAAGCCGGTGCAGCATACGCTGCATCCTGCGCTGCGCCCTGCACGAGAAAAAACACGCTGGAAAAGAACTCACCCAAAGACGAACAAAACACCCTTGGATCCTCACAATTGTATTCTAGAATGTCGCGCCCGCCTTCTTTCTCCGCCCCGGTGGAATGCTGCATCCCCTGCATGGTGGGCAGAGCCCTGCTTATTAGCCCTCCCCGTGCAGCAGTGACACATTCTATTACGTAATGCCTGCGCTGTTACGTCTCTCGGCGCTCCAGGCGAGGAATACCGGGGCATATAGGGGGTGCTAGGCCCTATTATGATGTTATCGCCGCCCCGAGAGACCCAATGCAGCCAAAAAGCACTGAGGCTTTCAGAGAGGCAGAACAAAAAGCAGACTGGGAGGCCGGATAAACAGACACCGCGAGGGCCCAATAGAAGACACTGCGCAGGGAAAAGGCCCTATGGTCATATGAGTGGTAGCACAGATCCCATCACTGTCTAAGGTATTGTGGCCTGTACTGTTTGGCCACTCCGGTTAAATAATACTGACACAAGACGGACTATCAGGTGGCACCTCGTATCTACATGACAGGAAAACTAGTTAATCATACTTACTTTCATCATAGGACTGTTTTCTAGATAAGCTGGCTGACTTGCTGTAGATAGTTGATAGCAACTCACCATCCAGCACGATGTAATGTGCTAGACAATTGACAAGCTCCAGCCTCCACGTTTGTGCAGCGTAATCAGAGTGAATAGGCGCTCCTTTGGGCAAACATCCCCGAGCAACGGTCAGGTACTAACTCTACAAAAAGCCAGCACAAAGTTTGAGTGCTGCTTTTTTCAGTACATTGTTGTCACCTGCCGCGCAGAAAACCAGTTTCAACAGAATAAATAGCCTTTGCCAAGCTCACATACACAAGAAGCTGTAACTACCCAGGATGCATATATATAGCCAATCGACTTTGCAACTCTCCCGCGCTCAATCTTTATTTTTGTTCGTTGCGCTTTTGCTTTTGCATTTCTAAGAAAAAGCTCGCACGGAATTTGCAGGTTCTGAGTAAAGAAACACGCTAGAAAGGCCTTTGGAAACGAGAAAGAAATAGGTTTGGAGACGAAGTTGCTTGAGATTTGGGGCGGCTTTATTATGGTAACTTTTCGATGGCTGGCATGAACTTTCAAGAGTAGAAAAGAAAGGTCTTGTTAGCTTGCTGTGCGGGATATTTTTTGTAGGAGCTGTTACAGCCGTATTGTAGAGTTCCTAGCTGGAGATTGTCTATAGAGCTGCTAAATTGTTGGAATGCAAACGTCAGTACTGCAAATCCGCGTGTTGCAAACAGTCTGGTTAAAGTTATGGTATGCTTTTCGAAGGGTTTATAGTTTCTGTGAAGCTATTGTTGCCGCTCGGCGGGAATAGACAGTATGGGCCATTAAACTTCCTCATAGGTTATTTGCCAGCTTGGGCAGTAAAGAGTATTTTTTGCTTATTTGCTGCAAAAACAATAGCTTTTGAAGTCATTGTTCCAATTTTGTTTTTCATTACTAGTGGCTCTCAACTTACAACTAGTTGAAGGTTGCCATCGGCGTTCTGTTGCCCATTTTTACATTTGCTCGCGCTACTTCTTTATCATTACATTCCCATAGCGGTGGCCAATCTAACATTTCATAGTGTAGCTAAATTAACATCAGCGTCGGCACGTTAAACAAACGGTTGAGAAGGCTGCTTCTGGTTTGAGAATTTCTGAAATCTTATTTCTGCCAGCTAGTTTCTACCAGTTAGGTGAAATGCGGAAAGCTACAGAGGCCTATCTTTTTAAGTTTTAACTACGAGGTTGGTGCCGGGAACAAATATTCTAAGAATGCAAGAGGCAAATGAAACATTAAATTTTTGGTTTTGGTTGATATTATCTGCGAATTCCGATCCTCTGGACTTCAAGAGAAATCTGCTTTGAAATCATTGCAAGCCTCCCACTCTGAATTTTTTTCAAGTGTTCAGCTATCATCAACGTAACAATAATAAACTATTTACAATACACGCTGAAAAGAGAGATTCTTCTGCCGCAACAAATACCTTTCCACAATGTTCAGAAACCCCACTTCTTGAAGTACCCTATATACGAGTCAAAGGCTCTCCCCACGTTGCCGCTCTCGACCCCCAAGGTGCTGACGCGCCACAAGCTGTACATGCCCACGGCGGTGGTGCCATTAATGACCAAGAACCACGCGTTCTTCTTTTTGATGGAGTATACCTTGAGCCACTTGAGCCAGCCGCTGACAATGTGGTACAATGACAAGTAGATCAATGCCGCAAAGCCCGGGTACATGATCCACTTGGTGCCGGTGTTGAGGGCGTGCGCGACAAAGCCCAAGTTGATGAGCGAAGAGTCGCCGTCGACGATAAGCGGCGCCACGCGCTCAGCGAGAATGTGGTAGAGAAGCACAGGAACTAGTAAGTAGCCTGAAAACTGGAGTGGGGTGAGTCCAAACTTGCGGAACACCACGGAGCGCCGGAAACCAATGTTGAAGATGGAGAACCAGCCACCAAGCCCTACGGACTCGTTCTTGATCTCGTAGTCATGCGTCTTGGTGTTGTACTTGATTTCTCTTTCTAGCTGGATCAGCTCGTTGAGAGACTTAGCCTTCGGGTGGTACTTTGGGTTTTGGTTCTTGTGAGAATCGTTTTTCTTCTTCTTGTTACTGTCAGAGCGTGCCTTTTGCCATGTCTGGTACTTGCGTACGAGCCGGAGAAGGACGCCCGAGGAGACGTGGGCGATCAAGCTGCCAAACAACATCCACTTTTCGAATAACGCGCCCTGATACACGTCCCGCGCCATCATCATGATTTCCTCGGCGATACCCAAGTCGATAGCAGGGGCCACGAGGACATTAATGCCATGGAGGAGGAAGAACCCGGAGAAGACGTACGTGGAGTACTTTTGCACTTTACCAAGGACGAGCACCACCGCGCGAGTAATATGACTGCTACTATTATTGTGGTCAGATGAATAACTCAGCGAGAAGAACCGTATCCCGAGAAAGGACTTGTTGGGTGTGTGTGGCTGTTGAGCGAGATCCTGGGAGGAAGTTGGGGTGCTCGTGCCGTGCGACGACTGGGAGCGGGACGCGGAGAGGGATCCCTGATATCTGGTCTCCTCATATTCTTCGTCGGAGTTTTCCATCGGCGATGGGTTCACAGGTTTCAAGGACGAGTATTGTGACATGGTTTGACGGTTACCGTGGATTGACTTTGTCGGGAGTGAGCTGGGTGTTTGGATCAAATAGTTTTGGATAGCAGCCTATCCAGATGCGTTCTCCTGAATAGTGCAATTCTCAACCTTGAAACACAACTACTTAATTCCACTAATTGATTGGTGACGAATTATTGTGGCTGTTGCTGGGGAGGCGTGGTAGCTAGCGTCGGAGGAGTGTTTTGCTTAATAAAAGGCTTCTGCCGATTGGTTGCTTTTCTTAATTTTTTTCTAATTTTTTTTTAATTTTTGCGATACGGACACAATAAAATATTAATGTTGATTGCGGTGCTCACATTTCACAATTAATAGCTGGCACTCCAGAACTTCTAGGCTGCCAGAGCAACGGCCGTAAAACGTTTACCGCCAAGGAGATGCTTTGATACAAGGTGACTTACAAAGAGCTTGCGATATTTAGCATTTCGTCATCTACAAGTACAAATAGTATACGCTATTTTAAAGGTCTGCGGGAATTGTAAAGAATATTTTATTAGGACAGGCTTTCATCAGAAAGCTAGAGCGCTATGTATAAGCAAAGTCCAACTTCTATAATGGCTGAACGCAAAGAATTGAAAACAGAAAAAACCGAGAAGTACAGTTAAAAGAGCAGTGGGGAATGGAATGATAGAAAGGAATACAGTATCCGTCCATTCAACGTTGGTTGCGGAAAGCTCCATCCAGGAGCTAAAGACCAGCAGCCCACCGGACCCTCTTGCCAGGTTTCCCCTCGTCAACAGAGTCAATATCCACACCATAGTGGGTGTCGAACTTCTCGTTAATCTGTTGGAGAAATCGCTGCTTGCGCTGGTGGCGCTTCGACTGGACCAGCGACCCTGAGAACCCGCTCAAGCTGCTCGTAACCCTCGTTGGCTGTGCCTCTTCTTCTTCGTCGTCGTCATCTTCGCCGAACACAAAATCGTCATCGTGGATGTTATCGTCATCATCGCTGTCGTCATCGTCAGAATCGTTAAAGTCAGAATCTGCCTCAGGCTCAGCAATGAGCAATTTTGTCCCAGCAATATTGTTACTCGAACTTAGAGAAGAGCCTGCCGAAACAAGAGAGGAAACATTGTTAGTTTGTTCCCCGGCAGTCTCAGCCACATTTTTCAATAACTGGTTGCGCATAGATGCGGGCGACTGGTCCACTGTGTCATTCTTGCAATCGTCGTCGGTGTCGTCGCCTTCAATGAGCACTCTAGAATCCTGACCGTAGTCGTCATCTTCGGTAGGTGTCGAGAAGGTTATATCGCCTTGAGGGAAAGAATGCTTTTGTTTGATTTTAACAGGATCGTCTTTGTATATCTGAAAACTGTCATCATCCTGTTTGATCTCAAAACTCTTTTTCTCGTCCTTTCCCTGTCTCAGGTTTTCTAAGAAACTCGACTGGTCTTCTCTTTTGATATGCGCTGCTGCGTCCCTGCAGTCTTCCTTCACCTTTATCCTTTTGCGTCGATGGTAAAAGTCGTCGTCCTGGAAGTCCAGCTCGCTGTCGCTGTGCTCGTTGCCTAAGTCCGAGTCCACAGCGTCCCCCAAGTCCCGGCCAAAGAAAAAATTGACGTCCTTGAGCTCCTCCGGCAAGTACGTCTGGTGGACAATTCCGCCACGATACTCTAAATTGTGTTTGTAGTACTTTGGATCGAAGTCCCTGTCGGTGCCATCCCGCTTGTCCTGGATCCTGTTGTACAAATTGCTAGCTTCTCCCGTTAAGTGAAATGGGATGGTGATATCTGGATTGTCCTTAGCCACTTCCTTTGCCATTTTCCAGCCGCGATATATCTCAACAGACTTGGGCGCCTGGGAGATCCGCATGGTGCACTCGACGAGCAACTTGAGAGATTTGGGGAGCCCAAGTCGAAGTACTGCCTCGTAAACCCCGGCACAGTAGGGGAGACAACTATGATCTGCCGTGCCAATGTCCTCGCTAGCGATACGGATGATTCTCCGGCAAATGTAGAGCGGGTCATCGCCTCCTTTAAGCATCCGCATCAAGTAGTAGAGCGCGGCGTCGGCATCGCTGCCGCGGACCGCCTTGTGGAAGGCCGAGATGGTGTCATAGTGCTGGTCACCCTTGGCATCAAAATTAATAAACTTCTTGTCGATGACACCCTGCAAATCCTCGGCATGAACGGTGCGCTCCTCGTGGATTACATGTTTCGTTACAGGGTCAAACCGTGTGAGGGTGAGAAAGGCGAGCTCTAGCAACTTGAGGGCATTCCGGAGGTCCCCGTTGGAGATTTTGGCAAGATATAACACGGCAGAAGGGGTAAACTGTATCTCTGGGAAACGAAAGACGTAGCGGCGGGTGCGGTTAAGAAGGTCAACGCCCTTGAGGATTATAGACTCGACTTGGGCAAGCGAGTGCGCCTCGAGGGTCAATACTAAGCACCGCGAGAGGAGCGGCCGCACGAGGCTGAAGGACGGGTTCTCAGTGGTGGCGCCGATAAGAACAATCAAGTTGCGGTCGATGGCGTCGAGGAGAAAGTCCTGCTGAGTTTTGCTGAAGCGGTGGATCTCGTCGACGAACAAGATCACGCGGTTACGGAGCTCTTCCTCGGGAGTGGCAATAAACTTCTTCTTGCTATCGAGCTTCTGGATAATCGGCTTGATGTGACTGATAGAGTCCAATGACGCGGAGAACTCGTAGGCGGTGAGGTTGGCTTTGCGGATGATGATCTTCGCGAGACTCGTTTTGCCCACACCAGGGGGTCCCCAGAGGATAAGCGACCGGATCTTGTTGATGTTATTGTCGTCAAAGTAGTGAGTCACTGAGCCCTGCTCGCCCACGAGCTGGAGCTGGCCAATATACTCATCGAGGGACCGCGGACGAAGCCGCTGTGCGAGAGAGAGCTGGGCCTCGTACTGGAGGGCTGCAAACTCCTCCTCGGTGATGTCATCGGCAAACAAATTCTCAGATTCGGATTCAGACCCGGCTTCATTCTCGGACTCTACCTCGGAGGATCCGCCGTGAGACACCTCAGATGAGTCTTCCTTGAAATCGGACTCTTCCTTAATGAGTGTATTGTCGAGGGACTCTCCTCTGATGAGAGTTGGATTGACAGAGGCAAGGCCAATATTACCGCTTTCTTTCACTTGTTCGCCTTCTTTTTGATCTTTCACTTTTTCTTCTCCCTCTTCCTCTTTTCCGCTTTCGTAGCACAGTTCACTCGTGGAGCTATCCAATTGTTTTGTTACGTTTTGCGGCTCGTCAGTTATGATCCCTTGATCTTTGATTATTATCTCTTGACCTTTGGTTATTATATTTTGATCTTTTATTAAGATTTCCCGGTCCTGATCTGTGTCCACCGTATCTACCTCAGTCACTCCCGTCACAGTGTTCTCTCCATCCTCATCGCCTGCTGTTTCCACATCTTCTTCCAGCCCAGTGCTATTGTTCTGCCCTTTATCCAGAACGTCCTCTCCCTGGGCCATACTATAATCGCCGTTGATACTGTCGGCAAGATTTATGGCATTATTTTCGTTCTCATTGCTATTGACATTGGCGTTGGTGTTTTTGGCCACCTCGCCTGCCGTCTCATCGCTAGTCGTGGCCATGTCTACATGTCGGGATATCGGGGTTGTGCTCCTAGTGGCGGGCGACACGAGCATGGTTTGTGTTGAATATTGCTATAGAAGGTGACGAGTGTGTGTTTCTCGTTCACCGGGTGCAGATGGTGTGTAACCGTAGAGTTTGCAGTTATAGTTGTAGAGTGTTTTGTGGTGAAGAAGAGCGACGCGTCTTTTTGCCGCTTTTTTTTCTTTTTTTTTCGCGTGCAAAAAACGTCAAAAAGAAAAGAAGGAAACGAGAAAAGAAGGAAAGGCAAAAATACGGGAAAAGTAGACACTTCAAAAACGTTTGCCAGATTTTTTGGAAACTCTTGAAACAGAAAGCAGACAACTGCAAACACTCTTTGACACACAAAAGCCCTCGGTGCAGACTATTCACTCGCAATGAGCAAAGCCCTCATCTTCCCCGGGCAGGGCTTCGCCAACTTTTCCTTTCTCAGGAGGCTCATCAAGCACGACGAAAGCTTCTCGCGGTACTTGGCCGCCATGGACGATGCTATCTCTCCCCGGTTCTCGTCCCAGCTCCTTTTCAGCCCCAGTGATAACAAAACTAACAACAACGTCTACTTCCAGAAGACGTCGCGACAGCAGCCGGCAATTCTCGCCTCCAGCTATATGATTCACCGGTACCTCGTCAAGCACCGCAATGTGGACCTCATGGAGGAGGCCGATTATGTGGTTGGCCATTCCTTGGGAGAGTTCACGAGCTTGTTGTTCAATGGGTCGCTCGGCTTTGAAGAGGCGGTCCGGTTGGTGCACCAGCGGGGCCTCATAATGGAGAGAGCCATCGAGAGGTACTATGAAAGTTGCAACAACAATGATGCTAAGGATAAAGACAACCTCTTCAAGATGACTTCGCTTTTTCTCAAACCGCTGGAATTTGAGGCGACGTTGCAATTTCTCACAGAGCAACAGAAGACACACCAGCAGGTGTACATCTCTAACGTGAACTCACAAAAGCAGATCAATATTGTCGGCCTACAGAGTCATATCCAAGACACAGTGGCTCTCCTCAAGCAGACCCACAAAATACGAGCCCGCACCAGCGATTTGCCGGTGACGGTGCCTTTCCACTCGCCGTACCTCACGGAGGCTCAGCAGGAGCTCGCAGAGCACGTTGCCCAGCTCAAGCAGCGGACGGAGGACAAAAAACTTCGTCGGCCGTTGGTGACAAACTATGGGTTCCATATCGCGACAACAGCCCACGAGGCGCTTGGCTGGATTGTAAAGAACACGACTAAGGTGGTGAACTTCGTGGGGTTGGTGAACTGTTTGTACGGAGACCACAATGTGCGGCATTTTGCGGCGATAGGCCCGGGCAACATTCACAAGTCGGTGGACGTCATCCGGACAGTACAAAAGTGGGAAGAAGTTACTACTGAGCACTACGATTTAGCCCTTGACTGAGAGAGTAATGCAAATAGGAACTGTTTTGTATATATGGCCAACGGACCTACTCATAGATGCGACAGAACAAAGGCGTAATTACCCAGTGTAATGGTGTATATCTGGCCGTCACCCGGACAGTGAAAAATTTAGAAAACAAAATTCCGAATATACGGAAAGCCCTGGGCGTGAGAGCTGTAGCGGATGCTGAACATTGGATATCAGATACTGGTAACACTAGACGTTGAGTAGACATCGTCCATCGTGTCATATATTTCTCAGTACAAGTACTCCAACGCGTCCTCCCTTCCGTCTCTTATCTGAACGCTTTACCGGCATCGCTCGCACGGCTCTCCCAGAACGTTTCGCATCCTCAAGAGAATAACAATTATTCTCAACTCCTCCGTCTTACTTTTTATCAACAACTAACCAACAAGCAGCCGATAACCAAATAAACGCACAATATACCATGTCCTCCACTTTGTTTGACGACATCTTCGTGATAAACGACATTGACTCCGCCAACTACGACAAGGTCTCCAGAATAACCGCCCGCTCTAAGTCCTCGAACGAAATCCAGTTAACCCTCGACATCAACCACGATCTCTTCCCTGTTGACAAGGGCGAGTCCCTCACCGTTGCCCTCGCTTCTTCTTTGAACGAGTCTCGCAGCGCCGGCGAGGCCTCGTCCTCCTGGAGACCACCGCGCGCTGGCGAGCGCTCCCTTGCGGACGACTACGACTATGTCATGTATGGCACCGTCTACAAGTTTGACGAGGGCAAAAACGACACCATCTCGGTCTTCATCTCCTTTGGAGGCTTGTTGATGTGCTTGGAGGGCAGCTACAGAAGCTTGTCCTCCTTGAAGCAAGAGAACATCTACCTTTTGGTCCGTCGTTAGAAAAGCACCGTGGGCACTATGTGAGGAAGCGGGATCTTGCAATTGAGCAGTTTCCTCAGCCTTATCATCGCCCGCCTTTTTCTACCCCTTCTAACGTTTCAGCAGGAAAATAGAATGCATTTTGTATATTATAGTCTTTAACTTTTTTATTCTCAATTCTTATTGATTTCTATCCATTATCGGGCTCTTTTATCTTGTTCTCTGTAAAGTTCCATAATTACCAATGACGAATAATCAAGATATAACACACACATTTTTTCAATTTGCTTCATTTCACCAGGCACCACGATAAAAACGAGAAGGCATTCTTCAATATTCAAGAGCCCAAACACTAGCTTGGAACCACAAAGAAACAATAGACATCCTGTTCTCTAAAAAATATCCAAAACCACACAAAGCGGAAATCCCATTCAGATAAGTATCAAAAACAGAGATTGTTTAATTGGATCCAATGAGAGATGCTGAAAGTCAGAGGCTGACCTGTTGAGGAATACTCTGGAAATAGGACGTGGAAAGTAACTGTAAGGCAATGTGCCACCATAACAAAACATTGCTTCTACAAGTTAAGCAACGCTGAACTTGTTTGTTTGATATGCTACTTGAACACTTTGCCAGCCCTACTGAACGGATCCCGCCTGCCAGAATCACTTCTGATAGTCCACTTACTGAATACTACAAAGTGCAAAATAATTACGAGCTGCGTAGAGAAAATAATGCATATTATGATCATTTCTAAATAAAGCTTTAAGGAGTTCTAAGAAGATAAAGATAGAAAAAGGAGAGAAATAATCTCAAACAGTAAAATCTGAACGCAGTCAAGAAAATAACTTAGCAGTATCTCAGCGAACATCCAAAATATGGTCCGCAATAGTCTTGAGCGCCTTGTACGTCCGCGCGTCGTCCGTGGCCGTGTACATTGCCTTCTCAATGTACTCGTTCATGCCAAAGTCTTTCACCAAGGTATACTTGAACGCGTTATTGATCATCAAGATCCGTTCAAACGCCAGCGCCACGTACACCTGGGTATCTGCGTTCATGCCCGCCACATTCAAAAAGTATCCTTTGATGACGCTCTGGTACTTTGGCACTGTCAACTTGATGATCTCGAGCACCTTGGCCGCGAGCTCCAACTCCTGCGGGGTCGGGAATTTCACTAGCGAGTCGTAGATCAAGAGGTTGGAGATGAGGATCCAGATGTTGAGGGCGTTAGTCTTCGTGATGTTGACAGTGTCCCGGAGCAAGATGATCGACGTCTCCATAAAGTAAAATTCAATCTTCGCCTTGGCAGCCTTGTCGACCTTGAAAGTAAGGTCTGTAATAAGGTACTGGATCTTGTCGAGGATATTAATACGGTCGACCACCTTTCGGTTCTCCACAATGTCCTTGAAAAGGTGCGAAAGCGGCTCTAAGTACCCGTCTTTGACATAGTATGCCTTATCTAGCAAAGTGTTGTTGCGTGCGTCTGCGCTGACAAGTATGGGACTATTGGCGCTGACAGTAATGATCATATTCGGGACGTCTTTAACAGGAGCCTCAGCAGCGATGTTGGATGCAAAAGTGCTAAAAGAATTGAGAATGCCGATGGCAATCAAGATGCAATCGGGGAAGTTTTGAGTTTGGTTGTGAAATTTGATCATGTTGATAATTATCGTTACCAAGTTCTTGCCTTCACCAGACTCCAACACGTTCTGCATACTATCGGGAGAGTCGATAAAAAAATACCGCCAGAATAAGAGATAGCCATAAATACCATCGGAGTACTTGGCGTAAAATTCCTTGTTCTGGTTTTGCGCCGCCAAAAAGATCTGGTTCACCGGAGAGACCACTGACAAAATATTGACCTTTTCAAGTAGAAAATTGAGCTCTTTGGAAGGGTCATCCTCATTCGAATGCATGAGAAGGAAGTTGTTGAATATTTTGAAGACTGGGCCAATCAAGTTTGGACTGTTCTTTACTTCCTGTTTTAGTAGCTGGAGAATCTCGGTCTCAATGATATAGTCGTGGTATGCGGCAGGTATAATCAACGACGCCAAAAGATTAGCAGCGGAGGTCTTCATAGTGGTGATATGAGCGTTTCCCGTGTTATCCTTAAACTTGAGGGCTGGACTGATCACAACTTCAATAATGTCGAGTTCATAGTATGTTTCCAAAATCTTTTCCAAATCGTCAATTGGCAAATATGTGGCCAAGTTTTCAATGCATCTCGTAGCAAGCTTCTTAATCGAAAGATTTGAGTCCTTGGAAGTAAGGGTGTAAAGCAAGAAGATCAACTCTTGGTCCTCAAGGAAGTAGTATGGATCCTTGTTCAAAAGCACAGTATTACAGATTGCCACAAGAACAAGCTCGAGAATGTACTCATTTTCATGGCTGAGGAAAGCTTTGAGCGCCGGAAAGGAACATGGTTTAATGAGAACTTTGCAATAGCAGAGCTTGGTCACAGTGGTGAGGACAATCCTCAAGGACTCATAAGATAGATTGGCAGTGTCGAGATTGAGCAAAATGTTATTAATGATGTCTCCCTTTTGCACGAACGGACGTAAGTTCTTGTCAAAATAATCAACTGTGCCATGTTCCGACCTGGCATTAAGGCACATCAAGATATCTTCCAAAACATAGGATTCGGTCTTCAAAGCTAGGAGAAACTCGGCGAATTCATTTTGCTTGTAGGTTTGTGGCTTCAAGACGCCGTTGATAAGCTGTTCGAGATCGGAGATCAAGCCAAGTATGGCATTATCAAGCTGGTAATTTTCACTGTACTGGGGCTCTTTCAAGAGACGCTTGGACTCATACACTGTCAACATAGTGTACCTCTCCGCATAACTTAAAGTTGGCAATATCTTAATGCAGGCATCAAATAATACGGTAATTTTAGAGCACTCTTGGGGTGCAATGAGAACAAGGGTTTTTGCTAAGCTCATTATTGAATCTCGAGTGAATATAGCCAAGCCTTTTTTGTTGAGAGAAAGCACATATTGGATGGCAATTGCAAAAACCTCTATCATTTCTTTGTTATTGCTAGGAGATTGAAAGTAAAAAGAGCTAGGAGAGTTTTTTTGGGCATCGATGAGGTGTACCGTGGCGTCCAAGCACAAAACCAAAATGGCATTATCGTTTATGGTCTCAACCGAATGGTCGTTGATGACGCTCTTAAGCAAGCCGATCAAGTTCGTTTTCAATTTGACCACGTCAAAGTTTTTCACAGAAGTATAGTCGTGGAACGAAGTAAGGCTGTACACCAATTTATAGCACTGCCTTTTGAGTTTGAGAGAACTATTATAGTGTTCAATCAAAGCCCAAACGTAGTCCCACACTTTTAAGTTATTGTTCAAGCATTTTCTGATATTGGTGCCATAGCTGGTCTCATAAATGTTCGTGTAAAATTTTAATACTTCAATGACCACCTTCTCAGGATAAACAATAGAGATGCTTTTTTTGGAGTTGGAAAATAAACTTTTGGCGGCGGCAAACATGCCATGTGTATCGCCGCCAAACTTAATAAACCTGAGTAGTTTCTTGCAGTATACTTGGCAGCTCTTGTAAAGATACTCGTTGTATGTTGTAAGGCGAAAATGCATGGCAAGGTATTCGATGGCGTAGCTGAGCACCTCGACGTTGTTTATGGTCTCTGAGTTCTCTTCAATGATTGGCACAATGCACTTCCTGAAAGGTCCGGTTTCAGACTCAATGAGCTTAACGGTGTCGGCGGACATAATGGTGTTGATTAGGTAAAACACGACTTCCTTGTACATTTTCAAGATCTTGTCGCTGTACTCTTTAGCGGACATTTTGGCAAGTAAGATCTCGACCAACAGAAAGTCATTGAGCATGAAAAACTTTTGGGTGCTGGTGATGAATCCCTGGACTTGCTGGATAAACGTTAATATGCTTTTGACCAATGCCTCGTTGGCTTTGATGCTGCCGTCAATGGTCAAGAGCGATCTGACGAGGCTTTCCAAAATGCCGGATGTGTATAATGGGTTGAGAAGCTTAAGGCCCACAGTGTTGTACTGGTCGTTTAGCGCAGCTACGGTCTTCGAGACCACATTGTTGGAATTACTCGACTTTTCTGCTTCCAAGAGGGCAGGAGTGTCGATCTCACGGTTAAACTTGCAGATGGCCTTCTTCAAGCTGGAGGACATTTGGCGGTTATCTGAATATAGGCTTTACAGGTTGTTAGATGGGATATAAATATTGAGCTGAAACGCCTCCGAGAATTGAAAGCCGGATGGAACAGAGGTAATTGGATAGAGGGATATCGAGCATAGATGCCATTCTGTTTAGGGTTTTGCAGTGTCAAAGACGAGGTGGCAGAGGGCATCTTTATAGCACACGTTGGCAGAACGGCGCTAGTCTAGGGAAATGGACCCTGGAACTGGATTCTGGGAGGCTAACGATGAGTACTCGCCGAGAGGTATGTGTAGCCTCTACAGGCTCTTCCAAGCAGAGAGTCATAGCGATCGTTCAGCGGGACTCTCGTCTGTATGGCATGTGCCAGAAACTATGAATAAGAGGCTCCGTAGGCGGAACACACCCATGGATACGTGCACACTGGTCGGTCTCATAGAATAGACCCTGCATCTATCATGACGGGATGGCATAAAAATGGCAGTGAATAGTAGGGCAATTGCGCCCTTTAAGGGTCTGTTCGTGCTGCCTCTTCGTTCCCTATAAGGAAATTCTGTAAAGAATATGGGGCCTCAGAGGCTTCAGCAACACCCTCTGGTGCAGGGAAGTAAAGCTTATCTAGTGTATGGGTGTGGCTGCGCGGAGCACAACATTCAGACATGATGCAGGTGCAGCATCAATGCACCAGCTGGTTGGACACTTGATACCAATATGGGCAGACCCTTAAGTGAACCAGAAAGTTATGTCAAGCAACCAATAAAAACCACTAACTCTATTAAGCAGGCAAGCCACCTTCCACGTAAAAGGCCCTTTCCAGATACCACGGTAACCATACGCATACACACTCTGAGGGAAGGTTCCTGACTGTGAGTTTTTAATAACGCTTTCGAGTCGCAGTAATATGAGGTGTGTCATCTGAGCTTTGCATTATAGCACATAAATACACATCCTTTCTTTTTGTATGTCAGACTGTTTTGTGATGTATGGTCGGGCTGCTTATGCATTGCAAAGTATTACACAAATTCAAAAAAAACTTTCAACATGACACAAAAAGAGTTTGTGCAAGTAGTACAAAGGGTTGAAATTCAGGTCAGCAAGACTATTGCGGAGTTCCTTTTGACTTTTGCTTAAAAGCTTTGGTCGGCGGCAAATGCCTCCCTATTTGCTTGGGGACCTTGATGTTGTAAGAGCAGAAAGTAGCTGCAAAACCCTTAATTGCTCTGACAGCCCTGTATGAGAAAATACTTGGTAAGAGGGTAGCTACTGATCTTTGACGAAGCCACTGCTCTATTAGAGGGTATTTTGATACTTGGGAAACGTTGAACTCAGGATCTTCAGACTAGGAGCTCAGCATACTCAACTGGTGAGTGCTAAATAAGGCGCCGAAATTTATTGTCCTATAATAAAGCTGGCTAGAAAACGTTGTGCGGAAAAAATGTTGCCCTTCAGTACTGTAAGACATCTTATTTTCATACATACTCTTCGGCAGGGCCTTCTTCAAGATAGGCCAAGCATGGCTTCTACTTGGCACCGGCGACCCCTTCACAAGAGAAAAATAGACTGAAACAATTATCTTGGAGCTCCGTGCTGTCTTTCTTCTGCGCCAGACCCTGTCTGTGGGCATTAATGGTAGCGGTTAGCAATTGGTGATTTCTTCAGCACTTCTGTCCCGCCTCTTTTCCTTCCCCTTCTCGCTATAATTTTTGTTTTTTGCTTTATACTGCTGATGCATGCCGCCGGGTGATATATTAATGGGAAGGTCGGCAAAAGCTGTATCAAGATGTATCATAATGCGGCTACCACACCAAACAGGCAGCAACATGCACGTTACTTTTTGGTTTCAAGACGAAAAAAATTATAGTGAAACTATCAAATCACGAATCGGTGTATAGTAAGCCATCTCCCATCACCAGGAACGCCCTCAAACAGTTTTCGGGGCCTAGAAAACATGTCATACTAGAAGAAGCAAAATAAGACTAAAGCATGCTTATCACAGTGGGCAGAATACGATGTAACGTATTGCAGAGGCCTTCGTATGGTTACAATGTCAAGTTGATCAAGTACAATATCAGCGACAGAGCCACAGTGCGAACATTTAGCACCTGGCAGACAACCCATCAGCGGCACACACAGCCAACAAATAGTAGTGCCTTGTTCAGCAGGAAGCAAAGTGTAAAGAAACGCAGCGTTGCGGACAAGCACACCACAATCGAAGGATACAGCGATGCTTTATCAAAGACCGCGGGGTCCTGGATCAAGAGCTTCTTTGATATCTACATGGACCACGATGTCGAGTCCAACCTAATTATTTCAAGGCCCCATTTAAATCCCAACACTTTTCACAAAAATTTACCTTATAAGCTAGCATTGAAAGTCCAGGCTTCGTCCGATGTCCATAAACAATTTGAAGAATTGCTATCCTACGAAGATCTATTGAAAATCCATCCCAAGGTTGTGATCGGCTTTTACAACGATAAACTTGACAATTTGCTCACAGCAGGCTACAAGAGAATCCTTGCTCCAAAACTACTTGCAAAATTTATAAACTATCTACTAGTTCATAAGGAATTCGAATTCGCAGCAAGACTTCTACTTGACAACATAATTGCCGCCTCTACAAAGCCCTCGGTGTCTCCCTTTGATTCATCCTCGGGCGCCTTGGAGTTGCCAATATTACTCAAATCTAAACAGCCCGGTTTGAATCGTCCTGCTCGCCATGGAAGCATATCTTTTATGGATTTAGACCATTATATCACATCATTCTACCAGCGGTACCGCGCCTGGTACCGCTCCAATAGCACCATTTCTGAAAATGTTAATCTCAACTACTTGATTTTTCTACAACATGTTTTTTCAATGATCCTTGAGAGTGACTCTGACCACAACACCGAATTAGCACTAAAACAACTCATACAAAGCTTTTTGAGCTTGATAAGGCATCAGTATCCAGATATGCATGAGTTTTTCATGTTTATGACAGCTCCATCCAAATTATCTTATCCTTCACCTCCAAACGAGGTCTTTGAAGATATTCTTTATAGCTTCAAAATCCATAAACAACTATCTATGGCATTTGATCAACTCGCAGGTGAATGCCCGAACGATTACACCCATGCATTTATGCACTACAGCGCCTTTATTAAATCCTTGTTGAGCTCCTTGACAAGGGTAAATTCAGATCAAAATCAACGTGGAGAAACTGGAACTCACAAACAGTCGAGAAATGAGACGATGCAGGTTTTTTCCATTCTCAATATGATGACCATAATGAAACACTACGCTCTTCTACAACAGCACCATGCCATTATATTAATGTTGGGCCAGATTATGAAAAAGCTCGATGACCTTCAAATTATGCACAAGCACATACCACAATTTAACAAATCCAGAGGCAACAAAAGTCCAGCTCATACAGCGTTGTCCGGGGAAGGAGGACTAATTCAGTATTTACTCCAAGCGGACACAAGTACATCTACCAATAATGAGCCCTCCACAAGTTTTCGCCCCCTGTTGGATATATTTAGAAAATTTAAATCATTGGAGACAAAATGCGTTTCAACAATCCATAAAATGTCAGACAAAAAGTTACTCAATGAACTATGCATATTTGGAAACTTGGTCAAACATAGTCAGTCGGACTACAATTTCATGATTAACAATGTTCACAGCATCGATGATATGAATATTTTTATTCAGTATTTACTCAAAACTAAAGTAATGCAAGTCTCTTCAATAGAAAGTTTGAAGGGCTCTACTAAGTCAATCTCAAATAGTAGTGCTTCTAGAAAGCTTTCACTAGAAGGTTATTCCTACTTATTTGGCAAATTTTCAAAATTGTTGAGCACTGAAGTTGGATCTAAGTTAAAAATTAAAGCTCAGAAGAATCACGATAGGTTTCTCAACTACTTCAAAATAACTCTTATAAATTTTTATCATGACTTTTATTTTTACTTCGTTAGCGAAAACCAACCACCACAGAAGCTTTTCAGTAGTTATCGCAAGATTGCACACACTTTGCACACCTGTCTCACAGAGCACAAAGCTCTCTTCACTCTATTTCTAGTTGAGGCACCGCAATTAGCTAAATTCAACTCCAAGATATTAAATTTTTTGCTCAGTGAAGTTTTAAAGAAGAACCCATCTGACAAATTGTACTTGTTTTTCGACTTGTTAAACAATAAAAGCTTTCCGGTATCCAGAACTATAACAACTTTTAATCCGCATTTTCTTAGAATAATCAGCTCCAGTATATACTCTTTGAAACCTACTGCTGAAAAAGTTGAGACCTACAAGTTGGAAAATATTCTCAAGATGAACAAGTGGGCTTTTAAATCAGTTAACAACAAAAAGGGTTTACTCAGTTTTCTTCGAGCAGTGTTGAAGGTCTCATCAGAGAAAAAAGGTAACAGGGATAAAGAGCAAATGTGGAAAGTGAATCTCATTTCCCAGGTATACGATCTCTTATTTGTCAAAGACAACCAAAACGCTGACTTGGATTTGAAAATGCTTTTAAGACTAGTTAAATTGCTTTCAAATGTTGATCTTAATGTTGAGCTATTACTATTACATCTACAAAAGAAGCCATATTATGCCAAGTTTAAAAAACAACTTTTGATTCAAAATCTTAGGCTTGGCAAATTGCCTCCAAAGCAAGTGGACAGCTTACTTTCTTTGCAAAAGTACACTCAATCCAGCGGCCCTTTAACAGCAGGGCACACAAGTGATACCATCAAGGGGGATGTTCTAGATACAATCAGGCTTGCATCAAAGTATATCGAATACCTAGCAAGCCAAAACCTCAGCCAAAGTGCCGCGTTCTACAAATATTACATTCAACAAATTGACACCCACTTCCCAGACTTAAAACAGCGGGCATTGTATCTTTTGAGATCGCAAATTGTCCTTGGCGCAGTGAAGGACCCAAACAATCTCAGCAACAGACGCATCAGGGTCGCCAATAAATTGATCATGTCCATCCTCAAGAGTTCCGATAAATACGTTCACATCAAACCGTCAATCTTGGAAACGTTTTTGACGAGTTACATTGTCCACGTGGAGCACCATCAAGTCGGATCTATAAAGTTTGCTAGCTGGCTTTTCTCACTATACTTGAAGACGTCCAAGACTATTGTTAACTCAGAGAGAGCTGAGCACTTTATCGCGCAGTTCCATAAGCGCTTGTTGTCTATGAAGACCAACAAGAAAGGGTTTTGGAGTTTGCAAAATTCGAAAAAATCAAAAGCTTTGCTCCAAAAGTTTTATGACGCGTAATGCTTCTGATAAAACGTACCATAATAGAGTAAATTGCCAGCTCGATGCTGATATCTCTTGGGATTGTGCTTTACTTGACTAGTTAAATGCTCTAAAAGCTTTTTCCTCTACTTTTTTTTTTTCTGCAAAATCTCTATTTTTATTTTATTTGTTTAATGTGCTAATGACTGTTCCATAAAAATATAATTCTGTACTTGCATTCCATCATCTTAATGACACCACGATACATTCTTTTTCAGTTACGGTAAAAAAGCGCTGACATAATCATAAAATTGAAGACATTTATACTGATAATGATATGGACACAAGAAACTTTGCAAAACTGAGCAGCGCCGCCCTGCTCTAGAAAATCAATTTCAATAGCCGCAACGTCCAAGAGTAAGGGGTGACATGCAGACATTTAAGAAAGTAACCGGCTCTTTTTACTCACTGGGGGCTTAAGTAGTCGTCCCTCTTTCACCGACGAAAGAGGAAACAATAATTACGAACGGTAGTGTTAAGAAGCAATCAAAATTGGGTTCCGAATTGCTGAATTCAAAAATTTTCTGGTATCACCAATTTGAGTAGCATGTGAATGATCTTCTGAGGTCCTCCAGTTGTGAAATTTTCCGCATGGTATGCATGACTTTGCGTGCAGTAGATGCTTAATTTTCTAAATGCTTCAAAAAGCATACCGTTAGAGTAAAAGAAAAGAATACAATCGCGAAACTTCAAGTGATGCCTTACAGTTGAAATTCTAATGGCAAATGCATAATGTATATTCATGTCACCGGACCAAACATTGTTGCTGGTGCATATTTCTTCCCGTAAGATCGGTCATTAGTTATTTTGGAGCTTCATTTGTAGATGCTCAGTGAACCCTTGGTCTACAAGCGACAATAACTGGCGGTAATTGTTTGCACCAAATTCCCTTTCCAAGTGAGTTAATATAGCTTGAATTTGCTTTCCCAAACTGACTTTATGAACAGGATCATAACTAGTTAGCAAGAACTCGTACCTTTTAAATTCCTCCGTTTCGTCAACTCTGTAAATATCTAAGTTCTCTTGAGCGTTATCAATAGCTCCATTAGCCGCGGCATCTTGAAGCTCTTGCTTGTTGGTGAGCATGAGATCAAATTCGTAAAAGTTAAAGTCTTTGTAATAGGCCTTGCAGTCTCCTTGATCGTTCTCATTTATTTCATCCAAGTAGGTTGACCACATTGAGAATATCAAGTTGATATTTTCCTTAATAAAGATGACCAATTTCAAATCATTGTTTCCGGAAAGAGCGAGCACGCTGCCCAAACCTAGTAAATTCAACTTCTTTTTTCTTGCTTCAAATAGGTTCTTAGAGTTGATTAACCAATTATTGAAAAACTGTTTAAAGGAAGAAGAGGCATCTTGTGCGAATGTAGACCGGAATAGCTCGACTATCAAGTCACTATTACCAAAGAAAAATCTTGATACCACCAAAAGCAACTTATTGATAGTTAAGATAGAGTTGTTTTCATCATCAGCAACAATCTGAATCAAAACTCTGAAGATGTTAGATTCTTCCATGATTTCGAAAAAAGTGGCAACATATGGGTTTTGGCCACCGTTTTGCAGTTGGTCAAGCTGATAGAACTTGTAAACTTTGACAAATAATACATCAAGAATTGATATCACAATCTCAAGAGCGTCATCTCTCATAGCGGCAAGGTTTCCTGCAATCGATGTCAATATTCCCAATACAAGCTGCTTCAAATCAGCATTTTCGAGTAATATTTCTATTGGAGTAATGATAAAGTAGCTTCTAATAATGGTGAGAACTAACGGCAATATCTCTGTGGTGTTGATAAGTGGGTCATATATAAGCCTGAATTTGTCGAAAATTAAGTTTTGTAACACTTCGTCATTTTCAACATAGTTGCCAGATAAGTCTCCAACAGTAGGATAATATTCTAAAACTGCTTGCCATAGTTCAAAACCGTCCTCCGATAGAACATTGTAATAATCTGAATTATAAGCACAGCAAGTACTAATAATCTCAAAACTAATATCGGCGGTCACTTTTGAGTTTTTGAAACATTTTATCAAGTTTCTCAAACTCCTAATCAAAATATTTTTAATCAATAAATTCTCCTCATGACTTTCAAAGTATGCCCATATACTTGGAAAGGCGGCAAGCAAGCTATTTAACTCAGTGATCTCGATTAAGGGGCCATTCTTGTCTAAAATGGAGTTTAAGCAGTTTAAGATAAAAATTTTGGATTCTGCCAAGTCCATTTGTTTCAATAGCACAAGCAACTTGTTAATGAACTGTGATGAGAATGACCTGAAGTCGTGTTTGTTAAAGTCCCATTCTTCAATAACATTCTTCAATGTTTGAACAGTCGAGAGTTGTAACACTTTGTCGTTATTGTTAGTATTGTTAAAGTTGAAAAAGCTTAACAAAAGTTCATAAATTCTCACGCGGTTTTCTCTAGAACATTTGATTGATACCCATTCATTGATCACTAAACATATTCTTCTCTTTAACACTTTTAGTTCCATAAATCTCTCGTTATTATTGGTATTTGAACCATTGCTGTCCAATGAAGGTAGCAAAATATTCACCAAAAAAGTGTCAAAGTCTACCATGTCAGCAATTGCCATTCCACTGAGCTGAATAATAGCAAATATAGAGTCTTTTAATAATATCAACTCCATATCATAGCCCGAGTTGGCAATTTTTTGGTTGATTTCGTTAATTTTATTCAATACGAATGGGACCAAAAGGTCTTTGTAGGAAATAATCAAATGCTGGAAAAAGTGTTCTGCGCATGGCCTAATTTGATACTCCCAACTTTCGGATATTTCTTCATTTACAAACTCCTCGGGATTGTTATTCCAGTTTTCAAGGTCCAAAGGCTTGAGCTTCAAGTACCAATTAATGACCAATTCTGTGAGCGATATAATCAAATCGTTGCTCAAAAAGGTGTTGAGCTTTGCCCTTGCAACTTCCATGTCTTGTTTGGTTACGCTTGATTTGATCAAGGTAGTTTCGCCCTTTTTATTTAATGTGATAAGTTTTTTGAGAAGTAATAAAGATCTGATAGCTATTAATGACCAAAAGCTATCGTCATCCATGCTGTTGTAAATTGAGCTTGCCTGGTTTTGAAGAATATTGAGCAAGGTCATAAGGATATCGATTGAGTTTGTTAGCAAGATAAAAGAGTTTGGGTGGGCGTAAACAAAGTTATAATACAATTTACACTGGCATTTGAGGAATTTTTCAATCTTTTCAGCTATCGGCAGTGATGAGTCTGGTTCCTCTAATTTTTTATATTCTAGCAATAATATCTGAAAGTTTGAGAGGTTTATCTTAAAAAAATCACTTATTAGTTCTTCGGAATGAGGTGAATGGTAGCCGTCTACAAGTATACGGCGCAATACTTTCAAGCAGAGATAGTCAACATCGACGACTGATGGGTCAATATTAGAAGGACTACTGAGCCACTTCTTGAAAAACACCGTGTAAATATTAATTATTAATGGTGTGAGAGTAGGTATTTTGCTTTGCATTGCGATTTTGGCTTTCCCTATACGGACCAGGCCGATATTTTTCACCACTTGATTCAAGATAGTTAACACATTGTAACATCTGACTAAATTTCTTTCGTTGAATCCTTGTAGCAACAAGTGCTCAATTTGACTGAAGATGTTTGGCCAATTTGTAGGAAAATCAATTCTGGCAATGCGAGCCGCCGAGTGGGCATTCTGAATCATTAATTGGGAGTTATCTTCATCAACAAGTTCAAAGACCCTGCTAATAATCTGCTCTTTTTCTTCCTTGGGTATGACCGCTTTTCTGTTTACTCTCCAGTACTTTTCAACACCGTTTTTGAACTGTATAATGCTAAGCCATCTGATTTGCAACGGCAATGATATATCCAAATAGACGGACTGAAGATGATAATGGTAGTTGGCGCTTACAGTCCATTCCTTTAGCTGGTTTTCCGCTAACTTTCCCTCGGCATTTCGCTCTAGAGTGCTGCCGAGCACCTGTATTAAATTGGGTAGGGTCAATTCCATATCACTAACCGCAGAAACCATAGGGAAAGCAGTGCTATCTGGTGGGAGAAAGCAGCTGGAGAGGGTTCACCAATGATCCTATCACCATTAAAAATTTTTGGGCGCTTTTCTCACCTTGGTTATCGCGATGTGCGTGTTCCCCCGGGATGGTATATTCATGTACCCAGAATGACGGTACATCTTTAATTCCAAGCACAAGCACCTTACAAAGCACACATTTGCAAATTCATAAATCATTAGTCTATCCGATTTAATAAAAACTATTTTAAAATTATATTAGCCTTTAATTTTCTTAACTTGCTTGAGGATGCGTTTGATATGGGGCCTT
This sequence comes from Saccharomycopsis capsularis, assembly GCA_031125595.1. Taxonomy (NCBI): domain Eukaryota; kingdom Fungi; phylum Ascomycota; class Saccharomycetes; order Ascoideales; family Saccharomycopsidaceae; genus Saccharomycopsis; species Saccharomycopsis capsularis. The sequence goes on from JASTUX010000018.1 coordinate 383,034, forward strand.
TGCTCACATTTCGAGAATCGCCTATGCAAATTCTCCACAAATGCATCGTATTCCGGTCCGTCCAACTCAAGCTCAGAGTCTGAATTTGGCTGAGATTCAGGAACCATTTCCGCATGTAAGCTTTGGCCTTCTTGACCGCTTTCGTCGCCACTGCCATCATCAGACTCGCTCGAGGACATCAAAGCAACTTGGGTCATGAGAATTTGCTGGCTCGCAGAATCAGCTTCTGAGTCTCCGTTGCTTTCAATATCCTCGAACTCAGAACAACTTTCGGTACAAAGCTCTGCAAATTCCTCGTCTTCTCTTTCCAGAGCAGTTTTTACTTTCTTTGGGCCGTACTTGATTTCCTCAAAAAATTCATCATTCATCTGAGTAGACTTTGCAAGTGGTGACCTCAAGGGTTCCTCCTGCACCTTCAACTCTTCTTCATCCTCCTCGTCCGTAAAATCATTAAAATCCTCAATACTAGGCTTGAAAGAGTTTTGAGACTTACTTTCATCCAGTGCTTCAATATTATTTGTTTCTGTATTGGCAGTCGCGTTCAGAGTTTCCCTTGTTTTGTTAGATTCGTTCGGATCTATCTTTGTTTTACCTTCTCTCAAGGATTCTTTGCTCTCATTGGTCTTTTCCATTTCCATTTTGAACATCATATTACTTAGCGTCCATGGGTCTGGGGGTAAAATGCTGATATCATCGAGCCTGGCGATCAATTCTTTTTTGTATTCTTGAAATGCATGCTCGCTTTTCTCACGAGCAGCCTCAATGGCCTCAAAGGTCTCATCAGCTTCCTTTTTCGTTGAGGTGTTTTCTTCAATTTCTGCAGATTTAGGCTTAGAACTACAACCAACACTGTCACGATCATTGGAAGTCAAGTAAGGAACTTGCTTATGCATGGCTATGAGCTTGCTGACGCTATCTGGTAAATCCAGTACTCTCCCTTTATGCGTAGTAAAATACGCAGCTCTTCTGATAATCTTTTTTTCAATCTCGTTAGCAGTCTTGTAAAAGTTAATGTCTATCGATTTTTTAGGCCGCCAATTCAGACCTGCTGGTTCTTTAATGGGCTCTTTGCTCTCCATTATAGCACAATGGGCACTATGATGATACGCACGAACTAATTTCATTTGCTTTTTGATATAATGCTCTTTATTTATGCCACAATATGCTGTCTTGAAACCCTTCAATGAAGGTTTAGCAAACCAATTTTGAATTAAAAAGATCCGTGATTCAATCATATCTGCCCAAATAGGATTATTACCAATTGGACAGATCAATTCTTTTCTTGTGTAACGCTTTGACTGAGGATCAGCAAACAATTCTTTCTGAAAGACATGCTTTTTCATTTCTTCCAACGCCAACTTCCTTTTTCTTTCCTTCCGTTCAAATTTTCTTCTTTTCTTAAGCATGCCCATGATACGCTTATTCAACCTTGTTGCCTTCTCTTCAGCGCGGGCTATGGCAGTGTTATTAACTTCATTGTCTGCAATGTTGTCGTCATCCCAAGCTCGTTTGTTCGTCATGTTGTTATTGGAATTTTCAGGTCCCAATATTTCAAAAGAAATAGACCCCTGAGATCCAATATTGGATGACTGTGATAGCGGTTGTTGGCTCAATTTGACTGTTAACTCACTCTTTTGAGTTTGTGGATTCTGCAAGTCTGTTGAACCAGAACCGCTACGAAAATCTTTTGAAGCACCTGGTTGGCTGCAGTCTACCTCATTACTAGCTTGATCCTTCACAATTTCCTTCTTAAGAGCGCTTTTAAGAGCACGTTTTTGAGTGAAGTCCTTATTGGTGTCTTTTTCTAACAATCTAGGCTGACCGTGTCCTTCTTTTTCTGTTATTTCGCCGTATGGAGCAAATGCACTGTAATCCCTGGCTTCAGGATCACGAAACCTTACTTGCTTCTTACTGTTTTGCATAACCGCCTTTAATTTCTTGATTGAGTCAGCAAATGGGTCGATAATCATGTTAACATTGTAGTCCTTGTTGTAAATATGACCAATTCCAGTATAAATGGGATTTTCAATTGTGTGACAGTGTCTTTTCATTGTTGTATCGTTATTTGGAATAGTTGTCATTGTATTCATTGTAACAGCTGTAGACGCCGTAGTCGCTCCGTACCACGTACTATTATTATATTGGTTATCATTATTGTTATAAAGTGCTTCTCTATTCACTTCCAAATCTGGTTGTTCTTGATAATTCATTTCCACATCTAAATCTACCTCATCAGCAACGTTCGAAGCTAGATCATATTCTTCCTCAGCTAAAATACAAGGTTCCTCAACCTGCTTTTGCTCCACATCTTCGTCCGTTTCATCATCATCACCACCACCATCACTTGCTTGTTCGGCAACAATTTCTTTTGGATTCACAGAAGTTTTTTCCTTTGATTTTTCTGCCTCTTTTTGATCTAAAAGTTCGTCAAGGCTATCATTAAAAGAATCCGATTCGAACTCTGCCTCTACCAAATCATCAGACTGGCCAATTTTCAAGTCAATTTTCTTTTCGTTTTTGCCACTATTTTGAACTTTCTGTTGCTCATTCATTGAATTACTCGGGTAATTGAACGCACGGCCGTTTGGCTGCTTCACAACTTCTCGCAATCTCTTTTGTGTTTTTTGACCCAGTCTTCCTGCCTGTTCCTGTCTTCTTCCATCTCTTTGGGTTTGATTATTTTCTTTCCTGCTTTCTCTTTGAGTTCGAACGCGTATTTGAAGCACATTTTGTGCCAGATATTTTCTTTGAACCCCTACTTGGTGCTGTGGCCTGGTTTGCGTTGGAAATCGTGTCTGATTTGCTGATAGGGATTGCCTTATGTTTTGCAATTGACTTTGTTGCTGGCTTTGGTTTTTACTTTGACTTTCTATTTGGTTGCAAGTTTGAGACCTAGCTTGATTTCTGGTCTCGGCGATATCTTCTCTTATATTTCGGTGTGGGTTTTGCAGTTGATTTTGAGTTGCCGACTGAGCCCTGTTCTGGGCACTGCTTGGCGTCGTACTTTGTGCTATACCTTGTGGTTTATTCTGCGGCTGCCTTTGTCCTCCGGTTTGAGTTGGCGTAACACTAATGACTTCGCTAAGATCACCTTGCGCATCTCCATTGGCTGTTCGCTGAGGCGCGCTATTTCTTCTTTCCCGTCTCTGTTTTCTTCTTTCTCGTCTCTGTTTCCTTCTTTCTAGATCAGCTTTCACTGGCCTTCGCCGCATCTTCTGCGTCTGAACTCTGGTTACTCTTCTGGATTCAATAGCTCCCGTAAGGAGCACGGTACATTGCTTGTTCAGTTGCACGTACCGCTTCAAGATGCGCACTATCCTGAAAATCCCCTCGTCTCTTTCTGCCAACAAAGCTTGGTTAATATTCAAACCCCTTTCTCTGTTCTGTACCCGTTTGCCTCCATATTTTAACTGTTCTTCATACGAGTTCAAACGGTATCCATGACCATACTTTCTTCTTTCAAAAATAACGTCATTGATTCTTCGTATAATTTTCCTGTTTTTGCCTGTTTCCTGATCTATGTGCTCCATTTCGCGAGCTATTAGTGTGGGAAAATCATGGATTATTATTAATCGATACTTGCTAGACAAGTGGGAATTCTTTGCTTTTGGGCCTTTGTGATAGGCATGGTACATATTTTTCAAGAGTCTCCGCAAATGTCCCGAAGCGTCACCTTTTATTCGTAGCATGTCCAAGTTTTTGAATGAGCTGGGATTAAAACCAGGAATCTTCATGAACTGACCATACGGTAGATCATCCTCGGAGTTGATATACAAACATCTAGAATTTTGGTTGTTGATGACATTGGCAATCAAGTTTACCATCAAAGTCTGTCTAGCTGAGCTGATGGTGCCGTATACTTCGTAGATCTTTCCAGAAGCAAAACCTCCCAAATACAGTTTTTTAGCCTCATCTGATTCTGAGCCTTGAACAGCTGTTTCCTTGTACGCAGATCTGCTAATAAGTTCATCAAGTATTTCTGAATTTGAAGTTATGAATGGCTGCGGATTTGGACCTTTTATATCAACAGAGCTAGACTTGGCCTTAGACGCTTCTGAGACATCTTCTTTTTTCTTTTCTTTCTCTTTTTCTTTTTCTTTTTCTGTTTTTTGCTCTTTTTCCAGCTCTTTTTCGTTTGCCTTTTCACTTTCTTGAACGGAAGAGCTTAATAGCGCGTAAAGACTTCGATCATGGAGCACATTGGCTATCTTTCTTCTCTTTGGAGGCGGTTGCTGCTGGCTCATTGCTCCAGTGAGAATGTATTCCTAGTGTTATTATTGAATATGAATAATGGCCCTTTTACGGATAAAATGCATTCTTGCAGCAAGTGAATGTAGATTTGTTTAAAAGGTAAAGATATTGATCAGATGTAGTAAGGAATTTTGCTACAAACTCTTCATTGCCTTTATTTTTTTTTATTTTTCTTTATCTTCTGTTTTGCCGTCAGAATTTACGCGTCGCTCCAGGACGAAAATTAGAAAAAATAGCGAGTGGCGCGAGCGACATTTTTGAACGAGATGAGCAGAGTTTTTACGTAGCAGCAAAACTTTATCGTAATAATAAGAATGGTATCACAATTATAAGATTAAACTTAAAAGCGGAAAATAAATATGGTATAGTAAAAGTACAAATAGAATAATATAGGTGAATATAAACTCGATAAAATAAGTAATGCCATCTTCTCAGTAAAATGCTGGCAAAATTACCATGTGTAAAGTTTATGAGTTTCTCAGCTGTCGGAAAAGACTTGGAACTTCAAAGGCGCGCGGTTAACAGTTATTCTAGAGCTTCTGTTTCTTGATGCTTGAAATCCATCATTGATTCCTTCGCCAAAATGTATATCGTTAGGATCATCATTAATGTAGTAATGTAGATTATCTTCTCTCGCACGCTTGCCCAAAGAAACCTTGGCCGTGTGGCTTTCAAGAGTCTCGTTGATATTGACCAAGGAATTGCTCTTTTTGATGGTTATAACTTGGGGATTTTGAGCATCGGAGTTTTTCACTTTGTTGGGCAAATTGGTCAAAGTTTGCTTGTTTATCATCCGTGGAGGAGTGACAAAAGGAGGCAATATCTTCTCCAAAGATTTATTAATCGCTTTTTTCTCGAGCTTAACAATATCTTTGTTTTTCTGAAGACTAGGTTCAGGAATCCATAATACATCTAAGCGCTTGAGCTTCATAAAATCCTCATTGCTACTTTGAGGATTTGTTGTCGTTGACTTGTCGGACGGTGAGTTGAGAGCTGACAGAGCCGCTGAATAATCGGAATACAAAGATGCCGACGATGATTTTGCTGATACATTTGGCATGATATTGTTAGTTATCTTTAACTTTTTTTTAGGTGAAAAATACGTTGTATTACTCAAGCCATCAGCTGAATCCCTAAAGACTTTTTGCTTTTGCAAAAAATCAGAGTTGAAAGAAGAAAGGGTCGGAATGCTCAAGACACTTCTGTCACTCAACCGGCTCTTAGAGCGAGACAGGCTGCTGACGTTGCTGCTCAGTTTGGAGAAAATGTAATCGTTGCTTTGATTATTGTGGGCACTGGGAATTTCATCCTCACTCGTTGCTAATGATAACAATTTATTTGTAAGTTTTGATTTATATGGAGAACTCGAAGGTGATGAAAATATAGATGTAGACTTTCTGCTGATAGAATCCTTAGCAGTCATTAAAGGAGACTTTGAAAGCTCCTTGCTGCCGAATCGTAGAGGAGTATTAAATGCTGAATTATTGTCATTCGCGACATCAGACGAAAGATTTACTGGTTTGAGCGGTGACGATTTTTTTGGCAAATGTAAAATCCTTTGTTTGGTTTTATTGATACTAATGCTACTTCTGCTCTCCCATTGGCCGTTATAGGCGTCTGCGCTGTTACTATCTCTTCTTCTACTGGAAGCTGTAGGTTCTGCCAGCAATTCCAAAAATCCAGGGTAAAGAACAATGCTCTTTGAAGATAAAGTATTCCTTTTAGCAAATTTTGAAATAACACCACTTTGATCAAGGACAGCATCAATTTGGCCAAGGACAGAGCCATTTTCTCGATTTGCTTCTTCTAGATTTCTATAGTTATGGTTCCGTATTATATTGTTATTCAAGAGATTATCGCAGTTCAAGATATGAGCCGTTGACGCTGGCTCTAAATTTTCTTTCGAAACCTCGTTCTCTTTGTCATCACGCTCAAAATTATCAACACTGAATGTGTCTTCTATCTCCATCTTCTCGTCTTTGAGTGACGCGTCTTTTGCGTAAGCGCCATCAGCAAATGACGAGTCCTGGAATATTGTAAAATCCAACTTGGGCGTTTGTTTTTGCGGCGTAATATTTGGGTCCTTCTGTATGAGAGAAGTGGCAGGAGAATTGCTTTGTGCTCTCCTTCTATACATCCTGAAGCACTATAGTATTACCAAATATATCAGATTTGTCTAAAGTCTAGTGTATATATGAGCTCGATGGCAGCTTATCACATTCAACAAGAACAGAAAGAAAACCACGATGGAGTTTCGTGTTATTTTTCCTTTTTCCGATTACACTTCCGATAGCATGGTGCGCCTATAGCATTTTATGTGCGTTACTGTATTTGTACCTGAAATACCTGATCTGTATACCTTGATGGACCGTGAGCTGTAATTACTAAGCTCATTAACTTACGTCTCAAAGTTTTTCTTAGAGATGTCAATATAGCACGACCATATGAGAATGGTGACAAACAACTTGGATACAAAAACTACTTTAATCTGGTTTTGGAGCAAAACAATTTGTCTAATCAACTTATTGGCAATAATACTATACAACACAAATACAGGAGATTTGGTTCCCTAATATGTGCTGTAAAACAAGTGTAGACAGCTAACAATGAAGTGACCAAAGAAACGATTCTTCCGTTTTTGCTCGAGTTTTTGTCGGCCTCTTTAATGAAGAAAAAGACAAGCTTGTTGTCGTTATTATCCAACACCAACCTCTTTTTCTGTAATTTCAACAATTGGCTTCTTCAAAACTTCGCCAACATTGTCAACGACGATGTTGATATCTTGTGGAAACTTGAGATTGGCAGTTTTAAGTAATTTGATGAGCAGTCTGCGATCTTAAACTGCTCTGGTAAAATCCAAGTTTAGCATTGTGGTTTTCTAGTTTGTATACAAATTTCCTGTATTCTTTTTCTTCTGGCCAGGAGTAATAGTGAAGGAACAAGCTTGCGCCCAACCTGACGAGCTCTTTGGAAGTCGTGGTACCCAGGTTTTTGGTCCCTCCTTGTGATAAGAACGTTTTTGCCTTCAATTTGGTGCTCCTTGGCTAAGAATGAAGACATTTCGAGAAATTACCCTTGGTTTTAGCAAAAACGAAAGAACTAGATGGTATGCTGGGATGTTGTGGTGTTGAATCGCAATTGTTTATCAAAATCTATCTCAGCAAAATCCAGGGAGATGTGAACTGCTGCGGACCCTCAGCTCCTTATACATAAATTTTGAGGTACATAAGTTTCACATTTTGTCAGCCATAGAGCTTGCGCTTTAGTTCTCGTGAAAATTACTTCTGAAAAGGTTCTTTACCAATACAATTCCCCCAAAGGAAAATCTAGGTGTGGGCACAGATTTGCTCCCCACAAGTCTGGGACAGCAGAGCAGAAGGCGGCTATCATACTTTCATGAGTATGATATGAATCATCACACTATACTCACATATGTATACAATGAAGAGGATTCCTACTTTTAAAAAGGAAGTAGCAATGTTATTTGCAGCTGCTTATTTTTATTATTAGATTCAACATTTTAGATTCACCACTAGCCATAATTTTCTATAATTACGTGTTCAAACCTCGTGTTTATTTTATTTTTATATAGTTTAATATAATTAGCCCAAGCACTGAACTATTTCGCTGTAATCCCTTATTCCTGGCGGTTGCAGCGGGTTTCGGCTGTCAGAGTTTAAGACTAAAGTTGTTTAGCTAAACTTAAATCACTTCGAATTTGTAGAATTTCGCTTCTGAAAGGCCTGAGGGGATGTGGGCATGTGTTACAGAAGACATACTAACTGAGGATAACTATCGTGCATCTCAACGCTCTATTGTTGCTCAACTGGAACACAACTGGGGTTTTTATTTAATTGCACTTCAGTACATGAATAGCTTTTTGACAGTACTTTTCAAAGACTGGCCTTTTTCACGTTGTAGTCAGTCCAATTTGATTTGTCACCTTATTGCTTTTGTTCGTGCAAACGCCTTATGCGCTATTTGGATCGCGCTGCAACTTAATAATAATAAAAATTCAGCCTGTCTGAGCTTCCCTGATATTTGCGGAATGCTCGAATTGAACTCTAAAGCTGATGACAACATGATCTGTTGGATTGGGTTCAATGAACATAGCAAAAGGACGCTAAGAATTGTTCCGTTGAAGCACTCTTTTGACGCCATCGGTCAAAAACCTTTTCTCATAAGGCAGGTATTTTGGCTTTTAGCACATCCTTACCATAGACTGCGTGCAAATGATAGAACTTTAGTGCCAACACCTGATTACACAAACTAAACGCTTGTGAACAATTGATATTCTAAAGTAGATTAATGCGAGAGAATGAGGGCCACCTGCTAATGCTATAGTAATTCTATTGCAAGCGGCAAATAAATCAGACAAACTTTGACATTGAGCATTTCAGAAAAGAAAAAAAGACATAACGTTCGATGATTTCTACCGTTATGGAGAGGCAGCAAATAAAACAGGTAGTTGCAAAATGGACTATAAGCAGCACGCTTTGGATGGAGTATTACGAGAAGTAAATCAAATCTGTGCTTTTGGTCAGCAGGCTGAAGGCTTGGGTTTGTAAGTTGAGCACCCTAACAGCGCTTGGCAAACAGATGAACAGCGCTGTTGAAATGCCTTGGGATAACATGTGACAACATGTGCCATATTCAAAGAGCTAGTATTCCTTAAAACCCGACAAGATGGTATTGATCAACGGCAGCTTTATATATGAACGCGAGAATAGAAAGATGAAGCACCTTGAGTAATATCGCTGCCATGAGCGTCCAGCCTAGAGGGTATACTGTTAAACAACCATCTGGTTTGAAGAAGTCAGCATGGTTGCATTTGAAGCTTGGAAGATATCGCCGAGTTATAGCATAGTTATAAACCGTTAGCGAGAATGTGAACAAGGAACCGCAGGTCAAGAAGGCTAATAAAGACTAGACTTTTAGCAGAAACAGTACCGTAAAGAAGAGGATGACCAATAGATTTGTACAACATTCTTGTGACCAAGGAATTTGCGCACTTTATCAGAAACAGACTTTGTTCGAAGATTCTAGAAAAACAGGCGTCAAGGTCCGTTAGGGCAGGCTTGCATCTGTAAGACACATTGGAAGGAAATGTCTCAAATCGGACACTCATCACCGGGGTGATTCCGAGAAACAGATCATGCAGATCTATCGCTGCAAACCAACAAGATTTTAATGTGATTGAGAATATCAAACAACGAATAGATTTCTGTGGGCACATAGCGAGTGGGGTTTACCACCAAGCCCTATCATATTCTTAATTGAAGGCATCTTAGGTAAGCCACCTAAAAAAGGTTTCGGAAAGTTGGTACTTACATGACTGAAAAAAGGTTACCGTGTTAAAGTTTTGTTGGAAGCCCAATACTCACATTATTGGACTTGTTTTCCTTAAGTGACAATTAAACTGACAAGTTTTACAGGGAGCTGTAGGGGAGGCTTAAGTTTCAACCACTTGTTTTGAACTTCTTGTCTACAAGTTGGATACATCCCTTGAGGATTTCACGTAAGATTATTTACTGCTGCAATTGTGAGGGATCTGTATAAAGGTGCCCACCTTAACTTATACTAGCCTCTAAATGTTACAATATTAACGAAATAGAATAAATTATTCACAACATGGTTGGACATACAAAAGTAAAGGTACATAGTGCATAAGTTTTTATTGCGTATGGCAAAAAAAGAAAAAAGAATTACTAGAGAAGTTGACTTGTTGTATCATAGGTAGGTCGAAAATCTTCTGCATTCAGCTAAATGCTAATTACGTAATCAGAAATTTTGAATTTGTCCTTCTTTTAATACTGTCACAAATGAAAGCTGCAGTCAGAAGTAAATGCTGCAGCCACAAAAGCCGCGGCCCCCAATCTTATACAGGACACACAGCGAATGATTTTCAGACACTTGGTGAGTCTCGCATATATGGTGACTTTTTGATTCTCCCTTTTTACCTTATCCTAAAGCGTATTAGGGCCCGCCAGCTCTTTATATATATGTTTGTTTGTTTTGTTCTTGTTTTTTTTCTTTTGATTCCAGATCTATCAAATATTCAATTTCCATAACTTTTACGATTTGACTTTCGAAAAGTGATACTACAGTACATTTGAAATGCTGTTGACCTGAAATTTACAGACAACAGCCACAAGCTTTGATGATAAAATTGGAATTAGCAGTACGGTCATTAGGAAGTGAAGTCTTTTAAACATACGTATAGTTAGATATTTCTTGATAAAGGTTCAGTAAGTATTAGCTGTTCTTTTTGAAGCGGTATAGATTTATATATTTATTAAAAATCGAGAATTTGAAAGACGAGCCGCAAACACGAAAGATAGGTTACTATCATTGCGGTCTCGCTTATTCTCAGCCACATGTATGTGGCTGAGGGTGGCTGAGAATAGTGCCTTTGAAAATTTTTCATTTTTTTCCCCTGACTTCTTTCATTCAAACGGCATGGTACATACATATACAAGATATTAAGTTTCGGTATCTATATGTGGCCTAACGTGCTGTGATGCGATAAATATACTATTTTTTAAGCGGCCCGACAATAGATCAATAAGATAAAATCTGGAGAGAGATTGTCAAGATTTTAAAGCTATATATAAAAGGGTAAAATTAGAATAAAAGAGACAAGCTATTCTTCTTAAAAGCAGGGGCAACATAGCACAAGAAACAAAAGGAGAGCCCGGTGTCTAAATGTGTTGTACAATACATACAATTCACCTTGTTCTCTCAAGAACCGTTAAATGTAAGAAAAACTGCAAATCGCACATAACGGTTGGTTCTTTTGTGCGTTATTTATGCATGCTGCGGCATGTAGGGACAGAAACACGGCTGACAGCGCATACATTCAAGGCTCTACAAAATAACACAAGCAACTTTACACTTTCGGGAAAAAAAAGGAGCCCAAAGAGCTATTTTCGTGGCAGCAAAACAGTAGCTATCAACTTGTTAATAATACTTTTGGCACTCTCCGTGAGTTCCGGCAGAGTTAACGAGCCAAAAGCCAAAACGATATGCTTGCGAGCTGAGACAATTAATTTATTCTGCTTTCGCCTGGGCCAATGCAAGCTTGCCTGCCTCCGGGTTTTTTACCGGAATTTATTTTGCATTTTTGCTCTGGTTTTGCTTGTACTTTGTGCTTTTCTATTGCGACATTCATATGTTGTTTTGTCATCCAGTTTTAGTTATCCTTTTTTGGATCTGAACTTGGAAGGTAAAGTAAAGAGAGAATAAACTCTGGAAAAGAACATGTCCGAGTCAACAAGATTGAAAAAATGCTGGCCATCTAACAACCTAGTCTCTGGCAGTAGTCTTTTTGACAAAGAAACCTATGATCGATAGACCCAGAAACATCTTCGCAGTACTTGACGCTAACAGTGTGACAAACCTTCAGATAAGCTCGCCAGCTGCTATCTGTTGACCAGCGGCAAGTCGTTAATAGCGATATAGGGAGCGGCAGCATAAACAGGCAGGCGACCGGACGGCGCGCGGCAAAAAACGGGCCTGAAAAAAAGGAAAGTGACAAACTCCATCAATGTGACACTCATCGTTCTGCAAATCCGGATAAAAACGTGGCAGAAAGCCTCCTACTGGCTTCTTCAGTCCCCCAGCAGCACGTGACGTATGGGCTTTGCGCAAATTTTGTTCCGACACCGCTGCTCTTCGACGTTGCTCTTGCAGAATTGCTTCTAGAAATCACGATTCGATATGGAAGCCATGCTTATTTTTGCAAGTCTGAAAGCGTCATCCTTCGGCTCTTGTTTCATCAAGCCAGTCCGGAAAACAGGTTACCAACAGAATGAAAGCAGTCTTGTGAAAGACTGTTTGCTAATGAGGCAATATTTAAAGCGCTATTGCTTAGAAAATCCTCGTATAATGAATTGTAGCTTTGGTTGTTCAAAGTAAATAGACTTGCTTGCTGCTATTGTGTTGAAAATCTATCTTGACATTCCAACCTGCAGTTTGCGTGCTAGAAGCAAACTTTGAGGTTTGTTAATTGAGTATATCTGTTCGTGAACAAAAAAAGCCTGCATTGCAATCACGAGATTTTGTGCAGGAAAGAACTAATGTTTATAAAGGAAGCTGAACTTTGCTTCTAGAAAAACAAGCAAAGATCAAAAAGAAACGTAAAGAAAAAAACAAAATAAAAAAGTAAAGTGAGAAGAATTAGGCGAAACTTTTTGGCGGCCAGCACTTTTCTTTTACCGTTGTTTTCGATTTTATGTTGGTGTAGCTGCTGCCTCTCACAGCGCTGGTCAATGGAAAGGGCAGAGTCAGACCACAAGGGAGGTACCAGAACATATTATATCATAATAGTAAAAATAATAATAGTATTACTTAATAGGCACCGGACAAAGCTATCCGTAAATATGCAGTGAAGGATTTGCCTTATATGTGCAATTGTTGTTGTGCACTGCAATTTAGGGAAGGCCTGCTTTGTGAAAAGTGTACGCGTTACAGATTGGGGAATTAGGGTTTTTCATTCTCCTCGACAACAATTCCGATGGCAGCTGGGCTTAAAAGTGCAAACTGCCTCAAAAGAAGCAGATCTCGTCGGATCACAGGGCGCGGCCTGTTGTTTTATTTTTATTTTCTCGTCCAGAAAAATTTCCTGTTACTTTTTTTTTTGTTTATACGTAGTCCTGCAGCGCATCCAGTATGGTATGCCACGCTAAGGCCGGTGGTGTATAAATAACCTCTGCTTTTCTTGTGTCATTTGGCCACACACTGCCTAGATGTCATTCTTGTCCTTATCTTACCTTCTCTCCTCTTTTCTTGAATATTATACCCAAATACTTTCGAACTGTCGCGTCGTGTGTACTGGCTCATCGTCATCATCATAATCATATGCTGATGGTGAGAACATTTGCGGCTTGTTAGAGTTGGTGCTTACGTCTTGAAAAAGTTTAAGAAGCTAGTTTTATAAATACTCATTTACATCCAAAGATCAAAAGAAGGTTTCAGGGCTGCTTGTTATATCTTCCCCGCGACAGTCTAGCTTATCATCATCCAGAAAAGCCAAGCTTATTCAATTTCCACATCAAGTCAATGAATCCGGGCGACCAGTATTTCAGCGTGAAAGACTGGCGTTGCTGTAAATGCGGCACAGATCAGTTTCATTACGAATATGAAAACCAATTGGTGCCCTTTTTGGAGAAAAAGCTTAGTCTTATTTGCACACCTTGCTCGCATACTGCTTGCCGGAATTGCCACTTCTTTTCGAGAAACGTTTATGCTGAGATGATTTATAGAGACAGAATGAGGACTATAGGAAATTGGTAACGTGGCACAACTATCCTATACCACATTTCCTCTATTTGTATCTGAAAATGTTGCTTTAGGAGGTAGGCTCCCTCAGGACCCTAATGTTATGCTGTTAGATGCCTTTCAATCCCATGAATAGCACAATAACTACATAGGTAATTTGGCTCACAATAATCAAAGCTCCAGTTTTTCTATCCTTAGCCACTTACCACTGACTATAATAATATGCCAGTGACTTTTCCTATTCACTTTTCAAGTTTTTGTGATGGTTTAATGGCACTAGCAGCCATTATTGCTTTCATTCTGAAAAAGATGGCAAACCGCGGGAGGCAACGGAAACCATTTTAGATCTTTTTCTCTCATATTTGTGTAGAACACGTCATCTTTTCTATATTATATATGCCATCAGCATCCACTAAAGTTTTTTTTCATTATTTTCGCAACCATAGATACTCCTTTGGCAGTATTCTTATTGTTATCATTTTCCATGACTATATTGCCATATATTACACTGTATCCTAGTTTTTTACGTCCTTTTTTTCCTACTTGTTGTCGTTCTCTTGAGTCCTACCTCTTAATGACTCTATATACGAGCGACTAGCCTGGACTAGCAAAATGATCGCTAAGTTTGAACTTCGGTATTTCTATTCTTTACATCCCGGTTGCAAACATGGAAGCTAAGCGTTGACCATGTATGACTCTCTCAGTCTTTACGCACATAATATCCAATGAATACCATTTTCCACTCTTTCGCGCTTCAGCCGGCTCTTCTGTTATTTTAATGAGATTGTAAGTATGATGTTTGCTGGAAAAAATAGGTCCTTATAAGGATCTTAGAGATAACAAGTCTCACATGGAGAAAGGAGTATATTTTGGTATCTTTGATATTATAAAATTATCCTGTTTGGACATCACTGTCTTAAAAATCACCATGAGACGTTGGCTGTACCTTTAATTATCAAAAGCCAAATCTTAAATCTAATTGAAACGAAGCCCCAATCAAACGGATGTTGATTTTTAATATATTTATTTTTTTATAATATCAGATACCATTTAGCAAAATGCTGTCTTGTTGGCGCTACTTTTAACAGATTGAAGTACAAAATAGAAGTACAAAATAGAAGCACTTTAACAATCCTTTAATCAATGAACCATCAGAAAAAGGATGTAATAAGCTACTATCGAAGTATGCCAAGGTCGTCTGTAGTCCAAGAATACTATTTAACTTTTATCAGCGTCTCAGGAATATTAACAGAGCCAAGAAGAAGAAACTCTAGTTTGGACTGGCTGGGCGGTCAGAGTTAGTAAATTTCATTTAGCGCATATACATCCCAAAATGCTTCTGTTACCAAGAATTTATCGCTAAAGAAGGCAAAAAAAACTATGGGCGCCAGTAACCTGACCATTTGGTAATAAGTGTCTCTTCCAAGGACTTCAAAAAGGTATTCAAGTGCAGAAGCAGAAAAATGGCAAAAAATGGATACGCGGGAAAGCACTTTTTGCCAACGTAACCTTACCGTTTACCTTAACCTTGGTAAAGCAACAAGTAGTGAGTTATTAAAAATAACATTGCTCTGGAAAGCTCCCAACTCTTTGTTGATTACTAAACTAGCTGGTTCTAGTCTCTGGTAGCTTCCATAAACAAGCAAACACCTATTCCACAAGGAACAGCCATAAACAAATGACTCCAAAAAGTCGTAAATGACTGCTTCTGCCTTCTTGTTTCTTTTTTTTTTCTTTTTTTTCTTTTTTTTCTTTTTTATACAGCATCTCACTTTTTAACTTGAGAGATTATGCTCCGCCATGCAAGTATACCTAATTCAGGTTGTGCGAATAACTATTTATGACACCTACTGAAGGTCCCTTCGGCATTTCAAAGGAAAGTTTAGTCCTTTGGAGAGGGTATCGGCGAAAATGTTTCTGCATTTGGACAAAAGTGGCACCATCATATTCTGATACTGAGCATAGAAAATATTAAACCTAAATTCGTCTCGTAACCAAGGTTTTTGTTACTGGAGCCATTCTAGGCAAGTAGCGTTACTGTTTGTTATTTAAAAGTGTTATTGGTTTTCCTGTTCTCAAATTTGGCAACTCACACTCGACGCTTTGGGCTTTCCTTTTTTACAACAAAAAAAAAAATGAAAATGCTTTGCAACTTATTCTCTTAACGCTTCATAATTGTGTTCAACTATAAACTATGTCGGTTGCATTTCCAGTCAAGATCTTTTTGAGGTGACCAAACTACATTGACGCTTAATTTACTGGTGTTTTGCCCCTACAGAAACAAACAACTACGGGGCATGGATGTCAGTAAAAGTCAGGCCCTTTTAAAAACCTTTGGTTAGTTCCAAAAAAGCATTAATCGGGACCGGATGATTGATGATTCTGTACTTCTTGCTTTCCTAATATTATGGGTACTGCAAAAAGTTTGTCTTTTGCCATCGTATATGATACATCATACAGGAAATGACAAAGATAAATTATTTAAAAGACTACGGCGTTTATCAAAACGATTATATCATTTATTTCTATTTTTGTCAGTTGTTCGAGACCATTCAGCTTGGCTCAATCAAATAGCAAGCCCACAAGCAATCCAAGGCATGCTTTAAAGGCTATGACATCTTACGCGACGTACAAAAAATATGGGCATGTTTAGCTATCAAATTCATACGGGCCAATGTTGCCCTCGAAAAATCGTACAGCCTTTTTGTGTAATGTGCTTTTTTCAACTAATATGATTTGCAATAATAGGCATTGCATGCTTCATTTGACAACTAAATCTTCTCCAATATTCGATTGAATCAAATTGTTTCGAACTGTGAGCAAATTACACGTATACTTGCTACATCTCAACAACAAGTGTGAAAGTTTATTCTTTGACATCATCTACTTTGATGATATAGTCCAACTTTCGCTGCATATTTCGAATTTGCCCTACAAACTTCTTCGAAGGCCGAATAAACCAGCATGAAAACTTAGCTTTTCTTCATTTCCTTGAGGCGTGCTCGACAATTATGAGCCTCATATAAGGACTTAGTATTCTTTTTTCTTAAGCTATTTGAAAGTCACATACCGTCTTGAGTCATAGGATTGGCAGTAACAATCAAAACAATAGCAAAGTCGCCGAAACAACAAGCTGACTTTTAGTTCTGGGATTTTCGGTCAGAGCTCAGGTTACTGTGAAAAGACAACCGGAGTATTGTAGGTGTTGCCGAAGTGGATGTATCATAGCAATAATTTAACTGCAAAGATCAGGATGGCTGTTTTTTTCAAATTGGGTTTCACTGAAGTAATGAAATGAATGGCATAGCCAAAAAAATGTGGCTCATTCCGTTATGAACGTCTAACAAAGTATCAAAGATGTATTGCAAACAGGGCAAACAACTCAACAATATTTAATTGGTTTGTAACTATTACTCCCATGCGTAGGGTCCCTGGGATGCAATATACTTTGTAAAAACTCTATATATAAAGACATATTTTCCACTTGTAGTTCCACTGACCTTTGGAGAAACCAATTTAGAAAGCTAGAGCGTAGAAAATTGACCAAATTCGGTTCACCCACAAGTTCCTGATAACAATCTTATTTTAGCTTATTTACAAATTAACGAGCCGTCCATTTTGGATGGCCATCTACTATCTGTTGCATACTATGCCCTATAGGTCATGATAGCTTTTCAGTTGCCGCCTTCTTTTCGTCGGCTCGAACTTTGCCGCTGCAAACAGCTACACATAATATGACGTCAATGTGCATCCTGACAAATTGGTGTGACGCAAACCGAAAAATCAACAAACTCTGAGGTTATTCAATGGAAAAGCCTCTAGAAAAAAAAGAAAACACGGATTTGGGGCCGAAGGGATGCCAAAACGACAGTTGATAGACGAGGCGACTGGTGAGCTGTGAGATCTCCGGAACGCTCAGATAAGGGAAACCATGTCTGAAAACATCATCACGCTTGCAAGGGCTACTAGAAGCCGTGTGAGAAAGTACAGTTGTTCCCTTTAGGAAGCCGATAATGGAGAGAACTGTTGTTCCAAGCGTTTCATGTTCATAAAAATAAAACATCAAAGCCAAAGAAAGCATCCTTAGATCTAGGCGTGGATGCAGCAAAATTTTTGAATAATAGTTTTAAGCTAATTTTTGTTCTGAACGGATTAATATCCAAGAAAGCTCAGATTGGATTAATCTTTAAGTAAGCCTCATGATTTGCTTCATCTGCCTTGTTAAAAATTTACCAATCCGATTTTTTCCCAAATTTGCGAGCTTTTGCTAGCAAAGGCCCCTTTTACTCGCCATTGTAATTACGCGAGCACTTCTCATTGTGATAAATTTAATACGACTGTAACTCTGCAACTTTACCATAAACCGCCCAGGTAGATACTTTCAAAATTTATGCAGCTATACTATATTATGTATTATTAAGAAAAGCTATTAAAATGGAGAAAAAATCGGAATTGAAGCTAAAGTGAGAATCTTAGCCATGATATAGTATAAATTTTGAAAAAAAGCAAACGGTCTTCAGCCTCACAACTTTTTTAGCTTCTTGCCGTACACTAAATCAAAATCCATTTTCATGTCCTTGTACAAGTCCTTCATTCCAAATTCGTCGAGAACGTCATTCTCACTATTGGCATACTTGACAAACATCGGATTTTTGTTCTGTGCAATCTTCTCTTGATCCGCATCTCCTCTAGTGATGGCGATATCGTCTTTAAACATTTCGCAAAACTTGATGTCACACAAGCGGTTGAAATTGTCCAAACTGGATTTTTTCGCGTACATATAGTCTTTTTCAATAGACTCTTTTTCGTAATCGGTGAGCTTCTCGTAGTGTTCGCTCTCTTTCATCTCGTTGAACTTCTCATCAATGGAGTTGATGAGTTGCCAACGAAGGCTGCGGCGGAACCGGTCGTACTTTGAGAGCTTGTACTCACGGAACGTCTGGTGCTTTTCGAGAATTTTGGCCTTGTAGGTTTCCAAAAACTGTTCTGACAATTTCCTTGTAATGAGAAGCCACTTTTGCACCATTTTTCTATCATGGTGCTTAGTCTTTGGCTGGTTCAACTTTAAATTTTTGTAGCTTGTTAACGATGCGATCTTCTTCTTGAGGTCTTCAGTATGCTGGTTTAGCGACTTTGTGAGCCTTAATACCTTGGAAACTGTCTCGTTATGTTTGCTGAGCTCCTTCACATTCACACGAAAGGATTGCGAATGCTTGAGGGACGAAGGAGTCAATGACCTGGACCGTGAAGTACTTGAAGAAGGGGGCGGGTTCTTCAACGGTGACTTGAACTGCTTTGTCACTGCTGCGCTCGGCTTGCCCATCTTTGAGGCCACGGACCCAGAGGTTCTTCTCACCAACGAGATCGGTCCTGAATTTTTTCTCATTGTGGGAGTAGACACCCTGCACACCCCTGAGGCAGAGTCCGGATTGGGCCGCGATAGTCCTGCTATGCGATACTTGGGTAGGGGGGTAGTGGTCCCAGGTGTAACGGCGGATCCCGCCATCCTGGTGAGCTTCACCGGCGTCGAGAAGGCACGCTTGAAAGCAGAGGCAGCATTAGCTGGTGACGACGAGCTATTCAACGTCCCGTAAAGTCTTGTATTTGCTTTAGATGCCGGTGGTGGGGTGAGGTCGGGTATAGGGGACCCATTGAGCAGTAGCGCCGAAGGATTCACTATTCCCTTATTCAACCGCGGCGTCCTCAGGATGCTGCTGAACGAAGAAGACGTGCTTGGGGGCGAATTTATGTAACAGCTGGAACTAGTGTCGGCGACAGCGCTTCCAGAAGGGATGTTGTTGATATTAGTCATGCTAGCCTCTAGACGCGGCGACTTGACAGGAATCAAGTTTTCTTTGCGAGATAGCGGAGTGGAGTTGATGGAATGTTGAAAGTCCTCGTCATTTGAAGGAGACAATGCCACAGCGTTGGCTTTTTCGTTTATCGTGACTGGAGGAAGCCGGCTCATTGAATATGGCTTTTCAGGAATAAGCTTCTCAGTGGTACTTTCAGTGTTATCCTTATTTTGTTCATTACGTTGTAGAGATGAGGTGCCATCATCTGAATTCCTTACCGATATCCTAAAATCACTAAACATGTTCCAAAAAGCAAGAAGAATGATTGAAGATTTTGGTGCCTTTGATAAATGACGTTATCCCGTTATATGTAACCACAATTCAACATAGCGCTCTAACAGAAGCCGATGTAAAGAGCTCCAATATATCAACACCTTTGTGTACTGCACAACTGCTATACTAAGAGTTCGGCTTTTTCTTTCTTTCTGTCTTTTTCTACCCTTAAGCGCACTATGTTTATACAATTGGGAGCCTTTCATTAATGCGCATGTGATGAAAAAAGGTTGCTTATCAGTGAACACAAAGGTATGCACTGTCAAAACGGGATATTTGCCACCTGAAGCCACCTGAAGCCACCTGAAGTAGACACAAGCATTTAAATGCTTAAATACAATATTCTTGATACCTCTTGTGCCAAGGCTCGGTATTATGGAGATGAGTCCAGCTATGACTCAAGTACGTGCTCCATGGATGCGGCCTGCCATGGTTAAGAAGGCACTCTACCGACCTACGCCCTCTGAAACGCTATAGCCTAAAAACAAGCATTAGTATCATTTAATACTATTGAATCAAGATATATTACGCCGCTTAAAGATTATAGTAGTGATGATGAATCTATTAATGATATAGGGCCAATGATAATAGAATATTTAATGCAAAAAAACCAAGACGAAAAGACAACCAAAAAAAAAAAAACGCTAATAGTAATAATTAGACCTCATAATACACACATCGTAAACCATAACACATAGCAATGATAAAAAAGCGAACCAAAAATGAATATCAAAAAATTTATCCTCTAGAAAAATGCAAATAACAGTGCAGTCAGAGATTGTTGAGACATTGTCAGATAGACCTAAAAGTCATCCAACCAGCCTTTAGATCTTTCAACGGCTCTTTCCCACAACTTCCACTTCTTTTGTCTGCTGTCAAATTCTTCATTACAAATGTATGAAATTCCTTTGTCGCTAGACAAAGCAGAAGCGATATGGCCAGTCAAGTCGTCAAAGTTCTTCCAAAGTCTTTCGTTTTCGTCCTGGAAGCCAAAGCCAGCAGCAATAGCAGCGCCAAAGGCGGTACATTCAGCGCTGACAGCTTGATGAATGGTAACATTTGGACCCAAAATATTGGACTGTATCTGCATAACTTCATTAGAGTTGGACATACCACCATCAACAGACAAGTCGTGCAACGGCAATTGGTCTTCATCGTGTTGCTGAGGTTGGTTATCATCACCGCTGCCAAGAGTGGTTCTCACATTGTCGACATCCATCATTTCAACAGAGCCAACAGAGTTCTTTGGGGTAATGTTACCGATGCCCAAGTTTGATGGGGCCAAGTGGCCTTGCTCAGTGTAGCCCTTGGTGCCAATCATAATAGCATCTTCGTCTTCAACAGCAGTCTCAACACCACCTTCAACAGCATCCCGAGCCATAGCTTGCAAGATGGCTTTCACTTGAAAGCAAACACCTTCGATAGCAGCTCTAGCGATGTGGGAAGAAGTAGAGTATTGAGTCAAACCAAAAATATTACCTCTAGTGTTAATCCAGTAAGGACTGTACAAACCAGAAAAGGCAGGAACAAAGACAACGCCACAAGAGTCATCGACACGGGTAGCTAAAGGGCCAACATCAGCAGCTTTTTCAATAAACTTCAAATTGTCACGCAAGTAACTGACAATGGAACCGGCAACAGCAATGGAACCTTCCAAGGCATAGCAAGCCTCGCCTTCAGTATCCTTCAAGTATGGGAACCAGTAAGCAAAAGTAGTCAAGGTACCGTGGGAAGAAATCAACTTTTTGTTACCAGTATTGTAAAGCAAAAAGGCACCGGTACCATAGGTACATTTAGCAGAACCTTGCTTGAGAACCAACTGGCCAACCATGGAAGAAGCTTGATCACCGAGAATGCCAGTGATTGGAACACCCTTCAAGTACTTTTTCAAGTCGGTAAAGGCGATGTCAGTCAAACGAGTGTTAAAGTTAAAATTCTTCAAGTTTGGAATCTTAAATGAACCAAAATATTCAGAAGAGGACTTAATTTCTGGGAAAATAATCTTGGAAGAGTCAAGGTTCCACAACTTGAATAACTCTTCGTCATATTCCTTAGAGTCAATATTCATGAGATGGGTTCTGGAAGCATTGGTAATGTCGGTAATATGGGAGCGTTCCTTGGTCAAGTTATAGACCAACCAAGTGTCGACAGTGCCAAACATGAGGCCATCGTCATTGGTAGGGTTCTCGTACAACTCCTTGACTTCGTCAACATTTTCAATCAACCATTTAATCTTGGATGCGGAAAAGTAGGTTGCTGGAGGAAGACCACATCTGTTTCTAGCGTCTTCCAATTGTTCTTTGGAGTGATTCTTATTGACGTGGTCGACAATGCCGCTGGTTCTGGTATCATTCCAGACGATACCATTGTAAAAAGGCATGCCTGTCTTCTTAGACCACAAAATGGTGGTTTCTCTCATATTAGCGATACCGATGGTCTTGATTTCGTACAATGGCTTCTGGGAAGCGGCGTTAACCTTGTTTACCTTGCCTAACTTGACCAAGCAGGCAGCCATGCATATCAAGCAGTTGGCCAAAATGTTAACTGGGTTACACTCGACCCAACCCGGCTGGGGGAAAATGAGTGTAATTGGGTTGTCTATTGGTCTTTCAAACTCCAAGTTCTCGGTTTCAGTAATGGCGACACCCTCCTCAGAGAAGACTGGAGAGCTCTTGTCCAATGCGGTGGAGTTTGCGCTGGTTCTGTACTCGATCTGGTGTTTAGCAAATTCGGTGCCATCCTTTTCAAAAAGGATGGCTCTTGTGGAGGTGGTGCCGACATCAATAGTTGCAATTAACGGGATTCTTTCGGGGGCACTCATATTGTGTGGGCTATTAGGAGGGTGTAGGGGAATATTAAATGACTAGTAACGCAACGTAATATAGTATAAGGAGCTGTAATAAGGGAATATGAAGTAGGCGACAGTAACTGTACAGAAACTGGACAGTACCTGGAATATTTGATAAGTTGCGTTAAGATAAAGTTACTAGTGGAGGTATAAGCAGCTAGTAGGTTGCTGCAAGTGAAATTAGATAAAAACAGAATAAGATTGATAAAGCAAAAAAAGGGAAACAAAACAAAAGCGTAAAATTTGGGGAAAGGGCTGGTATTTATAGACGGTTTGCGAGGAGGCGAGAAATGGGGTGGGTGGCCGGGGCGAGGCAGCAGGCGGCCCAGCAAGCTAGCTGCGGTGCTCCGTGTGCTACCCCGGATTTTAACTTTGTGCTCAGCTTTATGCACGCATTATGTAGCACTATGCATGGCGGTTGGAGTGTGTCTGGATGTGCCGCAGTCCCGCGGTCTACAAAATGGGCAATTTTGCTCTGGAGAAGCTGCCGCCTGTCTTTCGCGAATGTGCGCGCCATGATGTGTGCAGCAAGAGCAACTGCCCCCGCGCACCACGGCGCTGGGAACGACCATAGGGAAGGCCGCATGGGAAGGTCGCCTGGAAGACGAGAGACCTGGGTCCAGGAAATGCAAAGCGCCGAAGAAGGACCGAAGCTGGGCCAGAGTTGGGCCACCCCGCGAGAGCCAGTAGGCGCCCGGCCCACATAGCCCATGGGCGCCAAAAGAGGAGCAAGAGGGGGAAGTCACCCAGGATGGATGCGCCCGCAAAGGAAACTATTCGTGCAGGGTGGAGGCGCTGCTCGGAGTTCTCGCTCTCCACATTTCGCTAGCAGCGCGCGCACTCCAGGAGTCCCAGGGCGACATCTGATTGGACCAGGGGGCACTACCCGGCCTATCGTGACCGCTTGCGACGTGGAGCGGCAGAGCTCCGCTGGCTTGCTGGGCGATCCTGGGGGTTGCGCAGCAGCGATATGCCGGGGAAAGCCTGGGCGCGCAGTAGCCTGCGTGTCCGTGTGACTGCTACTGATCCGCGCGGGTCGTTCTGAAGTTTTCTGGCTCCCAGAATGGATGCTGGTGGGTCACCTCGCGCCACGATTGGCCAAAGGCAGGCACACCAGCATCGAAACTACGAGAAACGCTAAAAAAAGCGACACCAAGTCCGCAACTCCGAGGCCCCTGACCGCTGCGTGCCGTCCCAGCAGGGAGCGGGTACAGATCTCTGAATACCAGAAAGTGCCAAAAAAAAACGCGCTTCTTCTTTCTTTTGGGCCCTACTACGGCGACGACTCCTGACTCCCCCCCGGCGCTATCCTCTCTTCGCCCGGCGTTTCGTTTGCCGGTTGTTTCTTTCCATACTTGTTTATTCTGTATTCTATATTTCTTTTGGAACTCGTTTATTCTGGCTATTGCTTTTCCCATTTGCTTTTGACTCGTTTATGCCCTCTGCCTTTCTTTTGTGCTCCTGTTTCTTTCTTTTGTATTCCTGCCTGTTTTCCTTACCTTCCCAACCCAACCTCCATCACCAAACTGAACCAGTCGGTACGGTCCACCTCCTGGATCGAGAGCAAGTCGTGGAAGTGGCGGTAGTTGTGCGAGAGAATCAACACGCTCAAGAGGTGCTCGCACATAACCACATCGCCATGGAGCCTGTACGTGGGTCCGCCAGAGCCTCGGAATATCTGGCGGCTGTGGTCCCTGGCATTGTGTGTGCTTGCATCCTCTCTGTGGCTACCGCCCACATTCCCCACCACCTTGCGGTCCTTGAGCTGCGCCATGTGCTTCTGGAAGTGGCTGCAATTGCAATACCACCGCTTGTAGTCGCAGCAAACCATATCATACTTCACCTTGTGTTTCTTTTGCACTCGCTTCACTCGGACCTCGCCTTTGCCGGCGTTGTTGGGGCTGTTGTAGTTGCTGTAACTATTGTAGCTGCTAGAAGGGTTCCGCACGTGCACATGCTTTTGGTAGAACTGATAGTATAGTGGCTCATTCCACACGCTGTTCACCGGCACCCCGAGCTCATGCTCCAAGTTCACGTTCCATCGGTTGCTGTTGTTCGGCTTATAGCGGTACACCTTCTCGCGCCGCGTGTAGTATTTCTTTTGCGTGTTGTACTTGCGGATGAACTCGTCGTCGGAGTCATTGTCGCGCATGCCGTAGTCAATGTCCCGAAACAACACAACGTGCCGCTGCCCCATGATCTGCTCGAACTCCTCGTATTTGAGCAAGAGCACGTCGTTGTTGGCATAGTTGGGGATCTCGTCTTCGAAGCTCCGGATCCGGTGGTACTCGCCCATGTCGCCCACAAAACCGTATTTGTTCACGTAGTCGAGGTCGCCGCGCCCGCGAAAGTGGTGGTGCAGACTGACCTGCTTCTTGGGCACAAGCCGCTTGTTGTAGATCACAAAATGCATCATCTTGAGCTCCAAAAGCCGTAGCGCCTTGACCAAAACGCGCGGGTAAAAGTTTTGCAACATCATCAAACTTTCCTCATTGACGCAGAGCTCCTTCCTGTCGCGCTTATCCATCACCATCTTGAAGAGACTCCGTATCAAGCTCTCAACGTGCTGCTGTGTTTGGCGTTCAATGAACTCGTCGCTAATACTGCCATGGTCCATAACCGTGCCTGCATTGTCGTCTCCCACAATTACATCTTGTTTGTCGTTTCCTTGATCCATTCTGCTGCCAGATGATCCTACCTGCTGCACGAGCGTAGGCTAATTCGCCTGTCTGTCAATGTGTCAAAGTCACGGGCGGCTTTTTATCTCCTGCTTAACCAGACTTACAATCTATTGATCAATTTCACCTCTGATATCACACATACATCGTCTCCAAAGTTTGCCATTGGACTGTCTGCATCATCACTGTTGTTATATTACATCTCATCGCAACGCTTGCCATCCCTGATGTTCCATTACTTCTTCCCGCACTACAATTCACCAGCCACACTACCAATCACCACCTGTGTGCACCGCCTTATTGTCTGCACCGCCTTATTGTCTGCACCTAATGCACCATGCTCCTGGATCGATCGCATGTGGCGCTGCTGAAATCATAGCAAGGACAACTACCGTCACACAGTGTATTACGAAATCTCCTACCAGCAGAAACTTATTTCTGTTACGCCCACACAGAGTTTGCTTTTGCTGCATCTTAGGAACAGTGTGGTTAACTCAACACAGGCCCCCTATTACTGCTTGCGTCCCGAATAAACGTCACAAAGGGAAAAGAAAAAAGAATCTCTAAGGCGTATATGGAAAGAAGGCACATTCTTTGGAGATACTACAGAGCAAGAGCTGCAGGTTATGTAACTCGGCATGATTCGGCGGCCATGGTCTTCTAGAAGAAAGTCAACCATGCTGCCCGGACATGATCTGGAAGAAGCAGAAAAGAAGGCTACAGTAGAAGGCGCTACTTCTGTCTTCTGGAAACTTGCTGCTTCCTCTCGTAAGGGTTTGTCAGACAGACATCTTTGGGCTAGAGTGGCATCTCTCTGAGCCTCGCTCTTGTCACAAGAAGATGTCTTGTCAATGGACATTTGCTAATGAGCAAGATATTATGCGCTTTGCGTGTTCTGGATTGGCAATGCCAGGAGTAGTGGAATTGGTAGCGGAACTGGTAAAGGCTTGCCTCGGGCAGTATCCTGATTCGAATTCTAGATCATATTTTCCTCCATTTGGCAGGAAATGACTCCAAGAACTTTGCTTACAGGTTTTTGTCTTTCTAATTTTAGAAAAACTCGCCTCATCAGATCTCAAAAACTGGGTTACAGATAGTGCTTCCTTCCTCTATTTTTACATTCTGCCACCCAAGTTCAAACGAGCATGGTAGTCACGAAAGCATTTTAAATATCGATTGTTGACGGTGCTGAGTTGAACTCACCATAGTGTGGCAGGCCAGAATCAAGCCAGCTTCTATCGCTCTCAGTTTCCTATTCCTTTGCTATAAACTTCCGCTCACAGGATGACAAGCAAAGGCCCTTAGGCACTAAAAGCAGCATGGGTTAGTCAAAGAGGATATTTGGAGCGTGAACCTTATTGCCATTCTACTGGCTACCAAGCTAATGGACAAGGTTACTAGAGTTTTCTGACTAGCTGATATTCATGACATTGAACAGTATGAAGATTCAACTGCTCTATGGGCAAATTGAGTCTCCCGCGACGTCGGCTGCAAAAACAAAGCACAAAAGACAGACTGGAAGATTCTCTTACCAAAAGCAAGGCTGCCCACGTCAGTTCCAGTGCCCAAAAATATGCAAATTCAAATGATTCCTGTATTTGAACGCAGCACTTTTCACCCAATTTCTGTTCACTTAACACCTCTTATGTTTCTCGTGGCCCAGAGCAGCGTGCACCAGAATCACTTCCTCATGCATGGATAAGACGGCGCAACTCTCAATTCAAGTTATCAGTGGTAATCTGGCATAGCCTAGCCGCTAGCAACATGATAGTCTTGCTTTCATGGTAAATGATGATAGAACCTGGTAAAGTTAGCAGTTTAATTATGCTTTAAATTTAAATCTGCGATTCTTGTAAGACTATTAAAAGCTGATAATATAATCAGCACTGCTCGCTATTATCAGCACTGCTCGCTATTATCCCCCCTCCCCGCTCCACGCAAAAAGGGTTCGAAAACTCTTGCTATCACAGTAGTTTCTGTTTCAAGACATGCCTGAGCCTTGAGTATTGTTGGTTAAAATGCTGGTTCTTTCGCTCTGGCAATTAATTATTAAACCAGGATGTTCCCACTCAATTCTGAGAAATAGTTTTAGAAGAAAGAAAGCATTTTTACTCTTACATGGGAAGGAAAATCTAATCTCCTCTCGTTTTTATATACTTAACAACTACAATATTTAACGTATCTTTTACGTCTCCCTGAAATCAGCTCAATATCAAGTAGTTTCTTCTCCTCTTCCTCTTCCTCAAATAGAATAACCCTCTGGCCGTTTCTCGTCACTTTTTATGAGTTCTTGCAGAAAATGAGCAAAATTGTCTTTCTATCGCCTGCATGTATGATATCGTTTTTCAATAATGCTATCATCAGTCTCATTATCTATTCTCGCTTGAATTGGTCGACTAATAATTTTCATGGTATTTTTTATGAAAAGTTTCCGAAATCTTAAAGTCTTGAGCTGGACTGAAAAAAGACAATTTACAATTTTTTTCAAATACTATCTTAATGAAAGATTTGTGCTATTTTAGGGTCAGGCAGTGGCTCTCAGATTGTGATAAAACAGCTCTTACCCAATTATTTTTTTTTTCGGCGGAAACTTTTTCGATTGATGCTTTGCATTGTACTAAATGAGACAAACCACCTTTAATGTTGTCTATGTTTTTATATGCTGCATTAAATAGTGAAATTGTTCCCAGCTCCAGATGAAAGGGAGTTATTCATGAACCAAAGGATTACAATCGCGTTATTGGTGATATTTTGTATATAATTAATCATTGTAATTTTAAATTTTAAAAATCGTTGCAAAATCTACTAGTTACACTAAATTAACTCGATGACGTGCGAATGAGAGAACTGGTAGCCATAGCGCCGTTTAATCAAAGCATTTTACAGATTATTTTATATTTTTATGTAAAAAATTTCTCTGATTTGTACATGATGGAGCGCCCAGTATCCAAAAGATAGGACTTGCCCGACATGCACTACTATTGAATTGCAAGTTACATTCTTAGCTTTAGCTAGTCCTCTAAACTATTACAGAAGAATTCACGCATCTGGCTAAACATAAATTGATGTTGATGAATCACCCATGATTCTAGACCCTTTGTACACAGTGAAGTCCGTCACGATCCTCAAATAAGTAAGCTTCTAAAAAGAAATAAGCCCAAGGAATATTCCCTCTGCGAAGAAAAAAAGGAATTCGAATTCGTAATCGTAATAGTAACTGCGAAGGTAGCAATTATAGCAATAGTTATACAGTCGCGAACTAAGGGCCGTCAGAAGCACACGATTACTATCAGCAGCAACAGCGAGTGATTAATCAACGGCATTCAGTAATGGGGTATTTGTCTGTGGAGCAAGAAGAACCATTTTTTATGTGAAAGAGTAGCCGGAAAGCGAGAGCTTTGGTAGTAGCGATGCCAAACATCTTATTATTTGTCTAAAATTGATAAACGATTTTCACAAAGATGACAAAAGATTAAATTGAGAAAACAAATTCTATTTTTCAGTAATAAAAATTTAACCGTTTCCATAAAATATATGTACAAAAATAAAGTAATTAGAATGAGAAAAATTGAGTAAAAAAATATTCAGAAAAAACTTTAGCAGGCCCTAATTAAACAAAAACTGCAAATCTGCTGGAGTGAGTCTGTTTGCAGCGCTCTCATCGCCATCAATCGTAGCGTTCACCATATCTGCCTTTTTATCCTGTAACTCCAAAATTTTCTTTTCGATACTGTCCGCAATACAAAACTTGACAATTCTCACTGGTCTCATCTGTAAAATTCTGTGCACACGGTCACACTGCCATTCAACAGCAGGGTTCCAATGCGGATCCATCAAGAAAATCTGACTGGCTTCAGTCAAGTTCAAGGCAACACCACCAGCTTTCAAGGAAACTAAAAACACCTCCACATTAACATTGTTCATAAAGTGAGAAATGGTACTGGCACGTTGCTGTGGCGACATGGAGCCCTGTAGTCTGACAGTTTTGAAGCCAGCTCTCTTCAACCGCCAGTCGATCAAGTCCAAGAAGGAAGTGAACTGAGAATAGACAATAGATTTGATCGTGCGGTTGTTAGAACGAGACTTGTAAAGTTCTTCCACCAAAGCTTCAATCTTGGTGGATGATCTCCATTTTCCAGAAGACATGTTGATCTTGTTGACAATGCTTGTCTTTTTGTTTCCTCTAGCCTCGATTTCTTCCACAACTTCCAATGGCGCGGCGTTCAAATCAATAGACAAGCAAATGTGGCAGACTGGACACTCCAACTGTTTCCTTGTGTCCTTCTCATCAAACGACTCAATGTATTCTCTGATACAAAGACGACAAAACTTATGGTGACATTTACTTTCGATTGCGTCCTCTGCTTCGTCATCACATAACTGACAAACAATGCCTTCATAGTTCGAAATAGCACGGTTGTTCAATCTTTTCAATACCAAATCAGGGTGGTCCGCCAATTGCCTCATTCTTGTAATTAAAGTAAAAATATTAGCATAATTGTTCAAAATCACACCTTGCTCAACATAGTCATTGAATTGACGGTTGGAGTCAGAGTACAAAGATTGATACAAATCTTTTTCCTCTGGGTTAAACAAGTCGTATCTCACTTCAATAACTTTTGGAGGCAAACCAAGATCATCAGCTCTTTCCACCTTAGTACGTCTTAAAATAATTCTAGAAAGCAACAACTGAAGTAACTTGAAAGCCTCCGCACCTCTCTTTGAAATGTCCTCAGTGATCTCAGACGAAACATTTTCAAAATCATCGTTGTCAAGGCTTCTAGCAAGCTCCTCATCTTTGAGATTACCTTCTTCATCAGTAATACCATACTTGATAATATTCTTCAAAAAGAAATGATTGAAGAAATTAGTGTGCTGCATAGGCATACAGCCACACTGGGCACAATACCTATTGTTGACAAAGTTCCACTCCATGCTTTTACAGTTACATTTGGTACAATAGTAATTGCAAAATGGGTGGACTCTCAAAAATCGGATCAAGGAGTACATTTCACCGATTCTATTCTGCAATGGCGTACCAGTAAGACACCACTTCTTGACACATTTCAAATTGTTGACAGATTTGGCAGTACCAGACTGTCTATCCTTGATACTGTGAGCCTCATCTAACACAATTCTGTAAAAGTCAATTTGGTGCAAGGCTGACTTTTCCTTGTGAACACCATCAACTCTCTTGAAACCGTACTGTTGCTTTCTGTACACAGACTCTAAGACAGAGTAAGTAGTCAAAATCACATCGTGGCTGCGTAGCTCCTCAATATCCTGAGTTCTACTGGCACCATGAAACACATAAACTTTCAAAGCATTGTTGGTATGGGCTTCAATTTCGGTTTTCCACTGCATTATGGCAACTGGCGGGGCAACAACGAGGTTAGGTACTTTCTTTTGGTCACTCATGAACAATGCTATTGTTTGGATAGTCTTGCCCATACCCATCTCATCAGCAAGGACGCCACCTTGAAATTTGCCATTTTCTTGCTTGATAAGCCAGTTTAACCCTTCTAATTGAAAAGGAAGTAAATTGATGGTCATCCCAATTGGATGACGCGCTTCTTCAGGCTCGTACTTTGGCAAGCTTTTCAAATCGTCAAAAACTGTTTTGAGTTCGCCATGAAGATTGTACAACTTGTCTGTCATACGTTTAAAGTAATCAACTTTTGCTCTTGGCTTTTTAGATTTGGATTTAACACTACGCTTTCTCTTCTTTGGGGCAGCGGTTGAAGGAGGTGCGGTTGTTCCCTCCTCATCGGAAGAGTCATTCTTCACATCCAACTCTACAATGTCATCTTCTTCATCAGCCCTTTCTTGAACAGTTTCGTCATCACCAGGAACGTAGTCATCATCATCGTCCTCATCAACGTCACTGCTGCTGTTTTTATAGTCTTCATCGCTTAATTCATCCTTGACCTTTGTCTTCTTGGTTCTCTTGGTGGCGCGAGATTTGGATTCGGCCTTAGTTGCCACTTTTCTGCCTCTTCCGTTTGCTTTCAAAGAGCTCGAGGTTCCTTCAATAATAGCACCACTTTCTTCGCTTTGTTCTTCCTTGACGGGTTGTTTTTTTTGTCTTGGCTTTCTCTTTTTCTTCTCGATGATGAAGCCACCGCCTTCGATGAGCTCTATCTCTTCATCATTAGGAGCAGGTGCAGACATAGGTGCAGCCGATGTGCTTCTAGTTTTCCTAGGCATGGTTTTCTATTAATAGCTGATGATTCGGGTATTGTGCAGTGACCAGCTTGCCTAGGCTATGTGCCTCTAATAGCAAAAAAAAATTATGGGTATTAGTGATATTTCATAAAGAATTTTTATTTTTCGCTTTGCATCTAGTTTAAGGTTCTGATTTGGTAAAACGTTTCTTTTTTTGATCTCGGTATTTCTTTGGCGATGAGCTGCGATGACATCCGGACACCATTTCGCCACGCCAAAAAGCGACCAGGCCCCGAGTAGAAAAATAGGCCAAAGACGCGTTTCGCTACATGTGGGGCGGGGCATTAATAGTAATTTTATTTTATTCATTTCCGCAAACACAAACGAATGCTCAATGATAGCCATGGGTGCACTTGACTTCCCCTGTGAGCGGTGCGGCGATCCATTGTCTTATAGTGAGCTTTTAGATCACTACTGCAAGCCGCCATTCGCCAAAAAGGGCAAGCAGCTGATAAAGGATAAGAATGGAGATGATGACTTGGAGATAATTGCAGTCGACAACGACCCCCAGGAGGTCAAAAAGCGGACGTTTTCTTCAATGGGCCTCAACATGTGGAACGGGCAAAGTGTCAGCAAGAATAGTTCGAAAAAGAAGCAGAAACGTCCAAATCGCTTAAGTGTTACGACATCAGCAGCGCAGCAAAAGCCAAAGGCTGCCAAGCAGGGTGTGAGGCCATTCACAAGTCTGTTTACAACGCAAATTTCTGAGCCGGAATTCAAGCTAACCACAGCAACAACACTGCAGCCAGAAGCTAAAATTAAAGGCAAACAAAATGTCAAGCCAGAGTCCAAATTAGAAGCTCTACAAAAGGCCAAGTCAGTGGTAGACGTAGAACCAATAATTATTCTGGACGCATCTCCTGAATTTCCCAAAGTTAGTGCCAGAGAAGGGCTCAAAAAATTGGGGCTTAATATGCGTTGGTCCGTGTCGAAAAAGGACAATAAATCAGTCAAGCCAGCGGGCGCCGCAGGTGTCGTAAGTACTGATTCCCTGGAAGTAATAGATTTGGAAGACAAAGGTAATTTCAAGCCAACAGATCAATCTAAGTATTATGATAAGATGGACGATTTGCTCGACAAAAGAACAGTGGAGATCAAAAAGCTTAAATACGATTCGACGTTTCCGTTATCTGAAGTATTGCGGCCCAAGAAGTTGAAAGATTATGTGGGCCAAAGCGGCATTGTTGGTCCCGAGGGTATAGTGACTAAATGTATTTATACAGGGATTGTACCTTCCATGATTCTTTGGGGTGAACCTGGTGTGGGCAAAACTACGTTGGTACGACTCATACTCACAGAGATCAAAAATAGCTCCTTTTCTAGGTTTTACCAAATCAATGAATTGAGTGCTGCACTGTCTAACCTAGCGGAGCTCAAATCAATGTACGAAAAGTTCAAGCAGATGAAGAAATTCAATAACCAGATGAGAATGATTTTGTTTTTAGATGAGATTCACAGATTCAGCAAATTACAGCAAGATTTTTTCTTGAGCTTGATTGAAAATAATGAAATGATATTCTTTGGGTGCACCACAGAAAACCCATCATACAAGATCAACGATGCAATGTTGTCAAGATGTCAAATTTTTAATTTGAAAAAAGCTACTCCAGAAGAAATCTTGACAGTGATAAACCGCGGTGTGCTTTACATTAACAGATCGAGAATTTTGTTGCACAATCAAAAGCCACTACTAATCACAAAAAAAGCTAAAAGTTACTTATCTGAAGTGTGTGATGGTGATTTTCGAACAGCCTTGAATACATTGGAAGCTATAGCCACAAAGTATGTCAAATATTTGTCAGAAAAGGAGAAAACTATTGTTGAAATAGCGTTTAATGCTAATGGCGACCAAGAGAGCAAAATTGGCAAAAGTGAAGTTAAAAAAATTTGTATCGACATTGCTGATTTGCAGAACTTTCTTAAGCACACCATGCTAAGAAGAAATACCAGAATCCAATCCAAAGACTTGTTTGCAGCGCTTTACAAATCTATAATGGGCAACGATGCCAATGCGGCTATCTTATACTTGGCTTATATTTTCAAAGCTGAGACTGATCCTTTGGAAATTGCTAACTTTTTGCATGAATTTTTAATCAATGAAATTGATGAATCTCACAAGCTTTACAACATGTCATTGTTGGAAATGAGCAACACTGCTTATTATGTCGTTACCAAGTTGGGTCTACCAGAATGCGATCTTGCATTGGTTCAACTAACCTATTTGCTATGCAAGGCACCAAAGTCCAGAAAAATTACCAAGACTTTGGAGAATATCGAGTCCTTTATTTACGAGAACCCAACCGCGCTTTCACTCCCTATTCCGTTGCACATTCGAAACGCTCCAACGCAGTTAATGAAAGATTTGGGCTACAGTAAGGGATACAAATACAATCCTGCTTTCAAAGACGGTGCTGTTTACCAGTACTACTTGCCTAGGGGCATTAGAAAAGCTTCGTTTGCCGAGCACAGCGATTTTGGTGATCGTGTCGACAACCTGCATCCAGTAAACCCCCAGCACAAGAATAAGAAGGCTACCGAGAAGCTTCTCAATAAGCTATGCCAGGAGCTAGCTGAGTAGTAGATATTAGGGAACTTGTAATTGTAATAAGTGTAATAAATGTACATATAATAAACGTTGCCAATAACCAAGACTGTAAGCTCTCGCGATGCTGTACATGCAAGATTGTGTATCTCCATGCAGTATGTCACGTTATCTGTTCCAAAAGCGGAAACAGCGATGCGTCCAGAACGGATGACAGCAGTCTGTTATCGCGAGGAGCGCGGTCTCATCGCTCTTCTTTCTGGTTTAACGGAGGCACCGTTTGGCCTCTTTGTCCTATTATATCCACAAGAGCAGTAAATAAAGCTGTTCCAGACAATCAGCAGCATGAAAATCACTACATTTCTTTGTCCGCTTTCCGCAGCAAGCGCCGTCGCAGCGTTGGCAATCCAGCCCAATCTCCAACAGCTGATGGCGTTCAACAGCGTCTTTGATGGAATCGACGCTCCAAGTTGTCCTTCCAAAATACCACTGTCCTGCCAGAACAAAACAGATGTTTCTGATACATGCTGTTATGACGACTCCTTGTTTTTGTCTACTCAATTTTGGAATTATTTTCCTGCCATCGGTGCCAATGACACGTTCACCTTGCACGGTTTGTGGCCAGACAATTGCGATGGAACCTACGAGCAGTTCTGCGACAACTCCATGAACATCCGCAATGTCACGGAAATCCTCTTCAAATTTGGAGAGTATGGGTTATTGGACAAAATGAAGCGCGTTTGGCTCAATATCAATCATAATGATGAGAGCCTCTGGCTTCACGAATGGAACAAACATGCCACTTGCATCTCAACTATCAAGCAATCTTGCTATCAGAAAAAGCAGCTTTCAAGTAACTATAAGCAGTATAAAAACGTCGTCGACTTTTTTAAAATTACAGTAAACCTATATGAGAAACTTCCAACATTTGAGTGGCTAGCGGAAGCAGGGATACATCCATCCACCGAGCAAACATACACTAGAAAACAAATCGAAGATGCCTTGAACGACAAGTTCGGAGCTGTGCCTTACATTAAGTGCAATAAATATAAAGGTATTCAAGAAATTTGGTACTTCCATTCATCAAAGGGTTCCTTGTTAGAGCAGAACTTTATTGCAATCCAATCCCTCATGAAAGGCAATTGCCCAGAAGAAGGAATCAAGTTCTATCCAAAAGGTTCTCTAGGCAAAGAGCCACCATCTAATGGTCGCCCGTACAGGGGCTACGTCAAACTATCCGGGCAGGACGGCTGTTTGATTAAAAACGGGAACTGGTACGTCGGCGGTTCATGCGCCACTTACTTCCTAGAAGACGCTGCATTTGGGGGCTACAACCTCAAATCGAGAGCTGGATACTGCGCCCTCTCAAAAAGTGATGGATCACTCATTTGCAGCAAAAAAAACAAAGCCATGCAGTTTCAATATGATAAGTCTACAGAGGTGTTAAGTATTAACGGTAAATCGGAGTGGAGTGCCGATAAAGTTCCTAAAAAATATAAACAAGTGAGCGTTTACCCTGGAGACTCAAGAAACGTTAAGTTCAACTTAAAATTCCAAAAACTGTGAAATTTTGTAAATGCTCAATGAACTTTAAGGGTTTTTTGCAAAGTAAAAATAGCATAAGATTGTCACGTTCTGATTTACAAACGAAAAAGGTTTATAAAAATATCATTTTTTTTATCCCACTGAAATGTTTATATATAACGAAAAATAATAATTAATCTACTTCCTCGTCAAGTAACGAAAATAAGTTGTCCAACACGCGCTTTGTTCCAGCTCTCAAACCATTATGAAAAAGTTCTGAAGTTATATACGTACGAATATAGCCATACTGATTATCAATTGTATGTTTGCTGAGGCCAAAGTCAACATATTGGTCATTATAATAAACGGCCGCAGCCACCTTGAGAATCTTGACTTCATCCTTGCTGACTTTCTTTGGTGAGTCTTTTGGCAATAGCACGCCTTTCTGCTGATACGATGTAAGAGAATCGTAAACCTTGTGGAGGGTTTTTGAGTTATAAACAGGTCCCCAACCATCGTGCTCGTGAATTTTGTATGCAAGTTTTTTGAGTTTTCTCAACTCAGCGTAATCATCAAACATGGACTTGAACACCATTTCACCTGTGAAATATACAGGAGAGGTGTCATTATTCAACCATTTTTCATCCTTTAAGCTTCCCAAATGCTGCCTAAAGTCAAACAAATGTTTATGTTCAGGTGCATACCTTCTTCTGTCAGCAGCCCAATTGGAAGACGTTCCTGGACCATCAATGTAGATTGCCTCTTGGAAAAGCGCATATATAATGTTAGTGTCAAAACCCAAGGCATCTTGTACTTCTTTTAACGATGTATATGCAGGGTATCCGAAACTTGACAACTCATTGTCAAATTTGAATACTATTTGGTGAAGTTGGTCGGTGCCTCCAGAGCCTCCAAATTTCAATCCCAATTGCTGAAACCTTTCAACAGAAAGATTGCCACCGTTCGGTAAAATGATTTCGCCCTCGTGCAAGTATTTGAGAATATTCTTTACTTTCTTGACGTCTTGTGGGTACTTGCTGTAGTAATGACTGTTTCTCTCAATGGTTCGTTTATAGGTGGCTTCATAAACATCGTCAACTGATTTTCCAATCCCTGGAATACCGCCTGTCATCAATACTTCCTTCAAAGAATCCGGAAAAAATGAAATATAAGTATTACAACAGAATCCACCATACGATTGGCCAATAATTGACCATTTTTGAGACAAATCATGCTTGAACAAAATTTTTCTTATTCTTTCGCAGTCGCTAACGATCGAATCAGCTCTGAAACACTTAAGTAGGTCCAAATACTTATCAACATTAGCATCGATATCGCTTCCGTAGCCTAATTCATTGCCTAATTGGGTAATAGACATGTACTCCAAAGGTGTACTAAGCCCAGTTCCTCTTTGATCCAAATTGACCACAGTATATCCCTTTTCAAGCAAATACCCAACCAAGCCGTCATTGTTTAGTGGTGTATCTGTGGGGAAGCCTGGTCCGCCCTGTAGAAAAACAATAACTTTGCCGCCCTTGTCAAACACAGGACCTGTGATCTTAGGTTCTGAGGTAATATTTCTGGAAAGCTGAGTGATTCGTGCCACCACCTTGATGGCCCCTTTTTCCGGATCGGAGTAGCTTAAAGGTAACCGGAACTCGCATATCCAATTGAAGAGATCTTTGATTTTAAAGGAGTCAATTATGCCGTATCCAGAAGATACTTTGGTCAAGATGCGGTGTAACTGTGGCATGCTAAATTCAAAGGATGCGGGGCTGTTACAAACTTGGAGCTGACACGGTATTGTGCTATATGTTTAAAGTTTCCAAATCTGTCAGCTTATTTTTGATGCGCGAGAAAAAGTTAAAGAAGAAAGCACAATAATAGTTAAACGCACATTGGACAAATCTCGCATGTTTAGGGGCTTACCAAAAATAAATAAAATTATAGAAACAAACTCTCACCATGCATGATGAAAATTTTTGACTTTTACAACGCTTTTATGTTTACTTTTTGATCTTCAGTCATACTAGAGGCTTAGCCCACAAATACCTACCGCTTGTAGACCTAAAAATCAAATATATGTCTTAAAACCTTTAACGACACGCGACCATAAGCAACCGAGTCCGTTATAACAAATAAATGTATAATGTTATATTAAGGTAGTATGTAGCAACCGCTCGCTTCTTCGTTCTGCAAATGGAAATCAAACCATGGTGCTAGGCCCACCCGGAAAAATTGTATGTTAGTGTACTTACTTTCATCTTCGATCAGCACTATATTTGTGTGTATAGCGCAGATTTAATTTTTATAGATGTGAGAGATTCAAAGGCCCAGAGAGATGGTTAGTGGAGGCGGAAAAGCAGGAAAAAACTTGATTCGTTTTACCTTTGTAAGTAGCTAATCAATAGGAGTGGCTTTAGTGATGTGCTGAATCTTCAAACAAACTATAGCTTGT
This sequence comes from Saccharomycopsis capsularis, assembly GCA_031125595.1. Taxonomy (NCBI): domain Eukaryota; kingdom Fungi; phylum Ascomycota; class Saccharomycetes; order Ascoideales; family Saccharomycopsidaceae; genus Saccharomycopsis; species Saccharomycopsis capsularis. The sequence goes on from JASTUX010000018.1 coordinate 420,967, forward strand.
TAGAGCTCTAAAATGAGAATTCACGTTTTATGGAAAGTAGATTGAATGACTGTATGTGCCCAATGTAGGGTTGGATAATGATGGGGTCATAAGAGTTAACTATCATATTGCAAGCAAGAATTGAGTGTTTGCTAAAAAAAACTGTAGACTTTTCCTTTCTTCGGATGAAAAGGACATCGTGTAAGCCGATACCAATGAAATACTTCACAAACATTTTAGGGCGTGTTGTTGCTTAATCGTAAAGTACAATGAATAAATCAACTCCATTATCTGCCCTACCAGTCCTTATGGCATCCTATAAGTCCAAGTTTTCCCTTATACTAAGTACCTAATGCTACTACAGAAACCTATCTTCGGTCCATCTTCATCATGCGAGCGTTTGTTCAGTGTCAGGTATAAACCCAATCTTCCAGTAAATTTGTGGGATAGAAAATCAAGGGCGAGGAACGGTAGGCGCAAACAGGCTCTTTAAAATTATATCTTTTTCGTTACATTACTTTTAAGTCTATCTGCAAAAACTGTCATGACTTGAAGTCAACAACTTTATGAAAAGCTAAAAATTCAAAGAGCTAAGGATTCATTCAGATCATGTGTAGCAATCAAGAGCAATTTGGGCTTTGAATAGCTATTTGACCAGCCAGATGATTAGATGTAGATGGATATCGGTATCAAAAATATCAAATCTTAGAGACTTTATTTTGCAGCACCTAAAGTTACTTGCCAGTGTCTCGATTATTTAGTCGTTACAGTATCGTTGAAAATCTTGAGCCTTTATAGTGATTTTTAAAATTTTTGCTTATGATCCTTTAAAAAGATTCTGTAGTCAAAATGTATCTTAAAATTTCAGTAATATTACTGGGATATTTTTTCATCTTATGGGCCAAAACCTGCTCCAAATGATCGCAACATTATTTCCCATAGAGACTCACAATAATTAATACCATTTCAAGACTACATCAAAGAATTTCAAGGTTAACTTGGTTTGGCTGGTGGCTATGGGTCTTTGGATTATATAGGAATTTCAGAATTTATATTGTATAAGCTATGAAAAAAGCATTTGTGAAATTAAGTATTGTAGATATGAGATTCAGATAAGTAAATTTCATAACCATGTAAAAAAAGTTTAATGAAGAAAAAAGAAAGGGCAGATGAAAATAATATTTGGAAGTATAAAAAGACATAGAATCAGTATCACAAAATGAAAAGAAATAAAAACGAAAGACTTTTTGCGCTTATAGTTTTTAAAAAGTAAGTGCGCCCCATAAAATAAATAACTTATGTAAATAGAACGTCTAGTCAGTTTTAATCGTTTCCTCACCCATAGTTAACAAAAGCTTTAAGTGCGTTGATAAACAGGATAGAAAACTGACCAAAATCCATGAAAAGGCGTTTTGCGTGATGCGGTTTGTGGTACTCAAGTTTCCAAAGTCAATCTTGCCCATAGTGCACCAATCCTTGATAGGAATACAACTGAAGTACTGGCACCACGAGCAGTGTCCCCCACCGTCTCTGAAGAAATTGACTGTCAAAAAATAGAACCACAAGAACACGAGCAAGCCGGCAATGAGGCGCGCTACAACCCAAGAAGCAAAAACGACAGGTTTTCTAATATTGACATTTGGCAAAAACAAACCAAACTTGGAGTTGATGACGCGAACGTTGCTGGTGTTGGATATGTCATTGGCACCGATGGCGTTGCTGCCGTCGTAGTAAATAAGTCACCAAATGGCGGAAAGACCAGATTTTTCAAGCTGGATTGGGACAGGCAGGTAGCGGTATTTTTCCTGAAAGACAAAGTTTGGGTCTTTCAAGAGGACAATACTTAACAAGCATCCAGCGACAAAGCCCCCAATGTGAGAGAAATTGTCGATATCAGGTAACAATCCTAAGATGAATACGAAGGTGATTCCGAACATAAGGCAGAAGATGCTCTTTCTGAACATATGAGGAGGCATTTTGGCTCTACTGGTGAAGAACAAAACGTACATCAAGCTGGCACCAATGATGCCAAAAAAGGAACCACCGGAACCAGCCGAGGAGAGACCGTTTGGAGCAAAGTTCGCACCAAAGATATTACCGGAGATCCCTGCAGCCATGTAAATTATCAAGAATATTATGGATCCAATCTGCCTTTCTATGTAGACGCCTAACATGTATTCAGAAAGCATCCTACTACCCATGCATCCACTATCAGGATGCACAAAGATCGAAGTGACAATTCTGTACCACTGAGATGGCTTGTATCCGTCAGAATCCTTGTCCAAACCGCTTAAGCCACATAATTGATCCAACGAGCACTTAGTGGAGTAGGGATTGAGGTTTGGACATGGGAAAACGTTGTCAGTGCTATTAGTAATGCCTTCAATCTGGATCATACAAGGCGCAAAACGCGAGCCCATATTGATTTGTACGTCACTAAGTGTTGATTGGTATGCCGATATACAGACCTCTCTTGACCGACTTTGTGATAAAGGAAACAGTCTGGATAATGATAAGGATATAGGTAATGATTGTAATTTTTTTGTCTCTAAAGATTAAAAACCCCTTTGGCTTGGCAAAGTCCGGTAGCGGGAGGCCAAAAGGGCCTCCCGGATTGATATTATAGTAATTTGACATTTGATTGGAAATATGCTGAGATGTCAGGAAATAAAGGTGTGAAAAGCGAATTGGAAAAACGGCAGTTTCAAAAAGCAGTTTGAAAACACCATTATGTGGTTTGGCCCTGCTATTTTGCTTTATTCAGACTGGTGGACAAGCGATACAAGCGATACAGGCATGTCTCCGGGTAAGGATATGCTATGCTATTCTTGGAGCCATGCGCAGAGCCAAAAGCACGGAATTAGTCAGGTGAATTTCAAAGCATTGGAAAAGCGGCGTGTGTTGGTATGTACCAACAGGACAGACAGAGAGTCTGAGAACGAGCAGCCAGCGAAGCTCTTGGGCGTTGAGAGGGCTGTCACCACCAGTTGGCGTGGAAAGGACCGCCGCGAGATACGCTAGTCGGCGCTCTGAGACAGCCTTATTTTTCGGCCAGCGCCTACATAACAGTGTATAGGACGCAGTTTGGAAAAATCAGTAATGAGCTGAGAAGAGTAAACACAACATAGCAATTGAGAACGGTTGGATTGAGGAACATTGACCGTCAGCATTCGCCGTCAGCATTTACCATTAGCATTTGAGTCTTTTCAACACAAAAATACTAGCAGCGGCTATGTCAGACTTTGAGGAGGACGCGCCTGCCATCTGCGAAAAATGTCTCCGGCCAAACTCTACCTCAAGGTGACCAACGAGCCCCAAGGCGCCCGATACCGCTTATGCACCAAGACGTTCACTGTCTTCAAGTGGAAAGTCAATAGAGCTCCAAGTTCTCTAAGACAATCATATACCTTATGTGCGATAGTCAACGAAACTGCTGCCAAACGTACATGCTCGACCTCGCGTACGGACTGCCCATCAACTTGTGAGACGTCGCATTTAAGATGGCGGACGTCGACAATGCCCAGAAGGCCGATCAGAAAGTTTTGGAGGAGGAAGCGCAGAATCTGGCATAGTTGTTGCTTAGCGGCGGCGAAGGGGAGGAAGATGCTGCTGCCAGGAAAACCATCGAGAAGATTTTGGACAAGTTGTCCCAGAATCAAAAAGGAACAAGATACTGTGCAAAGAATCCTATCTCAAAGGGTGGCCGTGCTATTATGCACGGTATCGTGACAGCATGCTTGATATCAGCGGAGCGGAGCGGCACTTATACACAATCACCAACTTCGGAAAGCTGGTAGCGGAATGCTATCAGTTACTGTCAATAAAGAATAAACCACATTAACTGCTTACAAACTAATTTATAATATGATATTCTTTATTTTTTGTCGTTTCATTATACATCATGGCAAAAACCAAATTAATCAAAAGTGAGGGTTATTAACCTTAAGCGGACAACAATTCCTGAACAGAAGTTAGTGAAGGAGTATGAGATGCCGGTGGGTTGGAAAACTTGGTCTCGACAAACACCTTCAAAATTCCTTCTTTCTTTTCGTCAAATGCCCTATACAATTCCTTCATTTCGTCCAATTTGAAACGGTGGGTCAAGATGAAGGTTGGATCAAAAAGACCCTTTTCAATACAATTAAGCAATGTATGCCAGTATTTCTGGACAGGAGCCTGACCGCAACCACGTAAGGTGATACCCTTTTCCATGATAGCGCCAATCAAAAAGTGGTTGGTGTATCCAACATAGTCCGCAATCAAAGCAATAGTACCGAATTTTCTAGTGGCCCTGATGGTCTCGTTGAGGATTTCAGAGCTATCAGTTTCAAGCCCAAGAGCACGTTCAGTAGCATGGACAAGCCCCTTGGTGTATCTGAAAGCCGCAGCATCAATGGAGCTGTCGACACCACCAGGGACAAGCTCCAATATCTTATTAGCGACGTCTTTTTCTTCGTCAAAATTAATACTAATTATTTCTGTCTCATTGGTAGCCACGGTTTTGGCTTTAGCAATCCGCTCAGGAACATTATCCACGACAATAATCTTGGATGCCCCCTTCACTTCAGACCATTTCACCGCAAGCAAACCAATTGGGCCAAGTCCCCAAATGGCCACTGTTTTACCCTTGGATACCTCGGCGGAGACCACAGAGTGATATGACGTTGGCACTATATCGGAAAGATACAATGCTTTTTCATCAGGCACATCATCAGGGATCTTCAATAAGTTTTCTTCGGCTAATGGCGATCTGGCGTACTCTGCTTGCCCACCAGCGTATCCACCAGTAAAGTGAGCGTATCCATAGATCCCGCCAATTTTGTCACCGTACAACTTCTGTTGGACTTTGGAGGTCCCGGTTTTGTCACACATGGCCGTGAGCTTCTGCTTACAATAAAAGCACTCCCCGCAGGAGATCTGGAAGCTGGACACAACGCGGTCACCTGGCTTTAAATTCTTGACGCTTGGGCCGACTTTCTCAACCACGCCGCACCACTCGTGGCCTAAGATGTCGCCCTTACGAAGCTCCATGATTTCTTTGTGGTATAAATGCAAATCCGAGCCGCAGATAGTGGTACCTGTGATTTTGCAAATCACGTCGTTGGCATCAGTGATATCCGGAATAGGCACCTCGTGCACGCTGACGTTGTCTTTGCCGAACCACTGGAGAGCCTTCATTTTGCCCTTCTGGTACTTTGGTTGCACCGTGGCGACAGATGGAATTTCTTCTGTTTGGTTCTCAATAACGTTTGCAGCAGCGTTCAATGACATGTTGGTATTTTGATATATTAAAGTCTGTTATTCCGTCTTTAGGTTGTATTTTTCAGGAAATAGCACAATGTGAAATAAAAATGATGATTATAATATATATCCGCAAAATTCATGGCCATCGAGAAGCTCTTAAATACCATATTCTGCAAAAACAGCAAGTTTGCTTCAGGCCAGAAAATCTCTCATTACAAAAATTGTTAGGAAGATCTATACTCTTTAAAAACCGAGTAACCCGCTCTGACCTGTCAAAGGATGCGCATACAAATTAAGGTTTGCAGTCTGCGGCATGCCTACAAAACAAAAAGTCAAAAACGCCGATAAGGCACTAACGAAACAGTAAGTTTAGCTTGTTGACTACATTACACTAAACTATCTTCGGTGAGAAGACAGACAATAGGAGGAAGGGAATAGCAGGGAGATATTAACGGGCAGGTAATAACAGACAGAGAATAAGAGACGGGAATTCGACGACACAAAGCAAGCGTTTCATCATGCAATATATAATACAATCTGCATTGTTGCTCGCAGCTTTCACGTGGATGGAGAAAATAAGTCGAAAAAAAGTGAAGCGCCAGTATTTCTCTTCGCGGAGTTAAGATAGTGCAGCACCCATGTTGAAAGTTGCTACCCGGTACAACTTCGATTGCTAAACATTCTGATACAGTCATCAAACAACATACCTGAAACCATCGTAATGATTAATAGGGACGGTCGGGGGCATCAGTATTCAATTGTCAGAGGTGAAATTCTTGGATTTATTGA